>JAYKQN010000003.1:28962500-29535000 GCA_036785175.1 Eupleurogrammus muticus
CCAGGTTGAAGGTGCATGCTGCCTCTTATTCATGTACTGATGCATGGGACGTACCGTCCTGCCGGGGCCGCAGGGAGAGGTGGCAGAGCCCTGAGACCTGGCCCAGGGCCCACATGGCCTCCTCCAGCGTGGAGTCCTCCAGCACCATGCTCAGCGCCTTCTTGTTCTGCTCGTACTTCACCTGCGGAGCGACGGCGAGATGAGGAAAAGCACACCTCCACGCGCGCACACACACACACACACACACACACACACACACACACTCACCTGCACTATCTGGGCCCCGGGGCTGATGCCCACGGTGTGTGCGGCGCTGCCCTCCGCCACGCGGTGCACGAACACCCCCGTCTTGTTGCCCCCAGCGATGTCCAGCTGGCTGAGCAGCGCCTCCCCCTGGAAGCTGATGGTGAGGACGCGGCCGTTGACCCGCAGCGCTTTGGGCCGCGAACGCATCAGGAAGGGGGGGGCCGAGGTTCTGGATGCCATAAGGGAAGGAACAGAGCGTTACTCACTGCATTTTATTGAAAACACGTTCTCGCTGCAGCAAACATGTCCCCATGAGGCCTGATGCATTTAAGAGCTTTATCTTTTCAGATGCAAGAAGGTCGCAGGTTCAAGACCCGCCTTGGGCCTGGGTCTGGGGCCTTTCTGTGTGGAGTTTGCATGTTCTCCCCGTGTCTGCGTGGGTTTTCACCGGGTACTCCGGTTTCCTCCCACAATACAAAACATGCTCAGGTTAATTGGTAAACTCTAAATTGCCCATAGGTGTGAGTGTGTGAGTGAATGGTGTGTGAATGGTGTGTGTGCCCCACGATTGGCTGGCGACCATCTGGGGTGTATCCCCCTGCCTCTCGCCTTAACGCGCTGGGATAGGCTCCAGCAGACCCCTGCGACCCCGAAAGGGAATAAGCGGGATAGACAATGGATGGATGGATGGATCTTTTCAGATGTGAATGCATCACAGAGACACAGCTGTACAGCTGCTAAACACACTGATGAATGTTTTATGGGATAAATCCTGATGCCTGAGGCTGCCTCAGATACAACACAGAGGTAAAACCCAATGTTCCTGTTACAGCATCAATATATATCATCAATATCCACATCATCAATACAATAATAAAATAGTTTAATATAATATCAGTAGTGGCTGCAACTAACCACTGTTTATATTTATTTAGATTATAGTCTAAATGTAGTGAAAATCAAAAGACAGTTGTGCATAAATTGAAAATAATCCTCTGTTAGATCTACTAAGAATTATTATTGGAATTAATGTGGATTGGAAAGAAATTAAGACATTTTCCTAAAATCATGAAATGTCAGAGAAAACTTTTTTTTATTCTTGATATGTACATTGAAGGTGTTTTTTGGTATTTTCTGCTGTTTTATTAAAATCTCTAAGTTGTTATAAAGACAGTTTTTGTGTCATTGTCTAAATATAATATGATGATAATGATCTGATAATATATAAAACATTAGATCAGGTTGTGTTGAATAATCTACCCGAGTCAAGAGTGAAGATCTTCAGAAACACTGCTGATGCATTTTCAAGGAATTTATTGAAAGTTAAGCATCACAAAAGAACTGCTGCAGACAGTCCAGGATTTTCCCAGTCGAATTAGGCCCCTGCTTCAGGCAGAGAGAACCCTCGGGAGATGATATGCAGAGGTCAGAGAAGAATCCCCCCTCGCTCTGTTTGGGAGCGGTTTATAAAGCTCACAACTCTTACGTGGACAGAACCACGTCGTTACTCAGAGTAACCATTACCATATATGTCCCTTTTTTCGGACACAACATATAGACACCTCCTACCCTTGCAGGACACATATACATTCTTTACATTCACCCCAAATAAGGAAATGACTATAGGAACTGTGGAATCTGTAGCTGTGACACAGACACATGCAGGGAGATCTGTAACACGTGAGCGAAGTTAGAGACAAAGAAATACACCTCATATTCCCCCCTTGGAAGCCTTTTGGCTTCCACAAAACAGAAATATCCCCGAATAAACACATAATACATATCAAGAGTAATAATGAGTAAAAACACAACAATATCATTAGACCAATTATCCTTAGCTGCAAACAATCAGTCAACTTGAGTAGTAATACAAACATTGTCATGATAAGAGCTTACGCTTACCCTAGTTCAAGCCTTGCAGTTCATGACCAAATTAAGTCCCTCAAAATAATAATAGATAACATACTTAGTGAAATAGCAGTGATCCCTCTACAACCTTCAAAACACAAAACAAGGTCGTCACCTCTTACCTTTTGTGCATCTTCGGCTGGCACCCAACAAAAGCTACAAATCGTATACATGTGTAGAGTATAACTAGAATAAAAATAATAACAGATGCATGCAATACTGATCTGTTTTAGCCATTCAATGTAGCTAGTTATCGTCCCAAAATATAATATAATACAATCATTAAGATTTAGAATTAGCATTGATTTTCACTACGGACATTCACTTATGAATCTCCTTCCCATAGTCCAATGTCCTGCAAACTGAAAGAATGTCTCTGTTGATCAGTCCTCTTCGTTGCTTGATTTACCTTTACCTGAGGGTCGAAGTTACTAGCACTTGACCCTACCGTTGGAGGTCAGTCTTTACCACTGCCTCGGGCATAAAGATAGAAGATAGAGGGGAGAGAGACAGATAGAGAAAATGGTGTGAAAACAGAGGTACAATCTCTGTTTGAGGAAACACATCTTGTAGGTTGCTTGTCACCCGGTCCTGGTGACATCCTTCTCAGCTGGAACGATGTATCAGATGAGGATATGAATGGTGGAGACTCACTTTCACTCGCTGGTCCACATAAAGACTGCAGTGTCACCCTTTGCCCCCTTTCACCCCTAGGGTCTCAGGGATCGTTGGTTTCTTCACCAGGGTTGAGACGAGCGTGCCTAGAGCAACAGCCCCCCTTTGTGCCTGTTCCCCACTGAGATGGTAGGTTCAGAAAGCTCCAAGTGACACCCCACACCAACATCCGGCACTCCTCCTTGTAGTGAGTCTCTCAAATCCAGGTTCAGCAGTCCCTTGTCCTCTTGTCCATGTTTAGTGCGCCTTGTCCAAAAACCAGATACTGCTCCGGGTCATAACTGGATAGGCTATCTTTTTCGTACTCTCCATTCCTTGCGACAGCCATCTGGAGCGCTTGGATGTTCATTGCTTTGGATATGCCTCTTGAGATTAGTCCTCTTACGATGGGAACACAACAACAGAACACAAACCCCAGTATAATTAAGGCGAATAGGATGACTGTCCCTATCTTGACAAAGAAACTTCCCCATGTTCCCAGGTGTGTTTCCACCCACGTTGTCACTTCATGGCCAAATCCGGCACCTTCTGTGAACCTTTCGTGAATGCCTTTCATTCTCTCCATCGCCTTTGTGAAACTCCCCCCAGGAGCCGTCGTATTTGGTATGAACGTACAGCAGTTTTCTCCAATCATTTCGCAAACACCGCCTCTTTCAGCCAACAGGAAGTCAAGAGCTTGCCTGTTCTGCATAGCCATGTCACTCGTCGCTGCAAGCTGTCGTCCCAAAGCTCCCAGGGCTTCTTGCGTTGCATTCATGAAGTGTTGTTGATTGTAGTAGATAAAATTGATCCAGGCAGTATTGATGTTCACTCCCACCTGGGGGAAAAAATAAGATGCCACTCCCAGGAGGACGTCATTTATTCCTTTCTCCTTCGCTGGAACACCAACAGGAATTCCCCACTTGTTTATGTAGGGCTTTCCATCGGCCTGTCGTCTAGATCTGGATTTTTTCGGCTCCTCCACATCCTGTACGGGGATGATGACGATAGGCTGGATTGCTTGGACGCGGGCACATCTCCCATGCCAGTTCAATGGCAGAGTGGTGAACAAGATTTCTTCACCGCAGAGCCAAAATTGGTCAGCCACAGCCTGGGTGGCATAATGGTAGGGACAGACCTTCGGAGCAGGTGTAGTCTGATTTCCCTTTCTTACGTATACTGCCGTTTCTCTTCTTGACTTCTTCTCAATCGTTGTGCACTCAGCATTATAAACATTAGGGGCTCCTTTGCGCTTGTGGGAGAGATCCCAGACAGTTTCACATTGGCCCCATTTCAATTTCCCTACGTTTACCGTTCCCTTTTTTTCAAAGCATTCAAATGGTCCTACTATCTCCAACTCCGTCCCTGCGGGTACTGGTCTTAGTTGTTTATCAACTCGCACGTCTAGAGTCTTGCACCTGTCCCCCACGTTCTTCACAGGTAATGTTAAGTCTTTCAAATCTATATACGCTAAACCTCTCATCAGGGTGTCATTGAAATATTCTCTGGATCCCAACATCTGGAGACACTCCGCCTCACAACGTGGTGACAGGTCAAAATTGGGGTCAACTGTAAACTCCTTCCCGGGAGCTCCCATGCTTTTCACCCATTCCAACTTCATCTTTTCACAGTTTTTCCAACTGTACTTGGTGTTCATTACTATCAATGAATTTTCCCTGGCTTTGGAGCACACGTAGCAGTCTTCTTTCACATAAGTCTTTCCAGTGTAATCCATCCATTGATACCAGAGATTTTTCTTTGCACGTCTGTACAACGGATCGATCAGCTGCTTCTTCTTGATTCGTGACCCAAAGTCTGTCTCTGTTTCTTCTTCTTCTCCACCAATTGGTCCTGCTCTAGTTGCTCTCTTTTTCCCCTCCGTTTCATCATCTCCACCCCCCTTGGCCATTGGGGGGTACTCGGTGGGTGCAGCTGTTGCAGTCTTCTCTAACATGACGGTGGGAGTCTCTGGGGCTCCTGGTGTTATACTGAGAGTCTCCAAAGGTGGAGGACGGCTTTCGGGCGTTGGAGTACTTTTACCAGAGGTTACCTCTAATCCTGGTCTGAGTTCAGCTGTAGATGTTGTACTTTTAAATGTAGTAGACGTCAATTCTGTGTCAAGCCGGAGTCCCTGACTTGTAAGCTCCTGTCTTGAAGTTGTTGGTCCTGAAGTGCTTCCCATTTCCAGTATCACAAGGTCTACCCTATGAAAGGTATATATCAGTTCTTTCGGATTATAGTGGACACATGAGTAGGACCCTTCATCTTCTTTATTGGCATTCGTTATTAGGAGTGAGCAATCCCCATTTTCTTCTTCGTTTAGGAAGCGTCTTCTCTGCTGAGTGTATGTGGCTGCGGCCTCTACTATTTCTCCTGCTATGGCCACAGCTGCTCCTTCTCTCTGCCACGTGGCCAGATCAAGGTCCTTTTTGACTCCCACTGAGCAGGCGCAAGGGAGTATGATTGAGCTCCCTATATCTCCTTTAACTGTAGTCCTTGAACCGAATCGGCTTGACTCTCTTCCGAACCGCCTCGGGCTCCTTGGTTTGGATGACTGAAGACAGACTTCTGGCTCCCTAGTTTCCAGGGGAGATTTCTCCTGGCTCTCAGCAAGGTCTGAGGCTGGGTCAGCTGGTTCTGACTCTGGTTCTCCTGGAGCGTATTGGAAGTCGATGGTATCGAACCTTTCACATCGCTCATGGTCCTGGACATGGTTCCCGGCACCATTTGGAGTAGATGGTTGATCATTACTGCTTTTATCATCATCCTGGTTGCTGAGGTCATCGACCATCGGTTTCTCTTGATGTTGCTCCTGGGAGTCCCTTTGGTCGCTTCCCGTATCTCTCTGTGGCTGCTGCTCGTTCCTAGCATCTTGACGTTGTCTGCGGACCACTTCCTCCTCTCCGCTGTCCTGTGGTGCTTTGACGCAGTGATTGAAGTGGAACCACGTAGGCGAGCCTTTAATCTGAATCGCAGTTCCAGTGCTGCGGACGACTTCGAATGGCCCTTCTCTGCGTGCGTTGAACCACTTCCTCCGAAAGACTTTCACAAACACCTTGTCCCCGGGTAATATGGTGTCAACTTTCTTTATCTCCCGTTCCTCCTTTTCCTCCTGTTCCTGTTTTTGGGAGACATAAACAGAAATACTCCGGTGGAGGTTAGTCATGTACTTTACATAAGCCTTCATATCGTCTTCTAACAGGGATAGGCTCGGGCCCTTCCCGCTGGTACACAAGCTAGGTGTGGGCATGCGTCTGCCTGTTGCCAGCTCATGAGGCGTCATGCGTAGCTCACGCAGCTCACTAGATCTGCAGACCATTAGCGCAAGCGGAAGACCTTCAACCCAATTAAGCCCCGTATGTTGGCAAATCTTAATGAGGCGATTTTTAATTACTCCGTTCATTCTTTCACATATACCCTGACTTTGAGGATGGTATACAGCTCCTAGACGTTGTTTAATCCCTAGCTTTTGTAAAATCAGTTTCACTGTTTTATCGACAAACTCTTTACCATTATCTGATGAGATTCTATCTGGCAAGCCCCATCGCGGAAAGAATTCTCGGCAGAGAAACTTAGCTACTGACTGAGCATCTTTTCGTTTAGTAGGACATGCTTCGACCCATCTACTAAATCTGTCAACTACTACTAGCATGTATCTCTTACCTCCTACAGGGCGAATCATGTCCACATAGTCTATGACCAGTTCCTTCATGGGCCCATTTGGTGTCGGAATGTGTCCTGGTGGAGTTAATACTCCTCTTCTGATGTTATTCTTCAAACATATAGTACACCTTCCTAGAACATGGTCAATTTGTTCTAGCAAATACGGCGCCCAAAATCCATATTCTTTTGTGATTTTTCTCCTTACTTCCCCCCTGGCTACATGGGCTTGCCCATGAGCCTCCTGTATCAGTAAACCTAACAGGTCAGGTGGTGCCACCACCAATCCCTCATGGTTTCTCCACAAACCTGTGGTATCTTGACTAGCTCCCCTAGCCACCCAAAATTGTTTGTCCACTGTATTAGCCCCATCTTGCATCAACAATATGTCTTTGAGAGTGACATTGTCTTCCAATTGCACTTCATGTGTCACCAAAAGGACCTTCCTTGTTTTATCTGCACCAGCGGCCACCTTTGCGGCCTCGTCCGCTGCATTGTTGCCTTGTGTAACACGCGATGCATCCGACTTATGTGCTGCACATTTAGCTATGGCAATTTCTTTAGGTTTCATCACAGCATTTAGCAATTTCATGATTTGTGCATGATGTTGTATGGGAGAACCGTCAGTCTTCTTAAACCCACGGCCCTTCCACACTGCAGCAAAAAGGTGACAAACCGAATGTGCATAAGCCGAATCTGTATATATCGTGACACGTTTTCCCTCAGCCATTAGGCAAGCTTGTGTTAGAGCAATTAACTCAGCCAGCTGTGCAGAACATGGCTGTGGAACCGCTTCAGCTTTTTCCGTTACAAAATCAGAACCTTCTGCTCTGACAATGGCATATCCCGCACTTAGTTTCTCACCTATCCTATAGCAGGACCCATCAGTCCAGTACTCCAAATCTGGCTCCCAGAGTGGGAGAGCCCTTAGGTCTGCCCTAAGCTTGGAATATTTCTCTGCCTCCATTACACAATCATGTTGTTCCCCATCATCAGGGGTTGGCAGAGTGTCAGCAGGATTAGTTGTGTTACACCTAGTCAAGGTGATGTCCTCTTGTTCTAACAGTCTGTGATAATCCCTAATCCTAGGCACAGTCAAAGTGAACTTGCCATGATTTAGAAGGTTTCTTAGACTGTGGTGGGTCACAATAGTCAATGGGTAGCCCATCGTAAGAGCTGACGCCTTTTCATACATCAGATAAACTCCTGCCAATGCTCTGTAGCATGGCGCAAAACCCATCTCTACCTCTGAATAGGCAGTAGAGTAATATGCAACGGGTTGTGGGCATGTCCCCGTGCCCGTAGGTTGAGCAAGAACGGCGCAGGCATGTCTTCCCTCGGGAGATGAGGAAACATACAACACAAAGTTCTTTGAATAGTCAGGCAGCGCTAACGCTGGTGCCTCTTGCAATTTTTGTTTAATTGTCTCAAATGCCAGGTGGCCTTCCTGTGTCCAGGTAAGATTACAATGTAGCTGGCCACTTCCTGTTTCCTTAATCATAGCCCTCAGAGGTCCTGTGATCTTGGTGTAATTTTCAACCCATGCTGAACTGTAGCCTGCAATTCCCAGAAACTTCATCATCTCTCTGACTGTTCTGGGTCTTGGCGCTTTCCTTATGGCTTCCAAATGAGCATCTGAAATGCTGCGGTGTCCTTGAGTTATTGTCTGGCCCAAATATACTACCCGCTCCTGGCAGTATTGAAGTTTCTTCTGTGAAACTTTGTGTCCCTTTTCTGCTAGAAGTTGTAGCAGCTTGATTGAGTCTTTGTGGCATGTCTCCTTGTCAGCAGAACAGATAATTATGTCGTCAACATAATGAATGACTGTGCTATTCATCAGTGCTCCAATCCCTTCCAAATCATCCTTCAATACTTTGTTGAAGATGTGGGGGCTGTGTTTATATCCCATGGGCAATCGAGTGTACTTGTAAAATCGACCCTTGTATGTAAATCCAAAAAGTCCCTGGCTGTCTTCACTCAGTGGAACGCTGAAGAAAGCTCCACACAGATCTAAGACAGTGAAGCAGGTGGCTTCAGGTGGAATCTGAGCCAACAGGGTATGTGGATCTGGCACGTCAGCTGGAAAATCAGTTACCACTTCATTTATGGCTCTGAGGTCATGCACAAGACGGTAGGAATCGTCAGGCTTCTTCGTTGGCAACAAAGGCATGTTGCTTTGGGGGTTTTCGGTTATCTCCAAGACTCCTGCATGTAACAGCCCCTTTATCTGTGATTCTATTCCTTGGATAGCTTCTTCCTTTAACGGGTACTGTGGTCGCCAGGGTGGTTTAGTCCCTGGTCTGAGTTCCACTTTCACTGGTTGTGCGGACTTCACAAGTCCTATGTCAGTACTGTGTCGAGACCACAAACATTCTTGGACTCGCTTCAGCATTTCTTCTTTGTAGTCTCTGTCAGGCTCAGCCGGTAGCATTGATTCATTTGTCATTTGTATAGCCTGTGGTTGGCCAACTCCTTGCGCTGAGATCATAATTTTGATGAATCGCTGATCTTTACTCATCCAGACCATAGGGTTTTCTTTTGTCGTTACAAAAATGGCTTCCTCTGATTCTGCCATCATTGCCCCTACATGCTTCTGCTCGTAATCTTCAGCAACCATCAAAGTCACGTGAGGGATGCTTCCCTCAATTCGGTGTTCTTGGTCAATATAAGTGTCTCTATTGATCTTCATTGCTGCCCCCTGTGGGCCCAGGATTATACATCCTGAACTAAGTTGAACTTGTTCTTTTTGGTTCTTCAGCCACCCATCCGGATCTGACTTAGTAGGATTCTTGAAATATTGAAGTGTGCAATGAGGCGGGTATTCCGGTGTTCTAGCACCAGGCAGGTTTGCAGAAATAAACTTCTCCCACAGTACTGCTGGTTCCATCAGATCCTGACTGAGATCTCCAATCCAGTACACCACTGGTGCCTCATCTTCTGCTCTCATGGGCAGCTGGTGGTAATATTCATGTGGCACTTCCATCCGACAGCCATCAGGTGTACATTTTATCGTGCAGTTTAGCCTGCACAAGGCATCTCTTCCAAGAAGTCCAATAGGGGTGTTTTCTGAGATGAGAATGGGAATGGTGATCTTCTGGTTCTTATAGTGGAGCTCAACAGGTTTTGTGGTAGGTATCAGCTGTCTTATTCCCTCAAACCCGACTGTCCGAACATGCCTGCCGGACATAGGGAGATGAGTGGCATCTTTAGGCCGGATACAGGTAAAAGCTGCCCCAGAGTCTGCCATCAGTTTTAACGGCCGACCATTTACTTTCACCCATACAGTCAGATCGTCTTCCGGTTTAGACACCACCAGCTGACACCCCCCTTTCGAGTTTTCTGGGCACCCCTAGTTCCCAAGGGCCGGCCCCCTGTAGGGGTTCACCGGTCCCGTGGGGGGTTGCTGCTGTTGCCATGACTGTCCATTTGGCCTGGCCCCTTGGGGTGCATATCCTCCTCTGAAATTTCCTTTCCATGGACTCCCGCAGGCACGGGCTAGATGTCCTATCCGTCCACAAATGAAACATTGCAATGGAGGTTGCTGGAAAACTCCTCCACCTCTTCCTACACCTCGTCCAGCACTCCCTCTGCCCCCTCCTCTCCATCTTTGGGGTTGTCCATAGACCGGTTGGGGGTATGGAGGCTGGGCGGTACCTTGTGTGAATGATGGTAGTTGTTGTGGCAGTTGAGGTGGGTTTGGTGGTGGCTGGCTCTGCAAAACCAGGGCTTGCTTATTTTCCTTCTTTTTATGTCCTGCCAACTGGATTTGGTTGAGCTTCCTGAGGGTCTCCTGATCTTGCTCCCTCTGGGCGTATTCCTTTTTCCGGTGCAGTTCCACTTGATGGGCAATGTGGTCTGTGTAGGCACCCTTTTCCATACTGCTCAGTCCAAATACTTCAGTCAATTTACTTCTCACTGGTAGGGGCAGTCCCTGTTGGATTTTATCTCTCAGAATAGCCTGCTCCAATTGGTTGATGTCTGGGTCTCTTCCAGTGACATTTCTCCATTGTTGGCGGGCTCTAGCCACGTATGCTCTTGGGTTTTCCTTGTCACCCAATGGATCAATGAGAATATTATCAGGGTGTATGTTAGTGGGATACATGTCTCTCAAAGCGTTCCACAGGCGGCCTCTGTTGGCAGCAAAGAGCTCTGGGTCGTGAATGGATGATGCAATATATCTGTGGAGCCCAGCTTTTTCCAAAATTTCTTCCATGGCAGGCACTCCCAGTAGATTGGCCAGCAGCCTCTTAATGTCTCCCATGGCCGGCTGTGTCCCCACCAGGGCCTCATCCAGTTTTGAAATCCATGGGTGGGCACCGTCCTGTAGTGGAGGCAGTTTTCCCGATATGTCGGTCATGTCTGCATTTGGCCATGGCTTGTACTCCATATTCTGTCCTCTTACGAGCACTGGACACAGTTTGGAAGATTTCTTTGATCTTTGACGCAGCTGGTAATGTTGTGTTTTATCTAGGATATCGGACAGTCGGTCCTTTAGGTTCCTCTTAGCTGCTGTGCGTTTCCTCATTGCCTTGACCACTTTTTCCCGGACACTGGTCTCCGCCAGTTGAAGTCTCTCCATCGAGTCTTCCAAAGACTGTTGCTGCTTTGGGGTTGAGGCTGACATCATCTCTTCCAACAGCTGCTCCTTTGCTGAGCTAATTTCCTTTAGATCTTCTCTTATGTCGTCTAATGTTGCATCCGCCTGCTCCATCCTGTGCACGTCTTTTGTCATTCGTTCCTCCTCTTCTCTGCGTAAGCTCCATAATGTCCTTGACTCGTCACTGTCGTTGTCGCTGCCATCGTCACTGGTGGAGCTGTCTGATGTTTCTTGTACCCGGCTGACCCTCTTGCCTTTCCTCTCGGCTCGGGCTAATATTTTCCTGATTGATGGGTCATATCCTCCAATGCACCTTTCATCATCACTGGAGCTTTGTCCGGAACTTCTCCATTTTTTCTTCTTCTCCGTCCCACACTCCATTGTTGTCTTTAAGCTTGTTTCTACAGGGCTGGGCCCTCCACTCGCCGAAACGACAGTTGATCGTTTTTTACGTTTAGTCTCTGGAGTCATTACTATAGTAGTTGTCGCTCTCCCAGATTCAAGTATCTGGTGGTCCTCGTCTTTCATACTGTATCTTCCTTCCGTGGTGAGGAGTGGTAGTTGTGGATACATTTTCTTGTGTTCACTGGTTTTCTCATAAGGTGGAGGAGCAGCCACAACTGTCATGTGTGAGAAAGGGATCTTATGTTTCTCTGTTGATTTTGCAGCTTCCAGATTCCTTTCCAGGTTCTTGTCCATTCGAGCCTTTGCCACCTTTAATAGCTTCTGTCCTTCCTGGGCAAACAGCTCCATCACGGCCAGTTCAGTGTCCCGTTTTTCTTTCCTGTTTTGTCCTTTTTTGCCCTTCTTTTGCTCCGCCTTGTATGTTCCGATGAGTACTTGCAGTGTTTTAATTACCTCAGGATCAAACGTGCCCTCTGGTGGCCATGGCTGGTCAATTTCTGCCCATCTTTTATTCCATTTTTTAGATATTTTACCAATCCCTTTTATCAATGGATTGTGTTTTTCCACAATCTCCACAGGGGTCGTAGCCTTAGCCGCTCCCGTCCCCATAGCCACTCTGGGAAAATTGACTCTTAATTTCTTTACCATTTATACACGCGAGTGAAAATGTAAGATATCAACCCTTGACCCACACAGTCTTCTAAGATTTTTTTTTTTCTCAGACACCGTTCTGAACCGATTGCTCTTCTGGACTCGTTATTCAGCACACTGTTTAATAATTAGCTAGTTGTTCAAGAATGAGTCAATTAATCCACAATTAGGGCAGTCAGCAATCAATCAATCAATCAATCAATCAAATAAATCAATCAGCAATCAATCAATCAATCAATCAATCAGTCAATCAATCAATCAATCAATCAATCAATCAATCAATCAATCAATCAATCAATCAATCAATCAATCAATCAACCAATCCGTCAATCAATCAATCGGTCAATCAATCAATCAATCAATCAATCAATCAATCAATCAAATAAATCAGTCAGCAATCAACAAACAAATCAGTCAGCAATCAATCAATCAATCAATCAATCAATCAAATAAATCAATCAGCAATCAATCAATCAATCAATCAATCAATCAATCAGTCAATCAATCAATCAATCAATCAATCAATCAATCAATCAATCAATCAATCAATCAATCAATCAATCAACCAATCAATCAATCAATCAATCAATCAATCAATCAATCAATCAATCAATCAATCAATCAATCAATCAATCAATCAATCAATCAACCAATCAACCAATCCGTCAATCAATCAATCGGTCAATCAATCAATCAATCAATCAATCAATCAATCAAATAAATCAGTCAGCAATCAACAAACAAATCAGTCAGCAATCAATCAATCAATCAATCAATCAATCAAATAAATCAATCAATCAATCAACCAACCAATCGGTCGATCGATCGGTCGATCGATCGGTCGGTCGGTCGGTCAGTCGGTCAATCAATTAATCCTAGTGTTAAACCACTCATTTCTCACATTCTCTCATCAACCACTCCTTTTTATTACTATTATTATTATTATTACTATTACTAGTCTATTTTTATTACTCAACAGATGGCCTGTATCTTTAATTTTACTAATTTCTATATCTTATCTATTTCGATTTTTATTCTAGTTTTTTTTTTTTCCTTCCTCTTTTGTTTTTCTATGTGCGCACTTTTAAACAAAACTATATATATATATATAAATTACTCAAAAAAATAATAAAAATGATAAACCTTTATTCCTTTAACTTCTGAATCAAATTAAATCCCACAATATTCCAATCTACCAAATACCTTGCGATTCCTGATTCAGTTCCTTTTTCTTCTCTCTTTTTTTTTTTATGAGCTCAGTTCTTCTTTGCTTGAATACACAATTCAAGCTTTACCGGTATTTTTACACTCTTCCACAACAGCATTAGCTAGATTTTGATATTGATCAGATACCAATCTTGCAATGTGTCAAATCTCTAAATTTATTCGTGTGACTTTATAAACTTTCCCCCGTTTTGTGCCTAGGTCTTCCAATATCAGGACTGCACACGCTATAGATGCCCAAACTTATGTGTGACTTAAAAATACTGTAACACTTTGCTCAACCATGGCAAACCACCAAACTGCACACATAAATCTCAGTGTCACTTTTGTCAAATTTATGCGTGACTATGTTCTACCACCCTTGACATGTTATGTCAAGACGGCTCGAACTGGTCACCTAAACTTGAACGACACTTTTTGCCAGGTTGTGTGTGCTGAAACAAAACTTGAGATTCCTTTGTCTCTTTTATTACCCCAAAACAGCTTCAGACCAGGACGTCGCACACTTATATAGGAAGCTGTCAGAGCCACACCCTTACGGGTGTTGTGTGCTAAAAACTTGAGATTCAGATCTCTTTGATAGCCCCAAACAGCTTCAGATCAGGACTTCGCACACTTATATAGGAAGCTGTCAGAGCGAAACCCCTTTAGTGTTTAAGGTTACACTGTGTTAGGGCTGGTTAAAGTTCAAGTACAATTTCCCAATGCATGTTATTATCAATCATTCATTAAACAAGCATTAGGATCTTGCCAATCAAGGTTCTCTCTCCTTAATTTAGAACAGTTTACTGAAAATTCACTCCTGACTCAAACACAATTTCTTTGAATTTGGTTGACGCTAGAGAAAAAAATACCATCAGTCCTACCAGCCACAGCGGATGAAAACACACACACACATCCCCAGACTTACTTCTGAAAAGATGTTGCAGCTGGCCAGTACTGCTGTGTGCCTCCTTCCCGGCTAGCAGTCCGAGTGTCTCCTTCCTTCAGCGCCAATTTCCAAATCCTGTTCGTGACGCCAATTTATTGTTGAATAATCTACCCGAGTCAAGAGTGAAGATCTTCAGAAACACTGCTGATGCATTTTCAAGGAATTTATTGAAAGTTAAGCATCACAAAAGAACTGCTGCAGACAGTCCAGGATTTTCCCAGTCGAATTAGGCCCCTGCTTCAGGCAGAGAGAACCCTCGGGAGATGATATGCAGAGGTCAGAGAAGAATCCCCCCTCGCTCTGTTTGGGAGCGGTTTATAAAGCTCACAACTCTTACGTGGACAGAACCACGTCGTTACTCAGAGTAACCATTACCATATATGTCCCTTTTTTCGGACACAACATATAGACACCTCCTACCCTTGCAGGACACATATACATTCTTTACATTCACCCCAAATAAGGAAATGACTATAGGAACTGTGGAATCTGTAGCTGTGACACAGACACATGCAGGGAGATCTGTAACACGTGAGCGAAGTTAGAGACAAAGAAATACACCTCAGTTGCATTGACACTACAAACCTGCAGCAGGTGGATGTTATTTAGTTTTTTAACCTGATAAAATCCTAAAAAAATCCTCCTGATTCAGGTTCATCAACAAGTTTTATCCATAAATCTCAAGGTAACCTGAGCTCCAACACTAAATAAAGTATTTTATCTGTTCCTGTTACAGCATCAATATATATCATCAATATCCACATCATCAATACAATAAGAAAATAGTTTAATATAATATCAGTAGTAGCTGCAACTAACCACTATTTAGATATTTGGGATAAAGACAAAAATCATATGAACTTAATAAAAACACATGGTACCAACTAGTTTTATATTGTTTATATTCTTCTATTCTTTAAATATGTAAAAATTACCATTGTTTTTCAGTTACACCAAAAAAAAAGGTAGAAATGGACTTTTACATGACAATATGATCACAAAATGTACATTTTGAGAATCCTGATGAAGGCTTCCCTAAAATTTTACAGTATTTTACATTGACCCTTTTACTTTAGATTGGAGCTGTTTGTGGGATTATTTAATTGGCTCCTTTATAATCTCCTTTTTAAACATTTTACAGAAAATATTCTTCATGTTCTTAATGATCCTCAGTGATTTATAGCATTTTATGGAACAATAATTGATCCTACTTGATATTTTTATTCCTGATTTTGGTGTTATTTTTAAATTTAAATAAAGTATTGTACTGTAAAAACAATGTTAGATTGTTTTTCCAATATTCTGGTTATTTGATCTGTCACAGTAACATTATACATCTATAGCAGAAAAACTGTGAAACATGTTATACTTAACTATGACTAAATATTCCACTGTTGGCCAGACATTTTAAACAAAATCTATCATGAAGCCTGTGAATAAAAAGTTTTATTATCCTAATATATTGATTTTCTGGAAAAAAGAGCAAAAACAGTTTTAAATCTGTCCTGTGCTGTGTGAGCTTTTATATATATAATATTATATATATTATTATATTGTATTATATTTTATTTTTATAAATAAAGTCTGTGTGTTTTCTTGTATGTGTGTCAAAAGCAGAGACTATTAATTGTTAATCTCCAGCACAGGTCTTACTTTCTGTGAATGTATGATACACCCTGGGGGGTAGGGCTCAATTTCACTTTATTCCCCATATAATTTTGTAATTTTATGTGGTGTATTTATAAAAAAAATTGCAGCATTTAGGGTCAAAAAGCAGAAATGCAGTCGCCTCACACTGAAAAAAAACCCTGAAAAAGCTGATTTCATAGTTTGCGGGAAAAAAAAACTTGAAATAGGTTAAATTACGTGCAATACAAAATCCAATAATTAATAAAACTAGAGTTTAAAGATCAATTATTTCTCCATAAAATTCTAGAAATCACACTGAGGATCATCCCATCTATATTAACTATATATCCATTTAACATAATCTATATTAAATATTTAAATAGTGGTTAGCTGCAGCCCTACTGATATTATACTAAACTAGTTTTGTATTGTATTATTATTGATGTGGAGGTTGATGTAGATTGATAGTTTGTGTGTTAACAGGAACATCAGAAACCAAAAATACTCACACACACACACACACACACACACACACACACACGCTCTAAAATAATAAAGCCTGTCTATAATAGCTAAAAGGTAACGTGAGGCCCGTCCTTCCTGGTCGGGTCCATCGTCTCACCTGTCAGCGCTGGAGGCGTCAGAAGAACTCAGAGCCGCCGTGTGTCTGTCCTCAGCCACTGAACAAAAGACACGCTGTTTAGCTGTGTAATGGCTCAGCATCAAGGTCGCCCCCCCACCCCCCACCCCCCACCAGGGATTAATGTCCCAGGGTTAATGTGTCACTCAACAAGCCCAGGAAAAAAGCTCCTGAGAAACGACAGCGAACCTCACAGCAAACGAGTTTTCCGTACATACCACTGGGGAGGAACACGAAGTCGTCCAGAAGAAAATCAGTGTCCGCTGTTTCCAAGCTGCAGTAGAATAAAATAAAAAATAAAAGAAGCTACATGAGCATCGAGGATGTTGAAGTCTTCAAGTTCAATGCTGAAGTAGAAGAGTTTGAACAAAATACTAAAGTAATAGATGAATTATCAACGACAGTCTTTTACTTACGTGTAAAAGTTCTGGTTTCAAGTATAAAAGGGAAAGTAATGTAAGGGGAAAATGTCATTAAGGACAAAAGGAGTCTGTGTTATAATGTTATATATAAAAAATTAAACGTTAAAATTTTGACTCATTTGTGATATACTATACCTATTGAAAAATTACTTTTATTAGTACAATGCAAATACATTAAATAAACTTATAATTATGATATATGAATAATTCTCTCACATAGATATAAATATATATTATGATAACTAGTTGCCTTTAATTATCGTAATGTGCACAAAGTCAATAGGGATTTATTATGGCTCTTATTTTCTGTAACTTTCCTAATTTATTTTTAATATTTTTATTTTTCACCTTAATTGATTTCAATCATGTTTCCTTTTTTAATTTAAATATATTCCCCTTCAATCAATTGTATCTTAATGCATTTAATGTTTTGTGTGAAGCATATTTAAATTATTATTAATATTATTAAAATGTGCTATGCAAAAAGAAAATGTCTCTAATTCAACTGCAATTCACTAATTCACTATTTATTTGTCAGAGCTGTAATGAAATGGGAGTAATGAGGCCATGTCTTTTATTTATAATGGGTCCCAAATTACTTTAGATGTAAAAAATAAAAATAATGACAAAAATCAGTTGCCTGTCAGTCAGAATATATGATATATAACCACTTTTTGGCAATTAATATTGCAATGTATGTGTTGTACTGTCCCTTTAAATGTATTTGAACAGGTAATAGTAAATGAGTGGGTTAAAATCCATTAAAAATAACAATCAAGAATGATTACAAGTCATTTTAGGGCTAAAACTACTTTTCACTTCCAATAATAACATATATCACTATTTGTTGTATTATCGTTGAAAAGTTTTTTTAACAGTGGAAAAAATGGGCTGGATTTGTTAAAATTTAGGACATAAAAGCTGGTTTAAATAATGCACTTTCTGGCAAAAAAAGCACTTTTTGGCTTGACAGTCATGAAAACAAGCCTGAAGGAAAAGTAAGTGACGCAGATATTTTTTCTTTGCAGATGACTATGTGAAATTTTTACGAGTCGAATTAAAACGTCGGTTGATTAGAATTAGATTTAGAATGATAAGAAAGCATTTGTACGTGGTTACTTCACACCTCTGACGAGCATCCTGAATATTTCACGCTGAGTTTATGTCAGTGAAGCTTTCACTTTGCCGTGACTTTGACGCGACTCATCCGGACCGACTGGTTTTTGTGGTTCGGCAAAATCACTGAGTGACGATGACAAAGCAGAATCTTTTGACAAGCTCTCCTGTGTAGCGAGGCGAGAACTGAGGAATGCAGGGGGGGGGGGTTGTTGCTGCAGCGTATGTTGTATGATTTATGCCTGCACACACTCATTCAGGCCTTTTTGTCGGGAGTCTTATGGCGCCGGTTAAGTCCTGTGAAACAACAACCCGCATGGAGCTGGATGGCGTCACGCTAAAACAAGCGAGAGGAACGCAGGAGATTAGGACACCTCCAGTCGCGCCATTTCCTGGTGAGCACGTTCCAGGAGAGTTTTTAACATTCCGTGGGCTGTGCTTGTAAATTAAAAGCATGAACACACACACACACACCTGCTGTCCTGGTGTAGCACTTCTTGTCTTCTGCGAAGAGATTCTGGACTGGGAGGTTCTGCCCTCCTGGATCGGACGCTACTAGTGGCACATTCATACTTTACACACATAAACAGACAAAAATATGACATTATAAATGCGTCCAATGAAAATAAAGCTGCTTTTACACAGATATACTGGATTTCATTCACCCATGTTGTCAGCTTTTTATGCATTTCCAAAGATTTAAACAGTAAAATTATATAATGATAAAAAGCTTTTACCTGGACGTTTTTGGTGTCATGTATAAGGTTTTTGTCCCATAAGATTAAGAAAGGCATAATTTGGTTTGTTTAAAAAGGAAATTACAGAAATGAACTCAAGACAAGAGTAGTTTACATAAAAAAACAATTGCATATTAACATTTTGTTATATTAAAGATAACCTGATCAATGTGAAGAAAATCTACAAACTCCTTATTTCATTTAGGGAAATATGCCAAACAATCTGATTGTAGAAATACAATGACAGTAAAGGAGATTTTTAATTCTGATTCTGAAAATAGACATACAGAACTTGACAGTTTCTATATTTCATTGACATCTTGTGGTTAGAATTCACACACACACACACACACACACACACACACACACACACACACACATACTCACACACACAATGTTGACTTTAAAACTCAAGACATCCGTTAAAACTAAACCTTTATGTTTTTTACGACGAAAAAGAGAAGTTGTAAAACTTCACCAGATGGTTTTTCACGTTTTTAAGAGGATTTAAATTATGTCCAATAGGGGACCTAAGAAAATGTTCCCTCCTTACACTGTTGAATAGGTACACACACACACACACACACACACACACACACAATGTTGACTCTAAAACTCCAGACATCCATTAAAAGTACTTCATGTTGCAGAAAAAGAACAAACTGTGTCACTGGTTTGTTGGGTAAGCGGCCTGTTAAAGGCAGGTTAAATCCTGGGGCTGTAAAACCATTGTCACTCTGTGAGGAGTGTAAGGAAAGACGTGTGAATGAGTTGGTAAAATCCCTGCTGCAGCAGAAGCAGAAGCAGAAGCAAGGCTGAATATCAGATTTACAGTCACACGTTTAGGTCAATTTTTAGCAAAAAAAAAAAAAATCACCATATGTTTTTTCCACATGCTTTTGTCCAAGAGGACCTTAAAGAAGGTCCCCTGTCAGCGCTGTGGTCGACACACACACACACACACACACACACACACACACACACACACACACTCACACGCACACACTTTGGTCCCCTCTTGGCATAAGTTTATAAAATTCACTAAAAAGTTTTTCCACATAATTTACCCTATATTTATACTTATATAGAATGACCTAAATTTTGTTAGATAGCTATGCAATTTCTTGAAAGACACACACACACACACACACACACACACACACATACACTTTGGTTCCCTCTTGGCAAAAGTGTAAAAAACATATTTACACATATATATAACATATATTCACATATTTTAACCTATATTTATACTTAGTACGTCCAAGAAGGGACCTAAAAATGTCCTATGTTGACTCTGTTGTCCAACACACACACACATACACACACACACACACACTCACCTCTGAGTTGCAGGAGCTCAGTACGGACGGGTTGACGGCGTCCATGCGGCAGAGCCTGCGTCTGTTCGGGCACACGTTGTCCTCACAGCTGGACCTGGGACTCTCCCAGCCCGCCTCGCTCTCCTTCCAACCACAAACACAAAGCGTCACCATGGCCCCCCCCCCCACCCCCCCACAGTGCGTTTGACCTAGCGATTTATTGGTGATGGACCTACGTCGGAGCTGCGCTGCTGGTCTCTGAAGCGGCGCTTGGCCTGGAGGCTGAAGACCCGGTCCTGGAGCTCCAGCAGCTGAGACCTCAGGACGTCCTTCTCCGCCAGGATGCGGGCGATCATGGCCTGGGCCTCGTCTCTGGACATGTAGGCCTGAGGACATTTTGGGGGTTTAGCCACAAATCATGGTTGGAAAGATGAAGAAAGTTTCAAATACAGTCAATGAGTTTCTCCATTTGGCCAAGTCCATTTGTACTATTTTTTATGTTTTATGCGACATAATGGTCCACCTAGAATATAAAAGTAGTTGATAGACACATAGACACACACACACACACACACACACACACACACACACAGACACACACACACACACACACACACAGACAGACACACACATACACACACACACACACACATAGACACACACAGACACACACACACACACAGACACACACACACACACAGACACACACACACACACACACACACAGACAGACACACACATACACACACACACACACACACACACATAGACACACACAGACACACACACACACACAGACACACACACACACACACACAGACAGACACACACATACACACACACACACACACACATAGACACACACAGACACACATACACACACACACACACACACACAGACACACACAGACACACACACACACACACACACATATAGACACAAACACACACAAAGACACACACACACACACATAGACACACACACAGACACACACACACACACAGACACACACACACACACACACACACAGACAGACACACACATACACACACACACACACACACACACATAGACACACACAGACACACACACACACACAGACACACACACACACACACACAGACAGACACACACATACACACACACACACACACACATATAGACACAAACACACACAAAGACACACACACACACACATAGACACACACACAGACACACACACTCACACACACACATAGACACACACACACACACATAGACACACACACACACACAGGCACACACACACTCACACACACACACACACACACACACACACACACATAGACACACACACACATATAGACACACACACGCACACTCACACACACATAGGCACACACACAGACACACACACACACACACACACATAGACACACACACACAGACACACATACACACACATAGACACACACACACACACACACACACACACACACACACACACATACACACACACACACACACACACACACACAGACACACACACACACACACAAAGCTGTTTTCAAATCTCTAGTAAGCTATTTAAAGTATCTGGTATCAGGTTTCAGGTGACGCCACGTGACACCTTTCACATTTCCATCGAGCAGAGATCAGGGTTCTTGCTCCGTGGGTGAGCAGCTCTGCTGTAGGTGTGATTACGTGTTCTGACACATTCCTGTGAGCAAATCAAGAATGTGGACGCGTTGATTTAGGAAAGAAACGCAACAGGTAATTGGAGTCTGGAGAATCTTCAGAGGGGAATGTCCCCTGTTGTTTACAGACTCTTATGCAACGTTAGAGCGATGAAGCTGCTGCATCGTCATGATGTCTGCACCAAGTTTCACTGATATTCAGATAATTACAGAACACGTTGTCAATAAATACTGTGTTAGACCTTTAGTCTTCAGTCCAACTCAGCACCATGTTGGTTTTCGCGAAGGATTTTAACTAAAAACACACCTTTTATTCACAGTGAAAGTTGTCATTTGGTTTGAGAGTCACTCCAGGTTAATCACATGCATCTTAAAGGGATAGTTTGGTGTTTTGCACTAGTTCCCATTTTGCTGTAGACCAGTGCTACTCAATTATTTTCTGTCATGCCCCCCCTATGGAAGAAGAAAACGTCTCTATGAATAGTATAATTTGTCTATAAAAAAGTTCTAAGTACCTTTGCATAACACTGTGTCCTTATTAACGTATAAGAGAATAAAAAAGAAAGAAATATGGACCAACTTACAACAAAGAATAGCTTTATTAACTAACAGAAAAGATTTAAAGTTAATCTGATAGTGAAAAATTAAATTAAATCCTTAATTAATGCTTAATGTTTTGACTAACCATGTCAAACCATATGATACTGAAAAATAAAACTACATAAATGGTCTTATCAGTGATTGTGGTGTAATGTCTTTAATGTCTTTGTCTCCAACATCTCAGACTCAGTAACACACCGGTCTTTCACAGTGAACCAAGCGCTACAGACGCTTCGTCATATTTCCTCGTCTTAGCTTTGGGAGACTTTCGTTTGTCTCTTTATCTCCGTCTCTCTCCGCCTGTCTTCTCATCCCTGTTAAATATGTTTTCATGGTGTCACTTGGTGTCTATACTTCATACTCATACTCTGTGCTGTATGCTCCCTGTGAACACTATGCTGCCCCCTAATGGAGTGGAGGTGCAATTGCACTTTATTCTAGGACAGTAAAAAAAAAAATCTAAATAGGTCAAATGTGCCCCCCCACTGTTTGAGAACCACTGCTGTAGACACACAATTCATGTTTAGTTAAAACATGAATATGTTCTTGTTGGAAGCGTGACATTGATATCAGATCTCTTTTTTTGTTAATTTAAATTATGTCCCTGTAATAATAGTTAAACATTAGATTACTTTTCACCTTCATCACTGATTTTTTTCTTCACTTACAAGAAAAGAAAGTCTCTTTAGACTCAACTGTAGGTAAATGTCTGACAGACGATTGTTCCTATTGATTCTGAGAACAAGAATCAACAAGAATTCTTTCACTTTATAGTATTTCCCTCTAGCTGGATGTACTGTTATAGTAGAAAAAACTTTGTGAAAATCTGGCAGGAAGCTCAGTGTGTAATCACATCTGCCCTGTTCAGTGTTATTATATCATCTAAAGAGTTTATTTTTACACCGCCAGTGTAAAACTACTGGTAATTTCACTGTGCATTTCTAAAACTTTAAAAAATATCCTCATTACTCATTTTTTATTCCACCTTGTCCTGCTTAATTCTAACAAATCCAAACTTTTATTCCTTTGACATTGCAGCACATTAAACACCTTTCTCTCACATCAAACTCATACATTAGGTCAAGGGTGTTTTACCCTAAAAATCACTTGTTATATTTAGTAGGTTTTACCTCATTCATAATTACCTGTTCAAATACTTCTATAGGGACCATAAAATGCATATATAAATGCAATTACAGCTCATATTTACATATTTCGACTGACAGGCAACATACATTTTTTCATAACCTTTACTTTTATAGTTCTGACTAGGAACTTTCACACTGTTAAAAAACGTAAGCTGAACACAGGGTTCCCACGGGTGCTTGAATTCCTTGAAAATGCTTGAATTTTAATTCAGTGTTTTCAAGGTTGTGAAAATGCTTGGATTTTTTTGTGATGTCTATCTCAATAAACCAAGAGAAAACAAAAAAATGTTTCCTAAGCGGCTACGCGCTTGATCCGATACCTTTACAGCAGAACTCGGTTATCGTACTCGCTCGGTGTTCTGCCGAGCAATAACAGTAGACTACTATCGATATTAGGCCCTTAATTCTGCATCACAACAATGTTTTGATGCAGAATTAAGGGCTCAATCAAAAAAGATAATGTGATCTCCAGCATAGAGATCTCACACTCAGCTATACATATACAATTAACAGACTCAACTTGCTGGTCGAAACATGGATTTTTACATTATATTCCAGTAAATCACTATATACAGGTTTTGTCTTCCTGAGGCATACTGGTTGGTTATTGGTGTTGCATGGTGACTCTGCGTGTTACTTCAGCATTCAAGCAGCACTAGCATGTATTCTGTTAATGGACAGGCAGTAAGTGTGGATTGGGTCTGTGTCACAGTGAAAATAAATAACTCGTCTGCTCATACATACAATACAAAGCCAGTTCACAATTAGTTAAAAATCCAAACATTCAATCTACCACCATATGAAATAATGCTAATTAGACCCAAACTATTATGCCATACAGTGGCAAAAACAACGAGTAGGCTACCTATTTAAAGGTGCTTGAAAAGTGAAAAACTGGTGCTTGAAGGTGCTTGAAAAGTGCTTGAATTTGTTCATGAAAAAGGTGCGGGAACCCTGTGAACACAAAGTACCGTCACACTCTCGTATCTCTACGTCCACCTGACGTCTAACGAACGTGAACCCAGTCTCCTACCAGGTCTCGCTCTGCCTGCAGCTCCCTCAGCTGGTTCTGGATCATGCTGGTCTTCTCCTGGTGGAGGCTACAGTCCAGGGTCAGCTGGTCCACCTGGAGACTCAGGCCCTCCTTCTGGTCCAGGAGCTGCACGCACACACACACACAAACACACACACATAAATTAATTCAAGCTTATGAAACCTATTCAAACAGGTTGAATGACTGACAGAGTGAATCTATTAAAAACACAAAACAGGCTTTAACTTCCTTTATCTATAAACCCCCTTTTTGTGAGAGAGAAAATGAATTTGATGTGTTCTATTGTCCTTCAAATGTGTTTAACAGTGAGAAATGGAGTTGTAAAGTAGCAGGAGTAATGAGGACGTTTTTACGAGTGGAAAGTGTAATATACAAGTTTCCTAATATGCAAAATTGTCCAGAGGGAGTGGGAATGGGATGTGTTAATGTTTCTCTGCCAACCACAGTCAAATTCACTCTGTCTGGATGGAACAGTTTATCTGGAGAGGTTTTGTAATTATACTGGTTTCAAATGAAAAAAGTAGAAATATATGAGCTGCAATCACTTTTTGACAAGAGATATTCTAGTTCCTGTGTTGTGCCTTTAGAAGTATTTGAACAGGTAATAGTGTGTGAGTTAAAATCTATTAAATATATCATTTTTAGGGCCAAAACCACCTTTAACTCACAATATATAAATATATACAATCACTTTTGTTGGTAAGAGAAAAAATTGTGTTTTATCTTTTAGTGTTTTATTTTCATTTTTTACCTTGTTGTTAAAATGTGTTCACACAATTTATTCGTATATTTTGTCAGAGCTGTAATGAAATGAGAGGAATGAGGCTGTTTTTTGTAAATTAAAACTACGAGCTATAATCACTTTTCAGAAGGAAAATATTTTAAGTTTATGTGTTGTATTGTCCCTTTAAACACATTTTAACAGTGAGTGAGTGAGTTAAACCTTATTGAATATAACAATTAGGAATGAATACAAGCAATAATAACGTATGTCACTTTTTGTTAAGAGAGAAAATTGTGTTGTATTGTCAGGTCAAATAATCTGAGACTTATGTCATGAAAACAAGCTGGAATGAAACAGGAGTAAAAAGGACATTTTTTAAGAGTAAAAAGTACAGATATATGTAGTTTTTACTACTCCAGTAAAGTACGTAGATGGAGAAAATTCTACTTTTCTGAGGTAATAAAGTATTTATACTTCATACTCCACACCACATTCTATCATCTAATGTACACAGTTGACCTGAATTTGCATGAGGCCTTGAGATTTATGAGAAGTGCTAAACAGAAAACACACACACACACACACACACACACACGCAAGTTTATCATGAAAAATGATTCACAAACACAAGAAGCTGGCTGAAAAACTGGAGTTAGAAGAAGTTTAATTTACAGTGTTTATCATTTTAATCCATTAATTTAATTAATTATTTTATTTTAAATTTAACTGTGTATTTGTCACACTTTATAAATGTCCTCGTCACTCCTTCTTGACACACACACAAGTTCATCATGAAAAATGATTCACAAACACAAGAAGCTGGCTGAAAAATTTTAGAAGTTTAGAAGAAGGTTTTCATTGCCTACATTTACTGGATTTATCATATTAATCCATTAATTTAATTAATTATTTTATTTTAAATTGTAGTAAAATCATCAGTGTTAATACAACATTTAAAGAGTTTATTTTAACACCACTAGTTACTTTACCGGTGGTTTCACTCTGTATTTGTCACACTTTAAAAATGTCCTCGTCACTCCTTCTTCTTGACACACACACACACACACACACACACACGCACGCACACACACACACACACACACACACACACACACACACACACACACACACACACACACACACACGCACACACACGCACACACACACCTGCTGTTTCTCAGCGGCCAGCTCCTCGTTCTCCCCTCTGTAACACCTAAGCTGCTCTGCCAGCTCCGCCTGGCTCCCGATGGCCTCGGCCAGGTCCTGGGCCAGGATGTCCTGACGGGCCTGAAGGCACAGACGGGTGATGAGACGGACAAACACACACACACACACACACACACACACACACATGCATGATCATAAACACCCATTCCCCCTCACCGGGTTGAGCTTCTCGGCCTCGGCCAGCTGGCAGCGCAGACTCCGGACCTCCTCCTGCAGCCGAGGCGTCTCCCGGAGGGAGGAACCCCGGAGAGAGGCCTCCTTCTCTGTCTGGGCCTTCTGCAGCTCGGACTGCAGCTGGTACACCTGCACCACACGACCAGGATTATCTACACTGTGGAGTCGTCTGTGGCTGCTCTGACATGAGGTTCGCTCAATAAAAAAACAATAATGCTTTTGCATTGTCTTAGCAAATGGGATAAAGACAAAAATGTCATGTGGTGTTTTTGCTGTTACACCATTTTCATTTTACATTCATGACAAAATGTCATGAAACCAAATGTACATTTTGTGTGACCTGATGAATGCTTTTCAAATAGTAATTCAAAAAGCTTTTTACTTTCTCATCTTGCCAACCATTATTTTTCACTGACCCTGGTACAATAAATAAGGAAATATACAAATATTATCAATGTGAATCAAAGTAAATGGGACAAGGTAGAAAATGCCTTGTGGTGTAACCCCAGATAAATTAACTCTAAGATTTAAAAAAAAATTTGAACTAAATAAATAAACATGCCATTAACTACTTTCAGTTTTCAACACTTGACATTAAGTGTCAGGAAATTGCACTCTATTGCATTGTATATGGTTTTTGTAAAAAAAAAAAAAGGGGGAGGAATGGACTTCCATACAACTAGAAACCACCATACTTTGTACATTTTGAGATACCCATTAAATGCTTTTAGGACTGTATTTTAAAAAGCTTTTGACTTTCTTGCCAAACATGATTTTCTACTGACGCTGGTACAATGAATAAGATCATTTACTAATAGGTCGAAATGTCTTGTGGTGTAACCCTAAAAACTTGCTACCAGATAAATTAACTCTCATAAAAAAGATTTAAAAAATAAATTAAAAAACAAACATGCCATTAACTAGTGTCAGTCTTTTTTTTAAATTACACCACTTGACAGTTAGTGTCAGAAAATTGAGCTCTATTGCATTATATATGATTTTTGTACAACAAAAAAAAAAGTAGAAATGTACTTCCATATGACAAGAAAGAATGAATACAAGTAATTTTTAGGGTCAAAACAACCTTTAACTTTTGATATATGAGCTTGAATCACTTTTTAACAATAGATATTTGAGTTGATGTGTTGTATTGTTCCTTTTAAAATATAAATAGGTAATAGTGAGTGAGATAAAATCAACAATGACTACAAGTCATAAATTAGCATAATTTGTAGTGACAATTGTATGAATATATACAATCACAATTTTTGGTTTTATTTTTTGTTTTTTGTAAATTTTGAGTAACCCAATAAATGCTTTTTAGACTGTATTTTAAAAAGCTTTCTTATTTTTCCAACCATTATTATAAATTGTAGAGAGTAAAGTGTAAAGTAAAACTTCAGGAAGACCATTAAAGTGTTAATTTCTGATGGGAAAAATAAGCACAAAGATAATGAGATATCAGTAACCAACACGACAGGCTCTGAAAACACTGATTCATGTATTCCCATAATGCAACTCAGTGGCGTGATGTAATTATCTCAGGTAAACCCCCTGTGGTTCTACCTGAACATAGGGCGGCGACGCTCAGGTTTCAGCTGTATAACATGGACCGTTTCCCCTGAGATCACGGGGAGTTTCCTGACCTGCAGGTTGAAGTCGTGGAGCCGCGTGTTCAGCGCCGACCTCTCCTCGATGGCCGCCGTGTAGCGCACGTACAGGTCGCACTTCTCGTCCTTGAGGCGGACGACGTCGCGCTGCAGGGAGCGCAGGTGGCGGCGCGCCATCTCGTTGTCGGACTGCAGGCAGCGCGACTTCTCCTCGCACTCCATCATCTGGCTGATCTGCGACTCCAGGGAGGCGCAGCGAGAGCCCATCCGCCGGGCCTCGCAGCGTGCATCCTGCAGCTCCTTCTGCATCCCCGTCACGGCCCGGACCAGGTACTCCGTCAGCTCAGAGTACTTTATCAGGCCTGGGGGGGAGAGCAGGACCAGGTCAGGGGGTTTTATCATCTAGGTCACGGGTGTCCAACCCTGGTCCTGGTTTTTGTTCCAACCAGACTCACCAGATTCTACTAATTAACCACTTCCTAAGGACCTTCATTAGTATGGAATGGGCAATTCTGGTCCTGAAGAGATGTTTTTGTTCCAACCAGACAGTAACACACCTGATTCTACTAATTAACCACTTCCTAAGGACCTTCATTAGTAGAATCAGGTGTGTTACTGCCTGGTTGGCACAATAGCCAAGAGACCAAGGATGGGCAATCCTGCTCCTGCAGGGATGGTGTGGGTGCAGATCTTTGTTCCAACCAAGCAGTAACACACCTGATTCTACTAATGAAGGTCCTGAACAAGGACTCTAGTGGTAATTAGTAGAATCAACTGTGCTACTGCTTGGTTGTAACAAAAACCTGCACCCATGGTGACTCTCCAGGACCAGACATACCACAGCCTTAACGCAACAGACAAGGAATGGGCAATTCTGGTCCTGATGAGATGGTCTGGATGCAGGTTTTTGTTCCAATCAGGCAGTAACACACCTGATTGTACTAATCAACCACTAGAGCCCCCCTTGCTAAGGACCTTCATTAGTAGTATCAGGTGTTACTGCCTGGTTGGAACTAAAAACCTGCACCCACAGTAGCCCTCCAGGACCAGGGTTGGACACCCCCGTGATTTAGATGCAAAGGGTGAACTTTAAAACCACAAACCGCTGAACTTCGAAGGCTCGGTGCTGGGTTTGTGTCCCGTGACCTGGGTGTACAGGGTGGGGTAGTGGATCATCAAGCTGTCCAGCAGAGCCACGGCACCGTTCCTGCCCTGGGTCCTCAGCAGGTCCAGCATGAAGCCTGCAGATAGAAGAAGACCACCAGGGTGGCATTGAACAACTCCAGCCACGACCTTTGAATGAAGGGCAACTCTTAGGCTTGTCATGAGATGGTGGAGAAGGTTTCAAGGCATGATTTATTGAGAGATGAGAAAGTGATTAAAAGTTTAAAGGATAAGACCTCTTTTTTTATTATAATTGGGCCCTTAATTCTACATCAGAACATTCTGTTCTACCAAGGTGTTTTTTGTTTGCAGATAATATTACTGGTTCTACTTGTTATCATATTATATAATTGCCTTTCTATTCATAAGAGTTTCTGAATATTTGCAACTAATGATTAGTTGCTGGTGACAATTTGCTAATGTTTTTAAATCGAATTTTAAAAATGTGCAGATGTAGAAATTACTGTTATATTGTTGATTATTACCAACTATTAATTACAAATTCTGCAGAAAAAACATGGAAAATCAACACAGTCATACATGAATATGCTGATACCCACTGTTAACAATTTTATTTATATATGTGATTATTAAGCATACTACAGTGAAAAAATAAGAAAATGATGTATTTCATCAAAGGGAGATAACTTAATTAACTTAAACAACCTTTGTGGCCAACGAGAACAGATTTCAGAATTAACAAGGTGCACTTGAACGCACCTTGAAAAAGACGTGGCCAGCTTGAAACTGCATTTCACTGTATGCTTAATAAAATTGTCAATATTGGTTATCAGCATATTTTTGTAGGACTGTGCTGATTTTCCATGTTTTTCTGCAGAATTTGGAATTATTATATGGTAAAAACATAACAATAAACATTCATTTCTAAATCTGCACATTTTCAATTTAAAAACATCAGTAAATCATCACCAGCAACTAATCCTTACTTACAACTATTCAGACACTTGTGAATAAAGAGGCAATTATAGAATACAATAACAAGTAGAAACAGTGATATGACCTGCAAATAAAAAGAAAGTTAATTATTTGCTAACTGGTTAAAAACTTCCTGATACAGGTTCAGCATTGAGTTTTATTCATAAATTACACAGAAAATCTGAGCTCCAATACTAAATAAAGTATTTTAGTCTGTAGTAAAACACAATTTTACTGTTACAGCATCAATATATATCATCAATATCCACATATTTTATTATAATATCCTCAATAGTTTAATATAATATCACTAGTAGGGCTGCAACTAACCACTGTTTGGATTTTCAAGTTCGATTTTTGTGTTATTCATCACAATTATTTAATTGGGTCCTTTTTAAACATGTCACAGAGTCAATTTTTCATCTTATGTATTTATCCCTATTGTGATTTCTATGATTTTTTTTATTAATCATTGAACTTTGCATTGCAGATTCATTACAGACCAAGTTTTTTTTTAAGTTTTTTTGTTAGATTTTTTCAGTATTCCAACTACGTTTGCTTTGTCACAACACAGGTGTAGATTTCTTTTGATACCAGTACATATACATAACTTTTTGTGCAGAGATATATCATATCTAGCATCATTTATAGTAGGAAACCCAAGAGTTTTAGTGGTTTAACATGCACATGATCTGAGAATATGAGCCCCCTACAGTCAGCGGAACAAAGTGCAATCAACAAAATCTCTCCCCTTTATTATAGGAATTATTTCCTTCCTGCATCAATGTCTACAAGTTAAATCTACACAATTCTGATCACTGATCCTCACTACAAACTAGTTTAAGTAGTACAGTTAGACTCAATTTTAATACAACTCATATATAATATATGTAAAATACATTGTACCACTGGATCACAATATATTATTGCATGGGCTGGGACTGTCTGGTGCAGTTTTAAACTGGTTTGAAGAGTTCTCCAATTTTCCTTTCTAGTGCTTATTCTGTGCAGTGTCTACATGCTTCCATGTTATTATTATGCAGATGACACACACATTTACCTAATTACATTCATAATCTATAATCCATATGCTACTGCTACTATGATCTCATGGAAACACTACATGAATGCATTAAACAATAATTGTATGTTCCAGGACTTAAAAAAACATAAAACTGAAGCAACAGCATCAGATTCAACCATCATGTTAAAGATTAAAGAGAACTATACCAGAAATACGATGTCAACATGAATATCCCATATCTGTCATCATTTATTGCAGGAAACCTGGGGGTTTATAGTGGTGTAACATGCACACAAATCTGAGAATATGAGCACTCTACGGTCAGCGTAACAAAGTGCAATCAATAAAATCGTATCTAGCAGACCTATCTAGGGTAAAAAAAAAGGTGAAGCCTCTCACTGGTTCTCATGCAGCGGTTGGTGAGGTTGTGGCAGGACAGGATCTCGTCCTCGTCCATCTCGTTGAGGACCCGGGCCTGCCTCAGGTACGGGATCAGGGTGCAGGGCCGCACCCCCAGCGAGATCCGGTGGCGGTTGTCGTTGATCAGCTCCCACAGTTCCTCCTCGCTCATCTCCTTCAGGTCCGGCCGGACGGGAACGCACTCCCCCGCCATCCCGGCAGCTGTGTGTGTGTGTGTGTGTGTGTGTGTGTGTGAGACAAAGCTGCTGCTGCTGCTGCTGCTGAGACTACAGGAAAAGACACTTGTCACTGACTCATTCCTGACACAAGAGTAAAAAACCCACAAGGGCTATAAAAAGGGCCAGGCCACGCCCCGCCGGCTGTGTTTGTCAAAGCATATGTGAGTGTGTGTGTGTGTGTGTGTGTGTGTGTGTGTGGGGCTGTGGGTGTCTGGGAGAACCTGTAAGTCAAGAGCTCTGTGATGTACTGAGTGTCAGCAGTCTCACACACACACACACACACACACACACACACACACTCCTCTTCCGTTCACACCATTAGCAGCTTCGTGTTGTTTGTTTTCTCTACGTGTCGACGCCTAACCAGGTGTTTGTTGACTGGATTCAGGCAGCGGCAGCAACGTTCTAACGCTGTGATGTTAGATGACAGGCGAGTTCACCTTGGGTCGATATAAACGCATCTCGTCTCTCTGGGTTTTCCGCCCCCCTCCCTCCGCTGACCCTGAAAACCGCAGCCTTCGCTATTTAAAAAAAGATCAATCTCGACACTTCACCATTAAACACTCACAGGTCCGTCATAAGTAACACAGCACTAATGCTGCTGTTAAACACAACAAGCAAAAGCAACAGGCAGAATTCTATCAACCACAATATCTATATACACCTACACATGCATTTAAGTGGGTCGTTGAACACACACATAATCCAGATTATCCTGGGACCAAGAATTGCTATGAAACATTAGTACTGCTACTGTGCATCTCACAGAACAAGTTTGGATTATCTGACGCTGACGTGGTGATTAAATGCAACAGAACAAATGAAATGTCATTGACTTCTGGGGCTTATTATAGAAATGATTTCCTTCTTGCATCAACGTCTCTGTGTGTTCTTCAATGTCTACAAGGTAAATCTAACTCTGATCCACTGATCCTCAATACAAACTAGTTTGAGTAGTCCAGTCTGACTCAATAGTAATATAATAAATATATAATACACATGAAATACATTGCAGGTGCCCTTTTGGTTCTCTGTTTAGATCTCTGGATCACAATATATTATTAAAACTAGTTAAAACTGTCTGGTGCAGTATTAAACTGGTTTGAATCGTGTAAACACACATCTTAGTGGAGTTCCCCAAGGCTCCTTTCTGGTGCTTATTTTGTTCAATGTCTACATGCTTCCTTTTAACATTAATATGCAGACGAAACACACATTTACCTAATTATATTCATAATCTAGAATCCATATGATACTGCTACTATAATCCCATGCAAACACTACATAAATGCTTAAAACAATGATTGGATATGCCAGGACTTAAAAACTGAAGTAGCCAAGGAAAAATGATTTAACAAAAACCAGCATCAGATTCAACCATCATGTTAAAGATTAACGACAAACTATACCAGAAATCTTGGTGTTATTATGACCTCAAGCCTGAATTATAACAGCAAAATAAAAAAATTAAAGGTCATTATCATTTCATTTGAAAACTATATCAAGAATTAAAGGATTTACTGTACTGTAAGTGTTTAAAAGGGAATATCTCATTTAATTGTACATCTGAGCGAAGTTCCCCAAGGCGCCTTCCTGGTGCCTATTCTATATAATGTCTACCTGCAAAACAACAAAATGTGTATCTTAATTATGCAGGTGACAATGATGTACATAACCACCTCACCAGGGGACTATAATCCCATGCAAAGGAGGAGCAAATCAACGATTGGATGTGCTCGAACTGTCTTCATTTAATCAAACACAAAACAATAAAAAAAAGGTATTGTAACAGCGATATTAAAAAAATGAGTCAGTAATCATACTTTGACATGAAGGATTAAAGGAGTCACTCTGTGCTTCTGCAGGATTTCTCTATCCTATTATTATTATTCTACTATTCTATTGTAATATTTTGCCTTTTACAGTTGATGCTTTGTTTTTAATGTTTTAATCACAACATGCATTGAAAAACACCTTTTCTGTTGAAAGACTCCATACAAACAACTGCTTCTTCTTGCCTTTTGATAATTCCTAATCTCATTGAAGGAAAACATACATACCGCACCGCTGACAGGAGCAAACACTGAGCCGCGAAGTGCAAAGTCCTCATGCAAAGGAGGAAATAAGGTCGTGGGTGTACCCGGCTGTGAGTGTGTGTGGTCAGAAAGGTTTTCTCATCCTGTTAACCAACCTACTGCCCACGTCTGCAAACGTAGCTCATAATGAACTACAAAAAAGGGCAGATGCAAACAAATAAACGCTATCCAGGCGGCCTACTGTCAAAAAAATGTTGGCATTGAGAGTTTGCATGATTTAGGGAAATCAGCAACAGGAAATATGGAAGTGGGATGAATCAACGCTTCAGAGCTGTTGATTATCAGTATGAATCTTCTATAGGTTATTGAAATATTTAAAGCTGTGAAAAAGGGCTGCGGATTGTCACATTTGAATAAAGCTAGTTCTGTACTTGCTGGGTTTAAGGGGGGCAAGGGAACAAAAGGGAGCAAAATTCAGAAGCCAGGTACTTTTCTACGACCGCACGGTGGATGTCAGAATCTCACTCGTCAAGTCCTTTTCCCTCAACGCCGTGAAGAGGGGTTTCCCCCTCAAACGTGTTAGTGTAAACAGGCTATACAGAACAGTCATAGCAAAATGAGCTGGTGGTGCAGCAGAAATGTTCTCAGGGGGGAAACAGGGGGCGTTAACATGGTGTATTCCCTGATATTCAGCTGCAGAACTAACAGTAAATACCACAGATTTTGGCAATAAAAGTAACACCCATGGCATCGATAGGTATCATATACCAAAGCTTTGTAGAGAATGGATGCATTACTGCACTTATAGGAAGTTTACACAATAAACTATAAGAGTGTGACAAGCACTCTGAGCAGAAACATGTTCGTTTCTGTAGAATAAGTAATACATGTATATAAATATAAATATATAAATAATGAAGGAAGCGTGTTGTTGCTGATAAGGTGTGAGCAGCGGTAGCTGTTGACATGGAAGTGTGAGTGCGAGCTATTTCTGTTTCTTCTGATTTATACTGCAGCCGGTGACGGGGGCGTGCCGGGTGTTTAGATGTGGGTTACAGGCTGACGTGAGAGCAGCGTGAGTAAGAGGAGACTGACTTCTTTACTTCTTTTGTGCTGTTAACCGTGTGTGTGTGCGTGTCCGGGCTCCTGCTGAACGCCTCCCCTGAAGCTGCCTCCGGGTCCCGTGGAAAGTCCAGAGTCCCCCGGACCCGGTGCACGGTGCTGGTGCTGGTGTTGACCTGCAACCTGAAGGATCTGGTTCCACAGCATTGCTGCGAGCGCCTGATGTCACGTACAGCAGTTGTGCTGCAAGCAGAGAAAAGAGTTAGCTGCATACCTGACTTCATGTTATCTTTAAGTGAGTGAGTGTATATGTTACGTGGCCTCATTCTCCCAACGTGTGTGTCACATTTCAGTCATTTATGAGGAAACCTAAAAAAGGAATCGGTTACCTAAGATCATGTGATCGTCAGAAATGACACTGGACATGTTCAGATGTGTCCACTGATGCCTCAAACCCCTTGACATCTGAACACATGTCTTTATATATGAAAATCCCAGTCGCCGTCCTTTAAATCCCGGCTACACAACCTGTTATTTCGTCCTAAACGAGAGAAAATCCAATTCAGTCTTGGAGGACTCCCTGATGAATTCCATTCACATTGGAAACCATTATTTTATTATGTTGAGAGACTCTCTACAACTGAGATGCCTCAGATAAAAAGCCTCAGGTTGATCAACCATCCCCCTCCTTTAGTATTAGACTGATATTATTTCACTTATTAAAAGCATCGAGTCTAAACCCCACCTTTTGTTTTATTACTGTTTACTCGTTTAACTCATGTCTCTTTTTCTTCTTTTTAATCATCTTTATTTTCTTAACAAAAATATGAAATTGAACACAAATAAAATGTATTGTTATTATTGTACTCATGTATTTGAGTGTTTGCATCCATTCATTATTTACCGCAATTTTATTTTAACTATGCATATGTATATATATATATTTATTATTTATACATGTCTATACACAGTATGTCTATCTATATATCTACAAAATTACAAATCAATCAGAAGCCAGACACTTAAAATGATTTGAAAAATGTGTATTTGTTTATTATCACAATCACAGTATTTCTTAAATAAATTTTTAATAAAGCATAATAGAATAAATGACGTTATTTGTCCCTTATCTTCGCGTCAGACCTGGTCCTGGTCCAGGGCCTGTTTGCGGGCGGCCAGCGTCAGCGCCACCCGGCGGAGCGCCCCCTGGTGCTGGGGGAACTCCTCGCACACGTGGTGCACGATGGAGCTGGCGGCGTGCACGCGCTGCGCCTGGCCCTGCAGAGCCCCCCCCACGGCCTCGCTGCTGGAGCAGGGCTGGTAGCTGCCCTCACACACCCCCTGCAGCTTCCTGGTCCGGCCCTGCAGCGCCACCAGGTGGGCCAGGTTCTACACGGGCGAGAGGGGGGAAGACAGAGACATATGGGTGTGTGTGTGTGTGTGTGTGTGAGGGTACTGTATGTTCACACGCTAGAAAATATTCACCACTGTCCCCAGAAGGTGAGTAATTGCCTCTCTATTGTTCTTTTTTTTTTAAGGAGAGGTTTCTGTTCATGGAAATACGACCTGCAGTCACTCACCATGACGCTGCTGAACGGAGCCTTGATTGACACAGAGCAGCTGTTATTACTCAGGGAATTTATAAGGTTACGACAGGGGAGTACTTGTATTACACACAGCGGTGAGTGGCTCCATTATTTTCCACATCATGTACACTCGTAAAACAGCGCGCCGTGAACAGATTTACAGAATCGCTCCGAGGTAGCAGGTAGGGTGGTGGTAGTGCTCCTTACCCTTTCTTTGGCGTCCTGGAGGTTTACGAAGTCGGGATCCAGGACGTAGCCGGCGCCGCACAGCTCTATGAGCCACTTCTTCTGCTGCGTGAGCCTCTCGCTCAGGCTGGTCTGGGCCTGCTGCAGATCCACGATCACCTGCTCGCACTCCGCCACGTGCTGAAAAACACATGATATGTTAGTGTCTGGGGTGGGACTTGATTAAAAACTGATCTAATTGATTTATCACAATTAGTCATATAACAGTTGCTCCAAAAGTTGCGATGTGCAGCACATTTCCTAAACCCTTATTAACCCTTTCTTAATCACTAATAGTGGTCTACAGTACTGGGAAATTACTCAGTTTATAATGTTGACTTATTTATTTCCAGATGAAGCCAGTCATTTGTTTCTGTCCTCTACATATGTAAATATATATGCATATTAAAATGCACGTTAAATAGTATCGTAGGGTTGGAGCGTTTGTAGAATGCAAACTCTTTTCTGCACATTTTGTTTCTGCACAATAAACAATGCGGTTGCCAACACTTCCATCAGGTGTTTTTATTGTTTGATATGCAAACTGATAAAATGCATTAATATTTTTAATGCATTATTTTCTTTGTAATTAATTAGGCAATCATAATTACCTCGTTAATGTCCCACCCCTTAGTTATTATATGATGCTCTATGTGTACAACATGCACGTTTGCAGTGCAGCGTTTCCCACAAATAAACCAAACTGTGGTTTGAATCTGTGGAATCAACATCGAATGTCACAAATAGATTCAACCAACCAAGCACAACTCTGACCTCAAGTGGAGCCTTACCACCCCCCCCCACCCCCCCTATGCTACTCAGTCTGTGGGAAACGCTGCTCAGACCTGTAAATAGAACAGGAAACACACACCTTGGTGGTTTCCTGGATCTTGCGCTGCAGGCCCTGCAGGAGGCGGCTCAGCTCGGCCTTCGTGGTCTGTCTGTGAGCGTTCTGGACCAGGGCCTCCCGGCGGAACATGATGGTTTCCCTCCTCGCCACCGTGTCCTCGCTCTCACGCAGCAGCTGCTCCTGCTGCCTCGTCAGCTCGCCGAGTCGCACCTGCACGGACACACACACACACACACAGAAAATCACACAAAGCTTCACCAGGTCTATATCAAGCCATATTTGTCTCAATTTGATGCTAATATAGACCTCAGAGATGCTGCTGGTCAGACCAGATAAGGAGGATCCAGAAATAGTTTGGAATAGTGTGTTTTCTGTATATTTTTAGATTTGCCTTCACCATCCGGTTCAGGACAACATTCACCTCCATACGGTGTATCTCGACCTTCATCGCCCGGTTGTCTTCCATCCCAGAGGCCACGGCCGAACGAGTCTCTTTCACAAGCTGCGTTTTCTTCTCCCACAGCATGATCTGCCGCCTGTCGGCCGTTCACGCACAGACACGCACACGTTGGAGAAAGGAAAATACAAAGAAACACTTGTCACTGTCAGTATTTGTCAGTAAATGAATAACTTATTTACAATAGTTGTTTAATTGTATTATGTTAATTATGTCTTCATTCATAGTATAATTAATGGCTTTTTTTTCACAGACATGTATGAGATGTTTTTTTTGTTGCTTTGCTTTCCCACAGTGAAATACAAGAAAGAAAAATACAGGACAAAATACATAAAATAAAACAACAGGTTGGAATGTAATCGTCTATACATGATAAAAACATTACAGGTCTGTGACATTAATCAACGGATGTCTTGACATGTAGGACTTATGCTGTTAGACATCTCATTAAGGAGCATTTTTCCAGCTGAGTAGCATAGAGACAAAGTGAACATGTGACTGACTCAGCCTCCACCAGACTGTTGAGCAGTCGCTCTTTCTCCTCCTGGGTCTTCTCCTGTTTCATCTGCATCTCCACGGACTCCCGCTCTGCGTCCTAAAACACGTCACATCATCAAAGCTCCAGATCAGCATCCATTAACACGGCGGGCAAAAACAAAACGGCCCATGCATTATTGATGTATCTTGGGGGGTGGGGGGGCCGTGCCTTGAGCCGGTGCAGGAAGCCCGTCTCCATCAGGGCGTTCTCCTGCTCCAGGGCCTGGCTCAGCTGCCCGTTCCTGCTCAGCAGCGTGTTCAGCTTCACCAGGTCTCCCTTCACCGTCTTCATGCTCCTCTCCAGCTCCGCCTGCTCCCGGTGTTCCACCTCCACCTGACCTGGGGCGGCGGGGAAAGCGTGCCAGCGTTTGGTGTCACAGGTTGCGAGGGAACAGCTTTGTCACATGTTGTAAAATCACTCTGGTGTTTAAAGGGTTACGAGTGAATCTTTTATCATTATATTGTCTTGTATGAGGTTAATTATGTTTTCATTCATAGCATAGGCTTTTTTTTTTAATTTAAGACATGTACAAGATGTGTTTTTGTTGCTTTGCTAGTAAATTTTCGTAGAAAAACTAAAGAGGGTCACACAAGATGTTGTGTAAAAGCTGAGAATTTGATCATCTAAACATGACAAAAACATTACATGTCTGTGACATATGAAAAAAGCCAATGTCTGGATATTTAGGAATAGGAATAATATTGTTGTCCTGCCTGGTTGGGACAGAAACTTGCACCCACATGGCCCCCCAGGACCTGAGTTTGTATTGTATTGTAAAATCACTCTGGCATTGAAAGGGTTATGAGTGAATCATCACGATAAGGACTTAAGCTGACACTGTTTCTGGTGTCTGCAGTAAGGCAGTTTCAGGGCGGGGGACGTCTTTGTCCTCAGGGACTGAAGTGAGCGGTAAAAGTTAAATACTCTCAAAAATTCCACAATTACAGATCAGTAGAATCTATTTATAACACGCTGTCCTTCATGAGTGCTGAGGTCTTTCAAATGGAAATGTGCAGGCCTGGGATCAGGATGCACATCTATCTCATCTATTTGTCTGTGGAGATTCTCACTCATCCACATCATCGTAGTGGTAAAGGAGTTACTTGTAAGTAACTGGACTTTTTCTGGAGCTTGAAGACATTTCACCTTTCATCCAAAAGGCTTTTTCAGTTCTGGCCTGATGCTGGAAACCAGGAGTTTATATCTCTGGATCACAGAGGGTGGAGCTGTAGACCTTAACAATGGTCCATAAACCACACTGCAAGGTGTGAAGTGGAATCATTGTGGTCACGTGATCCAGAGAACGAGTCCTGCTCTGATGGTGAAGAGCAGGACTCGTTCTCTGAAGAAGCCATTTGGATGAAACGTCTTCAAGCCACAAGAGAAAGTCCAGTTGCTTACAAGTAACTCCTTTGCCATCTCATCTATTTGTGCGTGCGTGCGACCTCCTCGTGAATATATCGACGTACTCTCCAGGCGGATCTTCTTCTGCCTCATGCTGGTGCACTCCGTCTGCAGCTTCAGCATGTCCCTGCCGTTGGCCTGTATCTCCTGGGTCAGGCCGACCAGCGTCCCCTGGCGCTTCATCCAGAGCTGCCGCTCGCTCCTGATCTCCGCCGCCAGCTCCTCGATCTGATCCATTAGAGCGTTCGCCTTGATGTGCAGGGGACTGAGGTCCTCATGCTGCAAAACAGGCACACAGGAAATCTCGTATCAACATTGCATTCTATGTTATTTCTGCTGATGTCTACTCTCCAGTGGTTCTCACCCCGGTGCTGGATGTGATCTGGTGGATCTTCTTGTTGTATTTGGTGATGCTCGTCTGCTTCTGTCCGATCAGCGTGACGAAGGAGGAGATCTGAGCCTGGTTGGACGACAGCAGCGCGTTGTACTTGGCCACCTCCTCGTCCAGGACCTCCCGGGCGAGGGCCAGGCTGTCCAGGCGCTGGCCGATCACGCCGCTCTCCAGGCGCGCCGTGGTCACCTCGCTCTCCAGCTGGCCCAGCTGGGAGATCTGACGGGGTGGGAGGAAAGAGTTAATGGGTGAGAAGAAGACATCTGCATCTTCACTTCATCATCTTATAACATGGATGTGTTAGATGATCTATAAAAGATGTAGAGGTAATACCGTAATTTCTCTAATATAGGCCTGTGGCTGTTATTTTTAAATGTCTAATTAAACATACAAATATACGGACTGTTTGGCTCGTTAAAAAGCCACCAGAAACACCAGAATATCAAGCCATGGCTACGGTGGCTGACAAGGGGCAAACGTGCTGCAAACTGCAAATCTCTGATAGGCTAACGTTGTTACTGCAGCTGTGGAGCTTGCGGTACAGGAGAATTAAACAGAATTAGAGGATTTTTTAAAAGGATGGTTAAACTTTGGAATGCTAAGCTGTTTAAAACAGTTAAGTCGGTTGTTTTTTGTCATTCTACTCTTTGTCTGTTTTGCTCAAATAGAACTAGAGGCATGTCTCTAATTGTGGCCTCATTCCAAAAAAGGCCTGGGGCCTCAACGCGCTTGAGTAAATAAAGGCCTGGCCCTATATTAGAGAATTTACGGTATAATGGACGCGCATGAAACCCTCTCTTTCACCTTCTCCTTCTTGAGTTCGGCCACCCTGGTGCTGAGCCGCTGCGAGTACTTGGCGGCCTTGTTGTGGGTGAGCTTCTGCTGCATGTGGCTCACGATCTGGTTCTCCAGGTCCAGACGGGCGGCGCTTTCCTTCTCCAGCTGCCTCCTCTGGTAGCTCACCTCGGCCTGGTGGCCACTGACTTCCTAAAGAAGGAAAAAAAAGAAGAAGACGTTGAATCATAGGGGAAGAAGTTATACAAAGATGTTTTGATTAGAAGACTCTCTGGACACGTGACCTTTGACCTTGGTCTAGCGTTACCTTAGTGAGCCTGGCCAGCGTGTTCTCCGTCTCCCGCAGCGTGCGGAGGCAGGCGCTGTACTCGGCCTGCAGCGCCTCCTGCTGGCCCTGCTTCTGGCCGACGAGCCGCCTGGTGGCGGCGCCGTCCATCTGGAACCAGTTGAGCTGCGCCGTCAGCGTCTCGTTCTGCTCCTGCTCCTCCGAGGTGGACTTCTTGTAGCTGTCGATCTCTCTGTCCAGCAGGATCACCTGATGACTGACCGTGCTGCGGAAAACAAGGAATCAACTGAGGTGTGGTTTCACCTTTCTGTATACATCTCATGTTATTATGGTACTTCCTGTGAATACTATGTGTACTGTTAACATACTAGTGCACTGCTGTATATTCTATAGAAACGCTTAAGTAGATTGGTTGTGTTTGTCTTCATAAACAATATGTACATTGAGTAGACATGGATACACATTGAGATAAAGAGATGCAGTAAAATATATTTACTGTAGGAAAAAGGCTGCAATTTATGTTGAAAGTAGAGATGTCAATCTACATATCAGTTTTCAGTCAGTGAAATTGTGTTGATTATACTTACAGTATTTTATATAATTATACAGTTCCTTGTACATATTGTATTTGTTTTTATTTCTATTCATGTTTTTGTTTTTTTACCAGTCCGATGTTAAATTTTCGCATCGAAATTTCAACAAAATGTGCATCACTAGTGTATACTCTGTTAGACAATAAAGTGTATATTCCATTCTATTCTATCCTATTCTATTCTTTTCTAACCTGGAGATTGACTCTAGGCTCAGATTCCTTTCTGTTAGGTGAAAGTGCTGGGATTTCCTGAGGATCTGTAAAAGCGTCTTAGAGTAAGATGGCTACGGCCTGCAGGAGCCTGTGTTAGCTTGAGGAGTAAAGCAGAACCTAAACTGGCTAACGTCTCAGCGTGTGGATATTTAGAGACATTACAATACGTTTATTACGTTGACTACATGATTGGTGCAGGAAGAAATGGGCTTCGAATTGTAGTGAAAGCGCTGGGAAGAAACATGAGGAGAAGCAGCCGTGAGCGCTCATATATACATCCTTATAAAATTGTTTAATATTAATTTTATACATCTATGGGAACACTGTGATACAGAGCTTTACACTATAACGCTGCAGGATAGTGCTGTTATACGCTATGGGATATTAACTTTTAATAATAAGGATATTTGAATATCTATAAAATCTAATTTCACATGAATGGATGCATTCCATTGAGCATTTTGCGGCTTAATCTATCTGGAGATACCACAGACACACAGAGGCTCCTTGTTTTTTAGATGTTCAACACACAATTGCATTTAATTTTCCTTTTTCGTGACTGAGAAGCAGGAAGCTGCTGCTGCAGAGATTCATGCTGCTCATGAAGTAAATTATACTTCATGAGCAGGCCTGGCTCTCACCGTACGGCCTCCTGCATGGCGCTGACGGCCTCGTCCCGTCTCCTCATTCCCACCAGGCTGCTGTTCCACTGCTGCAGCAGCTGTTTACGCGCCACCACCAGCGACTCCATTTCCAAATCAGCCTGCACGTACACACAGCAACAATTAGACAAAGACAAAAGTTCAACAGTTGTTCAGGCCTATAAGAAGGCCAAATACAAAAAACAGCCTTTTGAGCTCAGCACACAATTTACATATACAAATATAATTGTAGGCCTCTACAGTGGCAGAATTTCACTCACATTCACCCCTAAAAAAAGGTGCATGTGAAATGGAAAAAAAATTATTTATGAGCAGCGTGAGAGCACAGACCGCAACATTTTTCCTTTTATTTGTCTAGCAATATTTCACTCGCTTTTTGCCCATAAAAATAGGTGTCTTGAACTAGGAAGAATGCTTCCTGTAACCTTATTATACCCACTGTGAAACATGTTGCTGTAATATATTATCACAAAACTGCTGGCGAGTGGTCAGAAAAAATATGTGTATGAATTCTAAAAAACCAAAAGGGTGTTATAGAGTTACTAGTTAATGGTGACTGACACTTTGTTAGTACAGTTTCTTCAGTTACCTCAGCGAAGGCGTCTCTGGCTGCTCGTGTCTCCTCTGTCTGCTCACTGATCTGAGCGTGGTACATGTCTATCTGCTGCGTCAGCCTCTCCTCGTCCTTGGTTAGACGCTCCACGTACATGTCCTGTGATCAGGACGGTTTCAGACAGTAAAATAATCAGTGGTAATGCCTAAAGTAAGGGATATATTTCTAATATCTGACTCCCACCTGCTTGAGTTTCTCCTCTTCGGCCTGGGTCCTCTCGGCCTCTGCCTTACGCGTGGCGGTCGCCGCGGACTTGACGTCGGAGCGCAGCTCGTCGCTGACCTTCTGCGTGAAGACGAGGTGCAGCAGCAGGTTGTCGATCTCCGCCTGCAGCCGAGACACTGCGAACACGCGTGGAGTCCACGTTAACGCGACTAATCTGTGGTTCGGGAACATGGTCTCAGACTGGTGGTGTGTGCAGGAGCTGCTGCTGAAGATGAACTGCCACGAAGGCCCTATTAGACTTAGCTCTAAATCTGAGAATATTTGTATTGCTAGATATTAAATTGTGCAGAAAAAACTGTATTATAGGTATAGAGATATGTGTGAAATTATTATTAATATATAGATCAATCTAATTTGCTCCAAATCTGAGAATTTGTTTAATGCTACATATTAAATTGTCCAGAAACAGCTGCATTGTAGGTATAGACGTGCCTGTGAAATTATGATCAAAAACTGTCTACAAAGACCAAATAATGACATTTAGCAAATCATCATTTTAGCTGAGGACCTCTTTGAATACCTTGGAGGACCCCTGACGGTCCCCGAACCCCACATTGAGAAACACAGCTGTATATCCATCAGACAGGAGCAGAAGCTGCTTTTAAAAAGCCTGAGTTACAATAATGAAGATATTGTCTCTCATCAGCGTCCATCAAGTCTTAACCTAAAATCTACATTTATTTTATTTAACACTTTAGTTAATTTAATTTATTTTGCTTTTTAAGGTGAGAATTTTGTTATATTGTGTTGCATAGAAGAAAAAGAGAAGATGTGACATTATGATGCTTCGACAGGTGAAAACCCTAATGGAGGATTTTATTATTATAAATTTTATTTGGGTACAGTGGCACTGTGATTTGGTTGTTTCCTGGAGTGGCGTCTCACCGTTGGCTCTGGCTTTGCTGTCCTGGCTGCTGTCGCTGGAATGCTGGCTCTTCATCACCTCCAGCTGGTCCTGGGTCTGCCGGCGTCGGGCTTCGGCCTGGGCCCTGGACTCGTGGCGGTTGTCCAGGCGGACGTGGGCGCCGCCCAGTTGCATCTGGACGCGGTGCATCTCGAAGAACAAGTGGTCCAAGCAGGCGGTGTCTTCCTTCATCACCAGATGCTGGAGAGGAGGAAAAACACTCGTCAATACGTCTGTGTGACTCTTCTGTCTGACACACATCAGTATTTGCTGTGCAACAGCTGCATAAATCATAAATTGATTCTGACTTTTCTGTACTCAACCCCTATGTTGTAGAATATATATACATATAAGTGTGTGTGTGTATATATATATTTACACACATAGCATATACTGTATACATATAAACCCTGCATCTAGGAAACAAGCCTGTCTATACAGGTCAACAGCACCATCCTCTGGACAAACTGAGACCCCACAGAGGTAAGGTTAGGGACATTTTACTCGTAGGTGCATGTCAGCGACCTATGCATGTGTATTCATCTGTGCACGTGAACATAAACGTGGCTGACCTTCTCCTTCAGTCCCAGGTTGAGTCTCTCCAGATGTTTGCTGAGCAGGTTGGTCAGGGCAGCTTGTTGCCGTTGGACCAGAGGCTGTAAAAGCACCAAACATGGCGTCAGTAACATATCACTAGTTATCTAGTGTCACTTTAACCAAGCTATATTGGACTACACAAGGTAATAAGTAGTTTTAACCACTGTATGTAACACAAAATACAAGAAAAACATGATGAGACTTGTTTTTTTCCTTTTGATGAGCAGTACACAAATTAAACGTTATATGATATTTTCATGTATTAACCACTGATTGCAAAATTGAGTGAGAAGCTACAGACGTGGTCAGCATGAAGAACGCTAAACTCCTCCTCCGGTAGCTCCTGATCCTCCATGAGCTCTGGTGAGATAAGGTTTGACATTGGGGGCGTCACCGCAGCCTGGGCAGCAGTTTCTAGCTCTGAAACACAGAAAATAACAAGTATAAATACAACTGAATGATGAAGAGCTTATACTTCGTCATGTGTTTTTTACAAGTGAAAATGCCCCGACTTGGTATAATAAATCCAATATTGAACAGCTGCTGTTTCCATTATAAACGTGTCCAGTGCATTTACCAATAGGGACAATAGAGTGTGTTTATGAAGTGCTGCAATGTTATAAATTATAATGGAAGTTAATTAAAGTTCATAATAAAACCCCTGACGTGAGGGAACCAAAGCAAAGGTGGCTAAAACTTACTGTGAGCTGTGTTATACTGTCATTGTTATTTCTCTGTATTGAACTAACCCAGGTTTCTGGATCCAGGAGAGTCCTCGTCACCACTGGTGAGTCCAGATTGAGACGGGGGAGCGGGGTCACCAGGCCCCGGTCCTGAATGGTCCTGTGATGCACCCTGGGATACACACAGAAAGCATTAAGGTTTTTGACAGTTCATTTCAATCAATCATTCAATCAATTTTTATTAGTAATATCCATAACAAAAACAGCATATATAAACATCTAAGCACAAATAAGAAATGAAAAAGTGGAAGATTGAAATGATGTCAGATAGTTTCAAATGCTTTTTGCGAATAGTATAATCCATATAAATTTGTTTTGAGCCTATATTTACATTTCACATAATTAGACTCATAGCCGGCAGTTGTTGTCCTGTAACACCAAACAATACTAAAATAGATCTAACTCTATGGTAACTTATATTATATGCATCAAACAGTGCGTGCAACATCATAGCACTTTGATAAAGGATGAAGCAACAATCTCCATTTTTTGGAGAGTTGATGAACAAGAAATAAGTAAAAAAAATTAAATCCAGGGATAAAAAAGCAGCTTGGATTCGTCTGGATCCGTCACCTCTTGAGCTGGTGCAACTGCTTCTCCATCACCTCCATCCTGCTGCATGTTATCCACCGCTCCCTGAGGACGGGTTTCTCCTCCTCCTCCTCCTCCTTCCTCTCCAGCGTTCTGCATTGGAACTGTGAAAAACTGATAATTAGTATAGTTTCTACTTCATACTGTACAACTATTAGCATTAGCATTCTAGGTTTTTTTTTATTTACTAGAACTGTGCATCAAGTTCAAATATATGTGGTTGCTACTACTCGCATAAAATAACTATTTACTCAAGTTATGTGTTTTGAGGTTTACTGGAATACAGGAAATATTCCACTTTATCCTCCATTACATTTATCTGAAGCTTGAGTTCCTTTCAGATGAAGATTTACTCAATGAATAATACAGAAGCCTTTAAAATCCATCTTGTGGCTTTGAACCTTTTAGTTCTTGTTTACATCTCTGCCAAATAGATTCGCACATGGTTTCTTTTTAATAATTGTGAAAATCAATAATAATAACAAAAACAGCTTATATAAACATCTTAGCACAAATAAGAAATTAAAAAGTGGGAGATTGAAATATAAAGTTAGATGGATTTAAATGCTTTTGTGAACAGTATAATATATATGAATTGGTTTTGAGCCTCAATTTAATTTCACATAATTAGACTTTCATAGCTGGCAGTTGTTGTCTTCTAACAATATACAATACTTAGAATAGCCCTATGATAGTTTACCTCCCCGCCAAACAGATTCTAACATGGTTTCTTTTTAATAATTGTGCAAATTATCTATTATTATATATAATTATTATTATCCATTATGTATTATCCAACAAAAAAAAGATTAGAGAGAAACATTTAGTGAATAAGAAGTGTGTTTTTCTTCTTATTCATCTCATGACCTCTCACATTTATCTGCTGACCCTCTGGAGGGCCTTGACCCGCAGGTTGAGAACCACCGGACTAAACCAGCTAAATGAATATAAAGTAGTTGAAAACTACAAACTGTAAGATGTTGCATGTATGGCAAAGGGATGAAAAAACGATGTACTTATACTTTTAATACATTTCCTGCAAAAACTTTACCTCGGTAGAATTTCCATGCAGGACTGTTACTTGTTATGGAGTATTTATTCTTCTCTATTAGTACTTTTATCTACGTAGAGGGTCTGAATACTTCTTTAACCACTGGTTGCGACAGAAAAAAAACAAACTTAACAAAAGGCCTTTATGTTATTACAACAATAAGAGAACATCTTGATTGTTAGCATTAGCTCCCTGATGCTAACCTACCGGTCAATTGTTAACTAACTGAACGTTAGCCTTGCACCTGGGTTTAGCTAATTAGCTAATTAACGGTTAAAGGAGCCCGAAACAAAACGAAACAAAAAGAAGCCACTGCTGAAACAGGGGCCTCAGTAACCTCAGCCTGGAATAATATAATAATATATAACAATTAATGTCCATTTCGTGACAAGAAAATTAAGCAATAGCGAGTTTCTCACCGCCGTCGCACTGTTGCTGACAAACCACCGCACGATGGTTGCTGGGCAACCGTCAACATGCGACGAGGTAGGAGGCGGGGCCCTGCCGCGAGATAGCGCGTCAGTGCGGACGCCATCTTGGGAGGGGCAACACGGCCATACGTTAGGAGTGCTGCACTTTTCTGGAAATCACTCTAACGTTTTACAACTTATTTTATGAAATCGCTTTTATGATGCTATATTTATATATACAATATCATCTTTTTTGCCGCTCCCTATGTCCCGAAACGCGCTGTTTATCTCCTGCTTTGTTTTCTTGTTGACCCGAATAACGAGTTGCCCCTCCCAAGATGGCGTCTGTGTATCATCTTAGGATACTGGCATCCTTCTAATAGAATTGTGTATATGTTAATAAATACAGTACCAACAAATTTACTTATGTATAGTCTGATCTTAATAAATTATCAGTGTTTTATCTAATGTTCATGTGTGCATAAAACATTACATAAAAAAACCTGTAGAACTTACTTCAAAAATTAAAGGTTACCTATGATTGGTGTTACTTTAATATATTTCTGATAATATAGAAAGTTTAGGTGTTATGTAAATACTGTTCCTGGTTTCAAATCTTTAAGCCCATAGAGAAATTCACACATCACAACTTTACAGTTTGTAATTGTATGAGACCTTTAGGAAACTGACGAGTTATTGCAGGTTTTTGTTTCTTTACTAATCCAATAATAAATGAAAATATAAAACAGATGATGCATTCTGCTGCTACTAGAATATAGTGGTGTCATGTTACATTATATTGTGCTGCTTATTCTTAAAAATGCAAAAACGTAATGTCTTTGTTGCTTTCACTGATGCACGGTGGTTCAGCTTCTCACAAAACAAAACTCCACAAATGGAAAATATATAGTAACTTTGCTGTGATGAATTATTAATTTGCTTTGTATGGTAGAAGTTTCCTACACATCCAACTGGAAACTCCTTCATAAATACCAAACCCAAGATCTACATCTACAATTCTGAACGCTAAATTCCTCATGCAGAAATAAACATTTGCAAAACAAAAAGGGTTTTATTGACATATTTATTTTGCTCTATAAATAAGGCAGATACACATAATCATTTAATTTGGCCTTAAAATTGCATGTAAATTTTTCTTTTTTAAAAAGTCATAATAATTCACAGATACAAATCATGACATGATCTTCATATATCCTCAAAAAAAAATCTTCATTCTGTTTATTCCAAAGAAGTCGACACGAAAATACAACCACAACCCAACTCATACAAAACAAAACAAAAATACTTCACAAAAAAAAGGCATAAAGGGAATAGACAATCAAATAGAACAAATCCATTTTGTGTTACAGTGCTTTAGTATCCTAATAGAGCAAAAACAAAATGAAAAGGTTTTAATTCCTGTAAACAAAGTTAATGCGGGTGTCGTAGCGTCATCTGTAAATGTCACGGCGTACCTTTAAATCAGAGAGCGATCTGGCATCCTAGGACTTTGGTTAACATTAGAACTCAGAAACCTGGAGTAAGGCTTTACATTCTTGGCAAGAGTCGCTCTGCAGTGTAGTGCGTACCTCAGCTTCACTCGAGTGTCAAAACCACGACGAAGGATCTGTCTACACGCAGGCCTGTGGCGGAAAGTCTTTTTAAAGCACTGTCACATAAGATCATTTTCCAACACTATCATCAATATCAACACCTTAAAGTATAAATGATGTACAGATAAATACACAGTCTCCATTAAACAATGATTGACACATTTAGGGGAAAAAAAGATATGCAAGATGTGAAGAGTTTATCACAAGAAAGCGAAAAAAACAACAACTTTCACTTGTGTTTGTGCAATAATTTGCGAACCCCGATCAAATCAAAACTTTGACCAGAGTAGAAAACTGTTTTGACATTAGGAACCAAAAAAAAATTATCCACACACACACATACATTCAACAGACGTGTTGAGAGGCCTCGTGTTTATCTGTATCAGATTATCAGTATTTTTACAAGATCACACACACACACGCACACGCCTTCGTAGAGTTTTTTCTTTTCATATCATTGCACTTATCGTGTTGGTCGTTAGTCGTAGAATTTACATGGATAAGGGCATCATTGGCATTAAAAGTGGCTTCTTGGTGATGTTCACAGCAACAGAATGAACACTGTTAGTTAACACCTGATTAAGGGGGAGAAAAAAAAATAATAAAATAAAACGCTCTGACGATGAAGCCACTTGAAGGTTTGAACATTTTGTCCGATGAATAAACGTCAGGAAACACCTCCCGTTTCGTCACATCCTCCCGTTTCGTCGCTGTGCAGGCGTGTAAGGTATCCGGTGAATGCGTCCACGTCGACGTGTTCGTGGGACATTGTGTTCTTCTGTGAAAATCGCCGTAGATTCCCCTTCATTGTGTGAAATCACAGCCCCACTCCTGAGCTGACACACCTCTCTCTATTCAACAGGTTCTTATGTGGTTGTATAAATCCTTCGATAGACACAATAAATACTACTGAACAGAGCAGCGGGGAACAGTTCATCTTTAGTGTTTCCTTGGCTAAATCCACCTTGTTCCTTTTTTTTAAAGTTCATATTGTCTCCACTGCGCTCAGTCGCTCTGGGAATGTGATTTTTCATTTTTCTTATTCTTATATTTTTACAGTAGTGTCTGTCCCGTCCACTCCCACAATCTGAGACTTTCCACAAACTCTAGGAAATACTGTAAACATTCTTCACGGCTGGCTGGTGGCCTCCCTCTCCGGCTGGTGGGGGATGAGGGGGGGCGGCTCCGGGTCCGCTGGGGGTCCCACTAAGGGTCCCCCGGACGTGCGCTGGTCCATGGCAGAGTGCATGATGGTCAGCCACAAGTCGTCCATGTTTGGCATCACGAAGATTTTCTGGCGGAGGAGACACAGGTGACGGTTTTTAGGGACAATATAGCTTCAGAAAAGGATTTATAACCGACCAAAAGATCTTAATTTGTTCTTGGATTTACAGGTTTGGTCTATAAAATGACTGAAAACGTCCATCAACGTCCTGTTTTCTTGTTCCTGCGTTTCTTTGGCGTTTGAGGATCTTCTGGTCTACTTTAATTTGTCAGGCAGGTTCTTGAAATTTAACTCAAACTACAGGTAAATTATGTTTTATTAGGGGGAGGGCAATCACACAGGACCATGTAGGTTTTCCCTTATTAATAAAAATATTTGTTTAAAAACTGCATTTTTATATCACCTGTGTCGCTTTGACTAATGTTTAAATTCAAGGCGACATCCATATTTTAGGGAGAGGAGCAAAATAATAGTCGACTAAGCAGAAATCCAAATAATTTGTGGAGCATCAAATATCATGAACTGTGTGTGGACAGGAGTCAGATTTTAATCTCCCCTAATGATTAAAACGTTTCTTTAAAAACTACATTTTGTGTTCACTTCCTTTGACTAATATTTGTCAAATTTGTTTGATGAGATGGGTACATATTTTCTTTCCTCTTTTCTCTATATTTTTCTTCCACTTTTAGCATCAAGCCTGCTTCTCTTCATTAAAGGCTAATCGAAAATATCCACAAATCCATAAATATAGAGAGTGAAACACTTCTGAAAACTATTTGATCAATCAACAGTTTAATCTTTGCATCTTTTAGCTGCTTTCAACTCTGTAATCTAATATTGAAATAAAATCATTTTCCCATCAGCACCTGAAACTCCTGGTCCAGTTTCTTCTCTATCCAGTCTGTGACATGAGCCAGAGTGACTTCTCTTTCTCCCAGTTTGGGTCGAGCCTTCAGTTCCAGGTGAGGCGGCGTCCTGAAGCCGTACCTTTATGTTGATAATACAAAAAAAACATGAATAAAAAAAACACTAAACAAATGACAGAAAACACAACATTTAACAGCTGAATGTTGTGTATGTTGTGTGTTGTGTATATATACATATATATATATACATATATACACACATATACATATATATATATATACACATATATATATATACACACATATACACACATATACATATATATACACATATATATATATACACACATATATATATATATATACACATACATATATATACACATACATATATATACACACACATACATATACATATATATATACATATACATATATATACACATATATATATACATATATATACATATACATATATATACACATATATATATACATATATACATATACATATATATACACATATATATATACATATACATATACATATATATACACATATATATATATATATATATATATACACACACATATACATAATATACATATACACACAGACACAAAAATATATAATATATATATATATATATATATAATGCAACAAACCACTGCTGTAAATGAGCAGGAAACATCTTAATTAGGTCGTCTTAAAGACCTTTGTTCTTCCATCTGTGGGAAAATCCCGTCTTTCCCGTCTGTGTAATTCCTCGTTAGTGGACGGCGTTCCGCCCATTACGGAGCAGGAGAAACGTACCAGATCCTGTCGGTGGGCGGCGGCGGGATGTTGACGGCCAGCGTTCCCTGCAGCTCCTGCACCTCCACGGTGAGCAGCAGCGGCGTGTTGGACACCTCCTCCATCTTCTTCTTGATGAACTCCGTCTCCGTGGCCTTCTGGAAGTACTTGGACTTGGCGATCTTGTCCACGAAGCGCATGATCTTGCTTGGTTTGTGGCCTCCCACCAAACTGGATTCATCAAAAAATAAGAGCGTGAGGGTTCAAATTAATATTATAATGGATATATTATTATAGAATCATATGGTTCATTCACATTTTTACAAATTGAACACACTTAAAAGCTCCATTTTCATGGCTCCCTCGAATGAGGATTAGACTGATATTTTTACATGTACATAGACAAAAATGGAGAAATTTTGACATTATCGTTAAGACGATTTTCTTAGTATATTATTTCAATGGATTTTATATATAATGTATGTACATAGAATGTACAAATCAATTTTTTTTCTCATTATAAACCTCATTCTATGTTACACATAGTACGTTTTCATGATCATACAATAAATTCTTCAAACGTCTGTGTCTACAAGAGTTTTTAGTTTTCATTCTAATCCATTATGTATAAAATCACATGTTACACGGTCTATAAATTGACTGAAAATGTTCTTCTTTAACTGTCTTTTGTCCCGACCAACAATCCACAAGCTGGAAGATATTCAAATTACTACAAAAGAAAAGAAAACTAGAATATATTCTTGCACATCTCAGGTCCTAATGAATGTGAATTTGCATCTCATTAAATATAAACTGTAACTCAGGTGGAGTCGCTAGACCTCAGGGAACATGCTTCTTTTCTTATTTATTTTTTTACTGTCGTAGAATAAAGTGCAATTGCACCTCCACTCCATTAGGGGGCAGCAGAGTGTGAGCAGGGAGCATACAGCACAGAGTATGAGTATGAAGTGTAGACACCAAGTGACACCATGAAAACATATTTAACAGGGATGAGAAGACAGGCGGAGAGAGACGGAGATAAAGAGACAAACGAAAGTCTCCCAAAGCTAAGACGAGGAAATATGACGAAGCGTCTGTAGCGCTTGGTTCACTGTGAAAGACCGGTGTGTTACTGAGTCTGAAATGTTGGAGACAGAGAAATTAAAGACATTACACCACAATCACTGATAAGACCATTTATGTAGTTTTATTTTTCAGTATCATATGGTTTGACATGGTCAGCCAGAAATGTTTAATTAAGCAAAGCAAGTAAATCTATCACAATCTCCCCATAAATCTGGTCATATTGCTGTATATTTCAAAGCTCACCCCTCTGATCCTGCCGACTCGTTGGAGAGCTCTGAGGAATCTTCCTCATCGGATGATCCGGCACTGGACGACTCCTCATCGCTGTCGGCCAGGCAGTACGTCCTGGGCCTGTATCTGAAACACAGAGAGGAAAACACAAGAAATAAGCTTTAGAACACACAAACACACACTTATCTGGAGTACACCTGCAACTGCACACGTCTTCAAACAAGAGCTGAACAAGCGATTAGAATCTGAACCAAAAATCTCAGGAAAAACACTATTTCTTCCCCATCATAATCTGGAGACAAAATATATTTGTTTAATACAGATTTCTTGAGAAGAGAAAAAAAAAAATCACAGCATCAACTTCTTAATGTTTTTAAATGTAAATGAGAACAACATGGAGTATTAGAGCCATATTAGGGGGAAAAAAATCTGTCATTATTGAGATTGAGATTATGAGAATAAAGTCATTTACGAGAATAAAAGCATGAGTTATGAGAATATTGTAATTTCCCTAGAATTAAGTCATTAGTTAAGAGAATAAGGTCACTATTCACAAGAATAACGTCACTATTCACGAGAATAACGTCACTATTCACGAGAATAAGGTCACTATTCACGAGAATAAGGTCACTATTCACAAGACTAAGGTCACTATTCACAAGACTAAGGTCACTATTCACGAGACTAAGGTCACTATTCACGAGACTAAGGTCACTATTCACGAGACTAAGGTCACTATTCACGAGAATAAGGTCACTATTCACGAGAATAAGGTCACTATTCACGAGAATAAGGTCACTATTCACGAGACTAAGGTCACTATTCACGAGAATAAGGTCACTATTCACGAGAATAAGGTCACTATTCACGAGAATAAGGTCACTATTCACGAGAATAAGGTCACTATTCACGAGAATAAGGTCACTATTCACGAGAATAAGGTCACTATTCACGAGAATAAGGTCACTAGTTCTGAGAATAAGGTCACTAGTTCTGAGAATAAGGTCACTAGTTCTAAGAATAATGTCATTATTCACGAGAATAAGGTCATTATTCACGAGAATAAGCTCATTATGCACGAGAATAAGGTCACTATTCACGAGAATAAGCTCACTAGTTCTAAGAATAAGGCCATTATTCACGAGAATAAGGTCACTATTCACGAGAATAAGGTCACTATTCACGAGAATAAGGTCACTATTCACGAGAATAAGGTCACTATTCACGAGAATAAGGTCACTATTCACGAGAATGAGGTCCCTTTTCACGAGAATAAGGTCATTATTCACGAGAATAAGGTCACAAGTTCTAAGAATAAGGTCATTAGTTCTAAGAATAAGGTCATTAGTTCTAAGAATAAGGTCATTAGTTCTAAGAATAAGGTCATTAGTTCTAAGAATAAGGTCATTATTCACGAGAATAATGACCTTAGTTTCACTGATCACGCACGTGTGGTCTTCTATCAAACAAAGGTGAATAATTGCTGTTTTGTCCCTTCATGTTTTAATATGAAGTGAAAATGAGCATCAACCGGCTCATTTCGAGTCTTTAGCTGAGCCTGAAACCAACATATTCTGTCCCTGGATTCAGGAGATTAAAGATGAAAGCGCTCACACACTAAGAAATGAAGTGTGACAAAAAAAAAAATAGACGTTTAAAGACGGAGAGTTAAAAAAGTCAGGGATGAAAAGGGAAAAGTCAAGCAGCGGCGTACTTACCAGGGGACAGAATCACATCGGATTAACGGGCCACATAAAAGTAGAATCCAGAGGGCAGAGGATAGAAAGGAAAGATGGAAAGAGAAGAGGCTTGATGAGACTTTAAGGTGGAAATATAGTTTGTAGTGAGAAGCAGAGAGGAGAAAAGGCACCGAGTCAAACCAAGAAACATCTCAGGCTTTTCTAGAGTGTGTGTGTGTGTGTGTGTGTGTGTGTGTGTACCCGTCTTTGCCAAACTCCCCCAGGCGCAGGTTCTCTCCTTCCTTTCCCAGGCGGATGAGGTTCATCTTAGTCTCCAGGGTCATGAGGAAGGAGCCGCTGTAGGAGATCTGCAGGTCAAACCACAGCCCTGTAACACACGCACGCACGCACGCACACACACACACGCACACACACACACACATGTAGACACACCAAAACACACACACACACACACACACACACACACACACGCACACACACACACGCACACACACCAAAACACACACACACACACACACACACACACACACACGTAGACACACCAAAACACACACACACATACACACAAGAAACACAAAAACACACACGCGCACAAGCGCGCACACACGCAGATACACACGCACATGCAGATACACACACACACACACGGAGACACACACACGGAGACACACACACGGAGACACACACACGGAGACACACACACGCACACACACACACGGAGACACACACACGGAGACACACACACGGAGACACACACACGGAGACACACACACACACACACACACAAGAAACGCATAAAAACACACACGCGCACAAGCGCGCACACACGCAGATACACACACGCACATGCACACAAAGACACACATGTAGACACACACAAACACACACGCGCACACACACAGATACACACACACACACGCACACACAGATCCACACACGCGCAAAGATACACACACACACACACACATACACACCACGTTATTAAAACTTTGATATGAAAAAAAACAGAAGTAAACATTTCAGGGATTCATCTTTAAACCCAGGTGAATATTCTGCATATTAAACCCTGTTTCAAAGATTTTCTCCAATAAACTAGTGAATAAAAGACTTGTCCTAACTCTAACCTCTGATCCCTTAAACTGAAATGACACACTGCCTGTATGCAGTCGTACTGAAAACATAAACTCTACCAATACTGTCCTGTCACTGAGGACCATTCTGCATTAAGTGGTTCTGTTCGCTGTTTTGAGGTTTCACTTCTCCACTTCACGCCGTAACTCAACCCTATTTACAGCCCTCGTCAAATCCCTTCCACACAGAGACGACTTCAGCCTCGTTAAATCACTTTTTCTCAGATTCCTCCATCGCTCGCTGCCCTTTCTGTGGCATCTCTCCTTCCCCGGAGCATCACAGAAGCGGGGTGGGGGGGGTGGGGGACCCCGACTGGTTCTATTTTCTTGATCCCTCGTCTTAGACGCCGCCAAAAGAACCGGGGGTTGAGGGGAGGGGAAAAGAAAAGACGGAGAGAGATGGCGGCGGGGCGCTTTGAAAACGGAGAGGAGAAACAGTTGGAGATCACGCAATCTTTTTCCCCCGCTCGCCCCCGTTTGATATCAGCAGGGGGGGGCGGGTCGGGCTGTATAAACAGGCCCGTCTGCCTCCAGCCCTTTAACCCCGCTGTAACAGCGATCAGTTCAACTCTTCAAAAAAAAAAAAAAGCCTCCGTCTAAAGCCTTTCTTTGTTTTTCACGCTTTCACGACACAGAGTCACATGCTCATGTGTACAAACACATTTTACCATAAAATACACAAAACAATAAACTGGGTGCAGTTTCAGCGTCCACCATTAGGGGGAGCCACAGATTCACAGATAAGACCTGTAACAGGAAGTTTGCTGCACCCTCGGCTAGATTAGTGTTTGGAAGAGTTTCCCAGCAGCAAACGTGGCCCTGGGTCATGAAGACTGAATTAAAGGAATGTGAATCAATGAGAGAGGCAGCGTTAAGATAAAAATCACAGCAGGAGCAAGATTTGTTCATCATCATAATCTACAAAATATATATGTTTAATACAGATCTAAGAAAAAAAAAAGAAAACACATCATCATCATCATCATTTCAAGTATAGTATTAGAGCCACATTAGGAAAATAATGTAATTATTTATGAGAATAAAGTAATTACGATATTAAAGTCATTTACAAGTCATTTAGGCCATTATTTATGAGAAAAATAATGTCATTTACCTAGATTTTAGTCGTCATATGTGGGATTAAGGTCATTATTTATGAGAATAAAGTAATTAGTAATGAAATTAAGGTCATTTACAAAAAATTAAAAGCATTAGTTACGATGATAACAATTTCATTTTCCAAGATTTAAGTCATTCTTTATGAGAAAAAGGAATTATTTACTAGAATAGGGTCATTATTTTGAGAATAAAGAAATTCGTTATGAAATTTAAGTCATTTACAAGAATAAAAGCATTAGATATGATAATGTAATTTCCTAGATTCAAGTCATTATTTATGAGAATAAAGTAATTAGTTATGAGATTAAGGTTGTTTACGAGAATAAAAGCATTAGTTATGATAATAATAATGTTATTTTCCTAGATTTAGGCCATTATTAATGAGAATTAATGTAATTAGTTACATGATTAAAGTCATTTACAAGAATAAAGCGTTATGTAAATGTAATTTTTTATGAGAATAGGGTCATTATTTATGAGAATAAAGTGATAGTTAAAAGATTTAAGTCGTTTACACGAATAAAAGCGTTAGTTTTGATAATAATAATGTCCTTTTCCTAGATTTAAGTCTTTATTTATGAGAATAGGGTCATTATGGATGACAATAAAGTGGTTATGAGATTAAATTTACAAGAATAAAAGCGTTAGTTATGATAATAATAATGTCCTTTTCCTAGATTTAAGTCTTTATTTATGAGAATAGTCATTATTTACGAGAATATGGTAAATATTTCTGAGAATAAGGTCAATTTTTATGAGAATAATTAAATAAATAAAGTAATTAGTTATGAGATTAAGGTCATTTACAAGAATAAAAGCAATAAAAGCATTAGTTGTTATGATAGTAGTTAATAGTTATGATAATAATGTCATTTTACTATATTTAAGTCATTATTTATGAGAATATGGTAAATATTTCTGAGAACAAGGTCAATTTGTATGAGAATAAGTTGATTATTTAATAAGACTAAAGTCATTAGTTATGAGATTAAGGTCATTTACAAGAATAAAAGCATTGTTATGATAATAATAATGTCCTTTTCCTAGATTTAAGTCTTTATTTATGAGAATAGCTTCATTATTCACTGTGATAGATGACGTGATAATGGGGTGGAGAGAGCGAGTTAAGAAAAGTAAAAAAAGAACCAGGAGCTAAAGAAAGAACAGAAGGTTAGAAAGTCAGTGAAGATTCAAGAAAGCAAAAAAAGTAAAAGAGGTGCTTGGGGCAATCAGGCGGACAGAAGGGGGGGGGTAGAACACGCTGGTTCTGCTGAGCCCGGCGGGCCCGGCTGGACCTGCTGGTTCCAGGAGGCCCGTTGGATAATAAGAGGAAGGGGTCACGGGGCGGAGCAGGGGAACCCAGAGCTGCTGGATCAGGGCGGTTCTGGCTTAATTGGGGTGAAGCTGCACGCTGAGGAGTCAGGGAGTGTGTGTGCGCGCGTGCATGTGTGTGTGTGAACAACACACACACACATGCACGTGTTTGCAACCCCCGACGTTACAGAATCTCTGGATCGGGTCATCGATCCGCTGCACTCGGCACGCTCGTTCCGGGAAAAAAGCGGGGTGATGCAAGGTGAAGCAGAACCGGAGCCGTCTAGAGGACACAGCCACTGTGGAGCTGCTGAGGAAAAGATGAAACCAGAGCTGACAGCTTCCACTACACCGTTAAATAAGAGGAGAATGAGCAGGGAAACACTGAGGCTACTGTCATCAATAATTCATCTTTGTTATGCAGCTTTCCCTGTTTGACTTTCCAGGAAACGTGTCAGAAATCGCGTGACCTGGATCAATTCATGTGCAAAGATTTCTACATTTGGGAAGCTTCTTTTGTTTCAATTAAAAGGACAATTAAAGCTGATAAACCATCGCCAGAATCCATGGCCGCCGAGGTGCGTTTTGTCTGGATCGGCTCCAGGAAAACGCTGCTGCCGCCACAGTGGGAGACGGAATCAATTCCTGCTCTCATTACGGGGTTATGCGAGCGCTGCCGGAAAAAAAAAAAAATAAATAAAAAAACGAGGCGGGGACTCACAGCACGGGAGGGAGGAAGAGAGATAGGAGCGAGAACGGACACAAAGAGAGGAAGATGATATAAAAAGGAATGTAAAAAGGAAACTAAGAATAATAAATAAAAAATAAAAAAAACAGCCGACAAAGCTGCTTCTGATCAAAACTACAATGTCGGCAGCGGGCCGCAGGAACCAATCAGAACGCAGCACCAGTGTGTAAAAACAAAGTTTCCACAGGAAACGGCACCAGGTTTAAATACATACAGCGAGTGCACTTGCTTTTGTATTCCTGAAAACTCATAAAAATGAGATAAACTTGTTTTATATTCCAGGTGGATTAAATATATAAAAATTGTAGTTCAAAATGACATGAAACTAACATGAACATGCCTATAAAACAGTCTTGTCTTGCCAAGCATTATTTGTCCAAATCCGGTCAGCTGATCGTAGGATGTTCCTACTTCTATCTCTTTTTTTTGTAAATGGTTTGTAAATGAAAATATTTGGGTTTCTGCTCAGGGTTTTTTAGTCAACTTTCATTCGGGGCTTCCCCCTAGAAAGCCCAATTCCCGATTCCTAAATATTGTCCAGTGAATAAAACGGTTTTGAACAGAAATGCAACAGAATACTGATCAAATTGTTGAAAATGACATTTTTTGTTTAGCTCCGCCAAGCAGGTTTTGTTTTAGCCAACATGTCGGACTCTCAGGTTTCAGTTAGATTTTGCAAGAACGATTATATTTTGGTGTTAAATATGGTTTCTGGATCAGTTTGAATTTGTTAATCGTCATCCAAGCTCCTGTGGACGTGACCCATGAACTAAATTAAGTTTTGACATCTCAAAAAAAAAAAAAAAGTGGAGGAAAGTTCACATGTCCCAACGTGTCACGTCTCTCCAAGCTGAGTGGGTGTAAGTGCACATTCACCCACAGTAAACCCAATTCAGCTTGTGTTACCGAATGGAACAATTATTGCCATTATTGGATAAACTTTCCCTGCTAATTGGTGATAATGATGCATCTCTTTAATTAAAAGTGGTAATGTCCCCAGTTTAATACTTTAATTTGCATGGTTTATTTAAAAATAGCATGTTTTTATTGTCTAAAAGCAGCAAGTTAGACGGAGGCATCAATACAGTCTGCCTTCTCTCACACTCAGGCTGGAAAAACCCAACAGGAGCCATTTGTAAATGGAAATATTCCTCACTTAACATCACAATTAGCGTCTTAGCAGGAACAACAGACCTAAATATTTACACACAAGCTCTGAAAGAGTGTGTTTTTTCCCCTTTAATGCTATCTAACATCAATGCTAATTCATCAATCACTGATCGTTCATCAACTATTACATTAATCGCCAACTGTTCTGATAATGGAATAATAGGTGTCCAAATTCACTCTGTCCCACTTCTAAAATCTGATTATTTTTTGGTTTCTTAGCCAAATGTCTACAATGCATTACCATAATCCTATTCTTGGTTGCCAGAGAATGTTGAACAGATGCACAAACAAGTGAAAACAGAAGGATATAGTTTTCCTGCTGCCTGGTTATTGGGGATAATGTTGCATGTCATTAATTAAAAGTGGTAATTTACCCAGTTTAATACTTTATTTGCATGTTTTATTTAAAAAAGTGCATGTTTTTATGGCTTAAAAGCAGCTAGTTAGGCCTAGGCAGCAATACAGTCTGCCTTCTCTCACACTCAGGCTGGAAAAACCCAACAGGAGCCATTTGTAAATGCAGCAGCACTACACTAGTGGGTTATTTCTCACCTAAATCAAAGTGAGTGTCTTAGCAGGAATAAACAGACCTAAATATTTGCATACAAGCTCTGAAAAAGCATGTTTTTCCAATAATATGGCCCCTTTAACGTTATATAACGTTGATGCTGATTCATAGGTGCACGACACACAATCCTGTGTTTGTTTCATCACGAGCACTGAACGGGAAACAGGATGATAATGCGACCCTTGTCGCGTTGGGACGCCTCGTGTTTCTAGCTTCGACGTTGTTGTTGATGTTTCCCGGGACGGAGGGGGAACGCCAAAAGTCGCCCTCGGACACGGCAGCGTTGTTGTGATGGCGTTAGTCACAGCGAGACGAACGCTGAGAGAGAACGGGAGCAGCGGCCAGTCATGAGACGGAATAAATGTCACTGCTGTCCACACACACACACACACACACACACACACGTTTGCTGGATTGCAAACGTGTTCCCTCCATTTAAAACAGTCGCTCCACAGCGTTTCAGAAAATGAAATTACTCTGATTTCTGCTCAGGGCTTTTTTTTTTGCTTTAACCTTCATTCGGGGCTTCCCCCTTGAAATAAGGACGTCCTGATGCAGCTTTTTTTTTTTCTATTAAGATCTGGAATGACGAGTTTTAATAGAACAACTTTAAATATTAGTCAAGGATAACACAAAATGCAGGTTTTAAAGTAATTATTAATAAGGTAGAAAAAACCAAACAAACCTAAATGGTCCTGTGTGAAAAAGTGATTGTCCCCCCCGCTGTTAAAACATAGTTTACCTGAATTAAATTCACACACACACACACACACACACACACACACACACACACACACACACACACACACACACACACACACACACACACACACACACACACACACACACACACACACACACACACACACACACACACACACACACACACACACACACACACACACACACACACAGGTCAGAATTCACTACTCCATCATAATAAAGAGATAAAAAATGGCTGAATGGCAGAGTTTCAAGATGAAAAAAAAAAAAACACTGCCGAGCATAAAGAACATTAATGAACGCCTCAATTTAGCTAGACAATATCTTGAGAATACCCAAGATCTGTCAAAATACTCTGTGGTCTGACGAGACAAAAGTTGACCTTTATGGAACATGTGTGTCCAATAGTGAAATATGGTGGTTTGTAGTCATAGTGTGATGAAATGAAACCACCAAGTCTGCCGTCTACATAGAAAACCTGAAGTAAGATGTCCAGGCATCTGTTCTCAACCTCAGGCTGAAACCAACACGACAAAGAGACAAAGAGGAAAAAAAAGGTGGTTCTCGCTCTAAAGCCCCCACTGTGGTTGAATTCTGCAAAGATGAGTGGGTCAAAATTCCCCCACAGAGCTGTAAGACACTCATTGACTCAAGTTATCAACACTTAGGACCTAAACCAGGTATTAGATAGAAGGAGAGATCACTTCTCTACAAAGTTACTCCCTTAACAATAGAAAAACTTAAATTCATTTGATGAGCCGAAACATTTAAGTGTCACAAACAAAGAAAAATCTGAAATCAGGAAGGCGGCAAACACTTTTTTTTTTTTTTTTTACACCACAGTATTAGTGTGAATGCAGCTTTAAAACACTTTGTGCACAGGGGTTTATGAGAATTATGACATGTGGCATGACTGTAAGAGGCTTTGTCATGTTTACTCAACATGGACTGGGAGCTGCTGCTGCAGCCTTTATATCCATGTACGTGCAGGGACATAAATACTACAAGAATTACTGTTTCATATTATTTATGTTCCCGTTTGTTATGCAGTCAAGAGCTTGTTATTTTGAATAGTAAACTGTTCATATCTTTACATATGGAACAGGTAACCTGTAGGTGATGCATGCAAAAAAACTGAATTTTTTCGTGTGAAAGCATTTTTCTCGTCCGTTTTTGTAGTGTTTGTGTGTCTCCAGCTTAACAAAGCGTATCCTGAACCAGTGATTACCACCCAGCATTATTTATCTTAGTTTTCTCCACTGTAGACATGACCAGCAGGTGATAAACGCTGAGCTTCTAACACCCTGTAGACATTAAAAAGTGCTCTGTGGCTAAGCAAATACTGCACTGGGTGTGTGTGTGTGTGTGTGTGTGTGTGTGTGTGTGTGCTCTTTCTCTTGCCTTGGTAGTCGATGGAAGGTTTGGATGCGCCCAGGATTCTGGGTGTGACCACGCCCATGTCCAGCTCTGTGAGGGTGAGCTCATTCATGAAGTAAGGCAACTGGAAAAGGAAAGAGAATAATAAGCACATAAATATACATATATATATATATTTATATATATATATACACACACACACGTGGACACAAAATTGTTGGTACCCCTTAGTTAAAGAAGGAAAAACCCACAATTCTCACTGAAGTCACTTGAAACTTACAAAAGTTACAAATAAAATTTATTGAAAATTAAATGGCAAGAATGGCTGAGAGAAAAGCGTTGGACTATTCTAAAGTGGCCTTTCCATGAGCATCTGTGGAAGGAGCAGAAACATGGCATTTGGAGAAGACACCCATCAAACCTGAGACAACTGGAGCAGTTTGCTCATGAGGAGTGGACCAAAACACCTGTTGACAGCTGCAGAACGCTCATTGTCAAATACAGAAACCGTTTAATTGCAGTGATTGCCTCAAAAGGTTGTGCAACGAAATATTTTTGTCCAGCCCTATTTCATTAGTTTGTTTTTTTTAATAATTATGTTAATCAACAATTCAGAAGTAATGGCTGATTTTGATTATTTAATTTTCAATAGATTTTTATTAATTGTTACTTTTGTAAGTTTCAAGTGATTTCAGTGAGAATTGTGCGTATACATATATATGTATATATACACATACACGTATATACGTATATATGTGCATATACACGTGTATATATATATATATACACATATACACGTATATACGTATATATATATACATATAAATATATACACATATATTTGTATATGTATATATATATATATATATATATACATACATACATACACATATACATACATACACATACATACACATATACATATATATGTATACACACACACACACTCACACTCTCTTCCTTATGAGGTTTTATGTCTGAACTTAACTCATTAAGTCCCAAAATGACATTTACTAATCATCCTAATTCATCCTAATATGGAATATGTTTACCACTACAGCCCAATGTTAAATATATATGTCAAAATACAGATCTTTGGGAATAAAAAGTACTATTCTGTAAATAAAAAATATCTTTAGAAATGTGTTCTATGTGGCCTACTTGGTCTATGGTATAACACACATCATTTTCCTTTAAGGATAAATGGGTCTGGGTTCTTGTGGGTTCAATATAATACTCCAGTCAAATAAAAAAGTGCAGTGTATTGTCCGTTTCTGTCTGGTAAAATGAGAGAAAGTGAATGCAACACTTGTAAGAATGGAAGTGAAGCACGTGAGGGTAAAATATGGTGGTGATTAAAAAGGCCTGTGTTGTACTTTCTTTGTATCATTGTCCAGAATGTTTGGAGGAGTGGACTTCACAACAGATAGAAGTAAATCTTTTAAAATCAATAGAAAAAGATCTCAACTGAGCACAAAAGCACAATAAAGAGAGAATCTACAATTCAGCCTTCGGCATTTATTTAAACACGTTTTGTTCGTTCGTTTTGTGCAAAAGGACGACGTGTCGGATGGCGACTTCTTACTTCAGCACGTCGAGAAAACGACAAAAGTGAGCGCACAGATGCTGAAGATACAGGCTCATTTACACGTCACGGGAGCCCTGCACCGCCTTCATAACCACCGTCTCTTCCTGTCACTCGTCCCTCGCTGCTCAATCCTTTTCCACCAATTGTGCGACTATATAGACCATAATATTACCAGAAACGTCGCCGTTATGACGTGAAACTAGTCTGCCTGGAGGACGGGATCAGAGAGGATAGGATGAAGGGGATAGACGTGGAGAATGAAGGAGTTCCTGTCTCCTTTCTATGGTTCTTGAGCTTAATGAGAAGGTGTTAAAAGCTGCATGAAGGTACAACCAGACATTAGGGGAGTGTGTATGCGTGTGTGTGTTTAAAGGATGCATGTGGTTTGATGCAGGAAGAGAAACATAACACCTTTTCTCTTTTTTTTTTTAAATTTGCAGCGCTGCGCGCATGCTCCTCTCACCCGTATCTTGCTGAGCTTCATCTGAATCTTCTTGGAGACCAGGTCGGCCCAGTACGGCTCGCTCAGGAAGTCCCAGAAGACCCGGCCCAGGGCCGCGTTCACCCAGGCTACCGAGTCCTCCTGGTCCTCCTTCTCCTCCCCGAGGGGAACCTGAGCCGAGCTGGAGCTCTGGAGCTAAAAAAGAAAAACACAAAAAAAAAAAACACACAGAACGTATATGAATCACCCGACATAAAAATCAGATGGTGAAGCACAAGTCAAATGTTAATATTTTGACAATAACAATAAATTGTCAAAAAAAATTGACCTATTTAAACCGTTAATTGATTAATCGCTTTAAATAGGTCAGGGCAATAAAAAACAATAATAATATACACACACACATATATAAACATACACACACACATATATATACACATATATATATATACATATATATATATACAAAATTCGTAAAATTTGTTGATCTGCATACACAGTATGCATCATGGACATAAGAATGAATATAGAATAAATAGAAAAAAAATAGAAAAAATACTAATAAATAGCAAAACAAAAGTAATAAATACATGTATTTATTAAAAATAATAATAAATACATACACACATATATACACACACACACACACATATATATATATATATATATATAATCACATATATATACACATATATATAATCACATATACACACACACACATATATATATATATATATATAATCACATATACACACACACACATATATATATATATACACACACACACACACACACATATATATATATACACACACACACACACACACACATATATATATATACACACACACACACACACACATATATATATAATATATATATATATACACACACACACACACATATATATACACACACACATATATATACACACATATATATACATATACACACACACATATATACACACACACACATATATATATACACACACACATATATATACACACACACACATATATATACACACACACACATATATATACACACACACACACACACACACACACACACACACACACACACACACACACTTTGTTAATAAATTCTAATAACTCTAAATCATATAAAACAGCTTAAACAGCATCCCAATCACCTTCTTGTCGGCCCCAGGGCTGCTCTGAGGACTTGGGAGGACGGGGCTGGCGGCCTTCGGGCTGAGAACCGCTGGGGGGGGCAGCAAGGAGGCCATGTAGACGCCGTAGTCCAGCAGCGGCTTTGCCTTGGCACAGCCCGCCGCCGGGGGGCCAGAGGAGTCCCTGGACCTGGTCTGAGGTCCCAGAGACTCGTCCAGACTGCTGCGACTGCTGCTGCGGCTGTGGGAGCCCAGAGCTGCCGGATACCAGGGGAAAAAAGGGATTAAACTGGGAGAACTCCAACCAGTATAACCTGGCTATCTCTATCTGTGGTGTAGTAATATATCCTTCAAGAGATAAGTATTACCTTAAAAAGGGACACTGTTTTTTATCCCAACATGTGGTGTATTTTGGTGAAATATGTGTTGCAGCCACTGAACTCTGTGTGTCCAAAAACCTAAAAAAAGGCAGTCTGAGCACTCAGATATAAAATAAAAGCCCTTTATTAAACAGGGATAGCAAACCAATGTGGTTTGACCCTGAAGAAGCTTATGCAAGTCCAAACATGTTTATTACTACTATAGTATGGCAACAATTACTTTATCCTTATTTTTCTAAAAATCTATGTTTTTACAGTTAGGGGGCTTTTATTTTGAAGGAATTTATGAGGTCACATGACCAGGATACTCTGTTTTCCAGACCCTTTTGCTCATGGACATTTGACATGTGAAGCATTGTTGTCTCACATATGAAGGTTGGAAAAAATTTCACCAAATATAAAAATTTAACTATCAGGGGTAGGTAAGCTTTATTTTCTTTACATTTAATTCAATTTGAAAATTTGGAAAATTCCTAATGCATAAAACCTAATTGAGTCCCGTTAACTTACATAGCATCAAACTATCTGAACACTTTTTTTAATATATGTATATTATTTAGGCCATTTTAAGTAATAATACATTCAAAACAATATTTACCACGTCTGAAGTAATTTTTCATGCTATAGAGGGTATACATTATAGAGAGAATACATTTTTGAGAAGAGAAAGAGAAATAGAGTTTTTGTCCATTTCATACAACATCTTGTTACCAAGTTCATCTCTCTGCCCATCCAACGAGTGAGATGACAGGTCCATAAATTATAGATAACATTTGCTTTTTCTACCTTTTTAACCACGTGTCCTGAATTCACTGTTGCATCTAATCTTGCTTTTATTTAATAATATATATATATATATATTTTTTTTTTTTACTTATGCATTCAAAATGCACAAGTAGAGCTTCATGTTCCTCTTAGGAAGCATTTTATTTATTTTTTTCTTCTAGTTTTTAATAAAACAGAAGAAAATAAAGGCCTTCATAGGACTGACCTGCCCAATGTAAATTAAGGTGAGAAATTCTTTGCAAATAATTTCAAGAGTCATTTGACACCAATAACCTACATATTGTCTCTTTAGGATCAAACGTTTCTCTCCAAACATGAGTTTTTCTCACCTGTTTTATTACCCGCAGCAATGGAACTTCTCCTCACGTCCGCCTTGAGCCTGGACGCCGCCAGAAAGCGCTGGAACCACTCCTCCTTCTGCCGGCCGGTGCGTCCGAACAGGTAGAGCGTGAGTTCTCTGCTGGTGGAGGATGACCACGTCCTCTCCTGTCCTTCTCCTCCTCCCCCCGTGCCCTCCGCCCGGTCCCTGGAGGTCGAGGCCTCGCCGCTGGCCTCCCACCGCTCGCCCTCGGCCTTCGACATGAAGTCGTCCTGTCTGCCCAGCTCGATGCAGATCGGGTATTTTTTGTTCCATATTCGCTTCCTGGCCAAGCTGTGGGGCAGCAGGAGCACCTGGGGGGGTCAGGGAGAAAGGAGGGAGTCTTAAAAAACATAGAAAGATATAATAAAAACTGCAGAGACCCATCAAGTATTAAGATGTAAAAGATGGAAATATTTACACACATTATGACACTACAGGAAGCACAACTGGACAAAAAAAGGGGGAAATGGAACTCTATACAAGATTCTAAATGGAGACACTGGGCAAGGGTGAACAATTGATGGATTAACTGACGTATAGTAGATTCAGGAGGATAACATGACACACCTTCTGTTTAGTTTTCATTTACATTTTTTGTATTTGTGAAAAAGATTTAAGGAACAAAATAAAGTAAGTTTCTATGCTGTATTGCAACTCATTTATTCTATTGTTTTTTAAATGATTAATCAATTAGTTGTCTGATTCATAAAATGGTGTTGAATGTCTTTTTGTCCAGACTAATAACCTAAAGAATATCAGTTTGTATTAATCATGTGGATATTGATAATATATGCTGATATTGTTTTATTATTGCTCATACTTAACTGAAACGATTGATCAATAAGCCGTTTGGTTCATAAAATGGTGTAAAATCTAAAAGACTTTTACCACACTCATTTTACCTTAGTTAGTTCTTTACACATTTTAGCCAATTAGAAATACTGAATAAGGGCTGCAGCCAATGACTATTCCGTTTATAAATTATTCAAATAATTAAATGATTAATTGTTTGGTTCATAAAATGGTGTAAAATCTAAAAGACTTTTACCACACTCATTTTACTTTATTGTCGAGAAATTACCATTTGAGTTGTGTTTCATCATCTGATTTCATGGAGCAAACAACTAATTAATTAATTAATTAATTAAGAGAATCGTTGGTTGCATGATTTTATACATTTTCAGGCAATTAGAAAGACTAATATAGATTATTCTATTATATCGGACTGTTCTGTTAATTCATAAATTATTGAAATAATTAATTGATTGGTTGTCTGATTCATCAAATTATGTACAATGTCAATCACTAAGTTTCCTAAAGCTGAAGATTGAACCTAAAATGTCTTTTTTCCTTTTGTCCAGACCAACAGTCCACAACCCAAAGATCATCAGTTTACTATCATAGATGAAACCAGGAAATAATCAGAGAAGATGGAACTTGGTCTTAAAAGTGACTCAATTATCAAACACCAGGCGATTAGCGTGCTACTCTGCAACAGACGGGTTAATGGATCCCGTACTTTGCTGTTGGTGAGGTCGTAGATCTTCTGACTGATGTAGGAGACGTCGGGTTTGGGCTCGTTGTGCGTGGCGCGGCGGGCGACGTTGTGGTTGGGCTTGGAGAGGCGGATGGTGGAACCCTCCAGACGCACGTAGACGGAGTGGGTCAGCGTGGCGTGGTACGTCTCGGGGTCGTAGTTGGAGATCTGGTTCATCCAGCCCTGGAGAGAACACACAACTTTATGTTCCAAAGGAAAGAGCTGCAAAGCAGTTATAATGATGTGCTGTGCTATGATGCTATTTATTCAACAACTACATTGCATAGCCAAGTACATAAAGGTAAGAACTTAGCATTTAAATAAAGGGTCCTATTAACCTCTAGCCCATATATAAAGATATGTTTGCATGTTGTATAATTTTGTTGTGATTTACAATTACGTGTGGCTACTTATTACTACATTAATTGCATGTTCTTTAGTGTAGAAATGGATGGGAAATGGGTATTTTCTTTGAAGAATCAGCCTTCTTCAGCATCTGTGTTGCTTCCTCCTCCTCCTCCTCTTCCATTAACTTGAGATATTTGCTTCAAAAGTGCAATTAAATGTGCAAGAAAACCTCAAAATATGCTGACTCAGCAATGACGGGAGCCTCAAAACTTCTAGGTTTATGACAGTAAAGTTCAGATGGTGGCTTCCACAATTAAGGAATGTATAACCATTTGTATGGAGAACTTCCTATTATTTTAATATTAAAAAATGCAAAATAATACACAAATAAATTAACAAAAAGTGTATTAATTTTAAATGTAAAATTAAATAGTTTTAATTTGTTATTAATCTAAACTATAATCTAAACAATTTTTATTTATAGACAATCTTTACAGGTTCACTTTTCAAATTACTGTAATAAAGTATAGGACCTGTAACTCCTACTACAAGTCAAGAAGTCAGGACTTGTAACTTTTTGAAGCTATTTCTATAATCAGAAAATTAAACTTAAAAATGTAATTATAATTTATGTTATTTGTAATATATTATTATTTATGTCAAAAGAAAGAAGGAAAACTTTTTGTGCAGCATTATTTCTGACTCTTAGCACACAATTCAATTTTAGTATCATCTGAAAGGTATCAGCGGGACTAGTTGGGAATTGCACTTATTCCGGCAAAAAGAAAGGAAAGAAGAAAGGATTTACTGACCTTAAAGATTTCTGGTTCTTTAATGTCCAACCTTGTCAGATTCCCCCACTTCCTGTGGCGTCTGGAATGTCTAAAACCAGTTCCAGAAGGTTTTGGTCCAGTCAGCCACACGACAGCGATGGCTAAAAAGAAGCCCAGCCCGATTCCCAGCAGCATCCCGCCCACGTAGCTGGGCAACGGCAGCACGAAATACCCGTAGACCAAGACAGTGAGTGCGGTGAGTGTATAGAGCGGGACGCTGGGCGCCAGCTCCACGGTCTCGGACTCGTCTTCGCTGCACGGTTCGGTGCTGCCGCTCAGCGGAACTCGAGTCTGACTCCCGGTTTCATCGGTCCCATCGACGGCATCGCCCTCGGTGTCGGTGCACACCTCAAAGTCCTCGTTGTACAGGATGCAGAAGTCGTCGTCCTCCTGTTTGGCGAGGGCGGACATGGAGAGCGAGGGTTTGTTGGGGTTCCTGGCATCCGCCGATGACAGGGGGAAGGGGACCTCTGGGGGTCCGGAGGCACCGCTGCTGGGACTCTCAGACTCCCATTCGCCTCCTTCCTCCTCCTTGATGCAGTAGTTGTTGTTGTTTTCCACGTGACCGTTGAACGACCCTATGTCGGCGAGTTCCGAGGCGCTGGCCGACAGGGTTTTGGGTCTGTGGGTGGCGCCGCTGGTCTTCTCATCCATGATCTTGCTCAGGAGCTGCAGCGGCTCATAGATGACCTCGGAGAGGCGGCGTTTGGTGTCCTCAATCCGCGCCTCCACCTCCGAGACCTTGAAGAAGCTGCGGTTGTCCGGTGAGGTCAGCGGCGAGGAAGGGGCGGTTTTGGAATCGCCGGCCGCTGTCGATGCCGTGGCAGGCGACATCCGGGACTGTGTGAACTGCTTGAAAAGCTGTAGGTTGAGGCGGGGCTCTGGAAGACGGTAGGGCATGGAGGAGGAGGAAGAGGAGGAGGAGGAGTCCTGGGATGTATCCGAAGATAAGGATTTGACCAGAGACTTCATCAGATGCCTGTGCCTCACGGTCGGAGCGGTGGAGGAGATCCCGTCACGCGAATCGATATCGGAGGAGAGCGACTTCACCAAGCTGAAGAACGGCTTCTCACTGGTGGGAAAACTCAACGACTTGGTGGGGGACGCGCTAGAACTCGAGCCTTTTTGCTCGGGGACATGAGATGGTGGCAGTTGCATGGCCGAGCTGCTGGCGAGATGTACGCAAACCGGGGTAAGTCTGGCAGACTCCGGAATGGCCGCGGAGTCCAGCTGAACCCCTTCAAACATCTCCTCGCTGGCCTCCAAGCCGGTCACGATGTTAGAGTCGTCCTGAGTGGCCGAGGTAGAGGAGACGGTTCCATGGTACAGGTCCTCTTCCTCCTCCTCTTCCTCCTTCCCAAGGGCTGAGAAGTGGATGGTGATGTTCTCCTTAGACCGAGATCGCTGGACATGGAGCTTGGGAGCCAAGCCTGGTGGCTGTTTGTCTGTGGTACTGGAGCTCTCTGCATGGCTGGGTTGCCGGCTGGTCATTGCAGAACCCCCACTGAGCCCAAGTCTGCAAAAGACAGAACAGAGGGGACGCAAAGTTCAGCATTTCTGCCTTTATTTAACCAGGTTTAATCCCATTGAGATTAGAGACTAGGTCAAAAAAGGCAGCAACATCCAGTCATTTAACAGACAAACAAAACAAATTTAATATAAAGTGGTCACATTTAGCTGTTTTTCTCGTGGTCATTGTTAAAAGGGATGAATAAAAAATATCAATAATCATCATTACTGACTGAAATTAAATATTAAATATCAATACACAGTATTTTCAAGCTATATAGCCTGTCCAGCCTTCTAAACTTTGAAGGTGTAGGATCCTCAAAAGCATTGAATACAATCAGAATACCCTCAATTAACTAATTAATTAAATTTGTATTAAGTTGCTTGCTACCCACAAACCAAAAAAAAGCTCCACAGTTTTAGAATTGGGCAATTAATCAATTAGATGCCAACTACTACATTAATTGTCAACTAGAAGGTAAGTAACATCCAACTTATCTGGGTCCAGCTTCTGTTCTCTGATTATTTACTGGTTTACTTATTCTTCTATAATAGTAAATTGATGATCTTTGGGTTGTGAACTGTGACTTAAAGACATTTTTGGTTGAATCTTCAGTCTTGGGATAATTATTGACAATACACACCATTTTATGAACCAAAAAAATAATTAATGAGTACGTACCTTTAGGAATGATAAGTAATCGACCCATTTGGAGAGTAAAGGTATCTACAAACTCCATTATAGTTTTTGCGTATATTATGCCGATTTTTTTTTTCTAGGCAAATATTTGTATTTTAATATGACTGTGGGCACTGACAATATAGTGAGTCATTTCTAAACCAGAACCTCTGTTCACCAGATATGTTAAATCACCACCACACAGACATCTAGTGATTAAAAACCCTTAAACCCAACACCTACAATGGCTGCACTCAGATATTCAGCAAAATACCCAAAAAAGCAGCCATAAATAAATAGAATGTGAAGTCTAACTTGTCAGATGAAGCTTTGCAGTTATATTGAGAATCCCTGAATGATCTCACTTTCTTCATTTCACGGTGAACCTTTAAACCTCATAAAAATAGATTTGTCATGTGATGTTTTTTTTTTAAACCTTTTGCCAACAAGCACTGAACAATATCCACAAAGCTCCCTGCAAGCTTATTGCCTAATGATATTGTGTATTTAAAAACTCTATTACAACACATGCTGTGAGGGCAAGTGTTTAGGCAATAAAAACACCAGCCTGAGTCCAGATAATGAACCAAGGGGGGAATGATGCAACGGGGAATAAAGATGAGATTTGTTGGGCAACACAACACAGACATGGACTAGTCTGGGAGGTCAACTGAGCAACAAAAGAAACAGGATCCGACTGGTCGAAGGGTAAAGTAGGCAGGAAACTACACCGAGATTCAGTGATGAATGTTCAGAAGGGTCAAGGGTCACTATAGGTCACCAAATTAAGAGGGGAAACACCCTTTGAGTTCATGTTTACAGCCTCATATTGCTCTTTGTTAGTTATTTAGCAACCGAGGCATTTAGATTCGTCACACCAGAGCTTCCTATAATCATTATATGAGCTTTTAGTGGAAGTTCATGCCGGTCCTTCAAATACATGACATTTGTAGTCAGGTTTCTTTTATTAAACAGATGTGGAGCGGCTGTTTTTAATTCACTGGGTTACACTGCATAGAAGTCCTGATGCAACTCTTTTCCAGGAATTAGTCACACCCTATTTATTTTCAGTGAAATAGGGATAATGTTTGCAAAATAACCATAAATTGAGCTCCAACACTGTGACTTATATGCTTATGTTGGCATGCTTATATGTTTTCAGTGTAGTAGACACATTTATTGACCGTCCTCCACCACCCGAACTTTAAAGTGGAAAAACCATCTTCAAAAAAATAATCGATTAATTGACTAATCGTTGCAGCTCTATGAAAGTGTGCAGCATTTGTACAGGTTGGCATTTTAGATTTTTTTTTTTTTTTTATGTAGTAGCACAAGAGTTTATGTTTTGTCTTAATACCCGAGAGGGTATTTAGAACTAGATAAGAAACCAAAAAATAATCAGATTTATGTAACTGGAACCAGAGAATTTGGACATTTTCTCCATAAAAATGATTTGTTTATCATAGTAACAAAGTAATAACATTAATAGTTGTTGATTACCTAATGTTTGGCACCTAATCAATTAATTATTGCAGCTCTAATGTCTAATTAGGTTATGTGCATATTCAGAATTGCGGGCTGGACACTGCTTTCAATAGGAGTTCAGTTTAAATCTTTTTTGTCTTACTACACTAATATTGTCAGATATGAAAAAAAAATAGATGCAAGTAGTTATGAATTTAGTTTGATATTAAGCTTGAGATGGTAATTATTCTGAATCTCTGTCTGTTTCTTAGCGACATAATTCACACTTTGCATGCAGCAATGAATACATATTTACCAAGCACCATCAATGCATGAAAACATCTGCTGTACCAGAGAATTTAGACATTTTCTTCTTAAAAATGGACTCAAACGGATCACCAATAAAGTTGGCGATGAAGCTAATTGTCGGCAACTAATTGCAGCTCTAATCTCCAATTAGGCTAATTGCATATTGAGAATTGCAGGCTTAACAATGTCATACCTTTTAATATGTATGTAATATTTATTACAATGATGACGGCTTATATAGTTCAATAGAAGTTCATCCTAAATCTTTTTATTACACTATTATTGTCATATATGGAAAAAAATGATACAAGTAGTTATGAATTTAGTTTCATATTAAGCATCTCAGTTAAATTCAGAACAATTCTCTTATGATGGATGGTAATTATTGTGAATCTCTGCCTGTTTCTTAGCTACAGAGTTCATGCTTTATATGCAGCATCTTACATAAACACATATTTACCACAATTAAGGCTTGAAAACATGATTATCTCATCACTTTCAGAGGAAAACACAACACGACCCGTCTGTTCCTTTTTCCTCTTTTTTTGCAATCCCTGCAACATTTTTCCCCAACAATAAATTAAAAAAAATGATCATAAATTTGTACCTGGAACCAGAGAATTTGGACATTTTCTTCTTAAATCGGTTATCAAAATAGTTGGCTATTAATGTAATAGTTGGCAACTTATCGATTAATCATTGCAGTTCTCTAACTGCATATTGAGCATTGCAGGTTAGACAATGTTAAACCTGCTCCAATGATGACTGCTTTTAATAAGAGTTCATCTTAAATCTTTTTTTGTGGCTTTTTATTACACTAATATTGTCAAATATGAAAAAAAAATGGATGAACTTTATAAGTTATTACCGCAATCTTTAGTGCACAGAACATACATTTCATGCTTCGGTACTGCTCCAGTGATGACTGCTTTCAATGGGAGTTTAGCAAAATCTTTTCTGTGTCTAATACTGTCATATATGGAAAAAGAGTTTAGTTTGATATTAAGCTTGAGTTAATAATTACCCAAAATCTCTGCCCGTTTCTTAGCGACACACTTCACACTTTGCATGCAGAATCTTACATAAACACCCATTTACCACGCACAATCAATGCTTGAAAACATCAGCACACTTTTTGCAATCCGTGCAACATTTTTTCCCCGACAATAGAATTATGGTAATGCCTTGTATGACATTAGCGGCTGCATCCTCGCGCCTCGACTGGGGAAAAAAAAAAAAAAAAAAAAAAAAAAGGCAAGAAGGTGGTGCAGGGTCACGCTGGCTCACTGGTTACCCAGACCCGACTGGGCCACTCGTTGTCACATGGGTCACGAGTGAGCTCGTTAGCTGGCCAGGCATCCCGCCACCCCCCCATCCCCGGATCGGGCCGCCCCCGCTCAGCACCGACACAATGAGTCCTTTCTAGTGGACGGCTGGTTGGTTTTTAACATACGGCGCTGCTGAAAAACATATCTGTATTTGGGTTCCCCCCCCCATCCCACCCGCTCAATCAAACGCCATGGAAATGGAACAAACAACCGAGCAAAACACTTCCATCCGACGCTCCAACGTTTCCCCCCGGGGCCTGGAGAACCCGCTCAGGAGCAGAAAGGAGGAGGAGGACAGTGCAGGATGGAAGTCTCGCCATCGATGCTAATTACAGAAGCGGCAGAGCCTCATTAACCCTGGTGTTTAACTCTCATTAGGGACGTGTTCACAGCTCACTTCTCCTCCATCGAGCAGCACAGACACTCTGCTAACGAGCAGAGACTCGTGGAGCTATTACATATACACAAACTAAGTATATCTACAATTATTTGTGTATTTAGCGAATCAAAGGGTGGCATTATATTGGTTTTTAAAGGGGAGTCCAAACACCTGGGTACAATTTTCAGGGGAGGACAACAACTCTAGACTTTTTTGGTGCTTCTCAAGTCATCTTAAACATTTTGCATCATGCTTCAATTGAGCGTCTTTTAAGCTTTTCATTCCTATGTTGGTCTAAATGGTTGTAAAGCAGAAAAAAAAAATACACAAAATAGTCTAAATTCTAAGATTATTAGTCCAGTTTTTAACATTCAGTCTCATTTGCAAAGTTCCAACTAGCACAGCTCCCTCATGTCACATGGCGTTCTAAAACCCTGGCTATTGGCTGTTACATTTAGATTATCTTCTCGTGGTGAATTTCCATTGGTTTACACTGCTGTCAATCAAACCACTCCTCGTTTGTTTTCAAGCTGCTATCCCCTGATCCCAAAAGCTAAAACTTCAACCTAAAATGTTTTTTTTTGTCCAGACCAACAGTCCACCACCCAAAGATCAGTTTACTCTTATAGAAGAATAAAGAATATGCACATTTTCTTTTTAAAAATGACCCACATCAATTAATCACATATCAAAATAGTTGAAAATTAATGTAACTGGTAATTAATCAATTATTAGTTGAGTGTTTTCAACTCTTTTGAGGATCCTACATCTCCAGGGTTATGATGGGAGATTATAGAAAATACACAAAATAGTCTAAAACTGCTCCAAGTTTATTAGAATCCAGTTTAACCTCTTAAACATTCAGTCTTATTTGCAAAGTTATAAGTAGCACAGTCCCCTCAGGTCACATGTCGTTCTAAAGCCCTAGCTATTGGCTGTTGATTTCCTCACGCTGGATTTCAATTGGTTCACACTGCTGTCAATCAAACCAAAGGAGGTCAAACTTCCCTTAAAAAATTAATAAAATGTCTTTTATTCCGGACCAACAGTCCACAACCCAAAGATCATCAGTTTACTATTATAGAAGAATAAAAAAAACAGGAAATAATCAGAGAACAGAAGCTGGAACCAGAGAATTTGGACATTTTCCTTTTTAAAAATGACCCATGTGAATTAATCACATATCAATTCATGTAATTGCTAATTAATTGCATAATCGTTGCAGCTCTATAAAATCTGCAGCATTCAACACGTGTTTTCAACCCTTTATTAAGGGTTAAAAAAAATCGTATTATTAGTCGTGCTATCTCCTGATCCAATGCTTTAATTGGCTCTTCAATGTGAAATGAGGCAAAACAAGGCCATATCTGTTGTCTTACTTGCACATAAAAACCAATGACTGAAGCATAGTATTGCTGTAAATGACCCCCCACCCAGGAAAAAGTCATTGTGCAGTGTGTCATTAGAGGTTAAAGCAGTTATCAGAAGCAAAAGGGCAATCAGGGATAACGTCAATGTAAAACCTACTGGATTTTCTATATAAACGCACATACATGTTTAATTTTTTGTATAAAACACAGAAAATAGTTGAGCTCTGAATGCGATGAGCATTTAAAACCACACAGAACCTTAATAAACAAAGTGTGTATGATGTAATCCATGTTTTTTTTATTTCCTCCCTCCTTTAATCCAAACTCCCGCTGGTGTTGTACCAAGAAAAATTTCAACAGCGCGACAGGAACACGAGCAAACACGCGGGAACTAAATGAATCGAGGACCAGCGGTCCACGCTGCTCGGATCAGATCAGACCGACCTCGACCCACTGACCCTTCGTTCTGTCGTCTTGTCGCTTTCCAGGAACGAGACCCGTGTGACGGGTTATCAGAAGACAAGCCTATAACCTATTAGTCACAGCCCGTCACGGTGTGCGGTTGGTTTCATATTGATGCTCTAGGAACACAGTGGTGGAACACATAGGATAAAAACCATCAGATAAATGGTAAACAGTAATTAATTACTTTATTAAATGATCATTTGTGAACTATTATATTAATTGCCAACTAATTAATAGTCAATTGGACTTAATTTTATTAAGAAAATCTCAGCTCTCAGCTTCCTTTATTATTAAGCTATAATATTAAATCTATGGGTTGTAGACTATTGGATTGGGAAATAACATATATATATAAATATATATATATATACATGTTTACATATACACACACACACACACACACACACACACACACACATATATACATACATACACATACATACATATATATATATATACATATACATACAAACATACATACATATATATATACACACACACATACATATACACATATATACATATATGTATATACAACGGCGAGATTGACATATTAAACCGTTTAATGAACCAACCAACTAATTGATTAATTATTTCAATAATCAATAGATTAGTTGCAGCCATTATGAACAGAAATTATATAGTCGATGAAAAGCAGGTAAATAATCTCCTTCTCATTCCCTTTTTTTTTTAATGGATTTTCCTACTAACATGTGGCCCAATGCATTGATTAAAGTGGCTTTGGTGTTTGTCTTTTAAATGATTGATTCAATGATTGATTCATTGTCAGGGAAAATATGAATTTCATGAGCCAATTTAATTTTATTATGCAAACCTTGACCATATGATATTAAACTATTTCTTATTGTATTGACAGTATATATTAATATTGTTTTAATTTTCTCTGTGTTTTGAGAGAGATAATCAGGTGCCAGGAATAACATTTGTATTGATCATCCTTCCTGTGTGATAAATCAGGAGGCTGGATAAGCTTCCTTTAAAGAGTAGTTTGAGGACAACTTGTTAGCGTTCTGCTCTTTGGGTTTTAATGCTGATTCGTCCTTCAAGTTCATTAATGATTATTTGACTTTTAATGCTGGGACAGAGCCTCTGAAGGGGACACGTCACCTTATTAGTGACCTAAAAACTGTCGTTATGACCTTTAATGGATTTCGCAATGTCGTGAAAGGAAGTGTTGGAAGTCCCCATCTGAGTAGGAGCAGCTAAATGGAGTAAGATGATGAAAACTGGGCCCTTTAAATAGGAAAATAAATAGGAAGTTGCAACTTTGACTAAGACGAAATGGAAATATCTCACAGCAGTGATATTATAACATTGGTGTCATCATAGAGACATTCTGGTGTCCACAGCTTCCCAGTAGCATGAGTAACTTTCTGAAAACAGGTCTGTGTGTTGCATGAGCTCATTAGACGTCGACATGTGGAACCAGGGATGGGATGGGATGGTCAGCCAGTGCAGAAACCACACACACACACACACCACATACCAGGCCCTGTGTCATCCAGACAATACACCACCTCCTTACAACACATCAACACACAGGCATTTATCTCATATCATATCACCACCACCACCTCTTACTCACTTTAGTTCTTCTGCAGCTTGCTCAGCCGGCCTTATATAGTTATATAATTATTACTACTGGTCACATAATGGGAAGGAGAGCATTTTTATGAATAGACTGGGAAGAGTGAGAAGGAAGGTGTATACATGTGTATATATATATATATATATATATATATATATATATATATATATATACACACACACACACACATATATATACACACACATATACATATATATATATATATATACATATATCACACACACACACACACACACACACACACACACACACACAAACAACTACAAAAGATGTGAATTCTCCCATTGTGGAACAATAAAGGAAAATCTAATCTTATCTTTTATATAAACTTAACATCCCTTGAAACAATTCATTGAAAGCCAGTGCGTTTTTTTTTTCCAGGCACTATTCAGGACTATTTTGTCTGTTTTACTCTGTTCTCCCTCTTTATTTCAAACACTCTCCTGCAACACCATGAACGTCTTTGTGAATAAACTGCCTTAAAGTCTCCAGCATCAACCCCCTCTGGACTATTACAGTGTCACATCTCTGTCTAGGATGGAGGCTTTTTGCCTGGCGTGGGCCTTCAGGGAACCGATAACCCCCTTTTCGTCTTTGGACGTAATTGAACGGCACAAACCGGCGTGTTTGAAGAACACTCTGACCTTTAAGGGCTGTTCGGTAAAGGCCACGGCGCCAATAATCCAGCGGGAAAAGAAGCCGCTTCCTCTCATGCTGCTTTGCACAAGACACAAATAACCCGGTTACTTTTTCAACTAAATGCACCCTTAATGACAGGCTGGGAGAGGAGAACCTTTTTTTTTTTAACATTACATTCGCATGAATTAACAAGTCAATCTCCTCCCATTAACGCGCGCTGGCCACCGAAACATCACCAGCACAGGCTTAAAACCCTGTTTCCTGCTCAGCAAACACGCTGCGAGGGCATTTCTGCAAGTCATCCTGCCTCGCTGCTTCCTGCCGGCGACGCCACCACATGCCCCCACCCCCATCCCCCGACCCCCCTCGGAGCGTCTCAAATGTCATACGCCACCGTTTTCAGATGACATCAGTGCAATTAAGAGGAAGCCTGCATCAGAGACGGACGAGTCGACTACAAGGGGAAAACGATCTTTATAATAAATAGATGTTATAATAACAATAATAAAGAAATAAAGCAGCCTCACTCATCCCCCCCACCCTCAATGAAATCCCAGACCACGTCCCCCATCCAGGTTGCCTGGTAAGGGATTAGAAGGAGTCCCGCTTCAGGTGCTGGTGTTTATTTTCAGTAGTAATGGCTTTTCCCTGCACTTACACTGACAGTTTAACTAATGACTCCCCAGGCCTGAGCGTCCAGGCAGGTTAACGGTTAACGGTTAACGATTTGTGGGGTGGGTTATGTTAAAAAAAACAATAGAAGCTGCAAGATACAGTTTTAAAAAAGTAGAAAAATTAATGTAAAATTATGCAATAACGCAATTGGGCAATTACCTAAAATGTGGTAGATATAAAGTAGTAGATTAGATTAATAAAACATTAGATCAGATTTGATCAATAAAAGCATCAAGATACAATAAAAAAAAAACTGGATAGAAAGTAGAAAAAAATCGTATTATATGTGTGTCACATCTCTGACCAGAAAATTAAAATTATAAAACCAAAAAAAGTTAATTAATTGAAGATAATGTCCGATTGTTATGTTTTTATTAAAAAAAAAAAATTATGACGTGAAGGGAAATTATATCTATGTTTGTTTTTGTGCTTGTTAGTTAGATTTCTATGTGGGTGATAAACATAAAAGTAAATTAGCTCAGGGCAGGCCCCCTGGGGGGGCATGAGGCTCCGTAAAGGGGGGTGCGTAAGACTTCAGGGAACATGCTTTCTATTTTTATTTTTTATGGTCCTAGAATAAAGTGCAATTGCACCTCCACTACTTTAGGGGGCAGTGGTGCTCACATGAATCAAATGAACAGGTGGTGTTAACGCAGTGGTTCTCAAATAGTTGGGCCTTTTTTTATTTAGATTTTTTATTACTGTCCTAGAATAAAGTGCAATTGCACCTCCACTACATTAGGGGGCAGCAGAGTGTTCACAGGGAGCATACAGCACAGAGTATGAGTATGAAGTGTAGACACCAAGTGACACCATGAAAACATATTTAACAGGGATGAGAAGACAGGCGGAGAGAGACGGAGATAAAGAGACAAACGAAAGTCTCCCAAAGCTAAGACGAGGAAATATGAAGAAGCGTCTGTAGCGCTTGGTTCACTGTGAAAGACCGGTGTGTTACTGAGTCTGAAATGTTGGAGACAAAGACATTAAAGACATTACACCACAATCACTGATAAGACCATTTATGTAGTTTTATTTTTCAGTATCATATGGTTTGACATGGTCAGTCAGAAAATGTTTATAATTTTAATTAAAGATTAAATTTTTTTATATTTCAGATGCACTTTAAATCTTTTCTGTTACAGTTAATAAAGCTATTACCAAATTTAAAAAATGATTAAAAAATCCAAAATGAAGCAACAACTCACAGTTATCCAACATCTAATAAGATTATTCCCCATTGTTTGGGGTTTTTATAAAAAAAAAAAAACATTTTGAGGTGAAGGGCAATTACATAAAATGGATGGATTTTTGTGCTATGGGTGATAAATATAAAAGTAGAATAGCTCAGATTAGATTAATAAAAGCAGCCATTTAAAAAGTGGGAAAAAAATAAACATTTTAAATAATTAAAAGTCCAAAATGAAGCAACAACTCACAGATCTCTAACAGTAAATTGAAGATTATTATTGGTTTGGATTCTTATTGGATATCACATAAAATGGCCTTTTGTGCTTGTTAGTTAGATTTCTATGTGGGTGAAAGTCGATTAGTTTAATAAGCAAGCATATTCAATGTAAAACACAGTGGACTGAAAGGACAAAAAAAACATTTTAAATCACAAAAACAAGAAAATCTAATTAAAAATCCAAAATGAAGCAACAACTCGCACATATCTAAGAGCTCACTGAAGATTCTGCCCCATTGTTTGTGGTTTTTAATAAAAACCAAAATACGATATGAGGTGAAAGGAAATTACATTTGTTAGTTTTTGTGCTTGTTAGTTAGATTTCAATGTGGATGATGAATAAAAAATAGATTCGTTTAGATTAGTCGCATTAATCACCACCTATTTTGATAATTGATTATTAAACCTAATGATTTCCTTTAAGCTAGCTCCTCATACGTGATTATTTTCTGGTTTCTTCAGTCTTCTATAATAATAAATTGATAATAAACTGATTTTCTCTAGGTTATGGACTGTTTGTCTGGACTAGGTTTAGCTTTGGCAAACAGTGATCAACATTTGAATGAACCTAAAAACTAATCGATTAATCATTTCAGTAATAAATTAATCAGAATAGTCATTAGTTGCAGATCTTTTCAGTTCTGTGGATGCATGTCGTGTGTTGAGTTTTCGGTAAAACGCGTTTAAATCCCTCTCAGACTGACGGACGATCGGCAGCCCAAACAGAACGGAAACTGTTCTCGGAGGAATGCAGACGGACTGGTGAGACGGGCGGGGAGCGTTGGTGTGACGGTGAGTCAGCGCCTGGCCAGAGAAAACCCACTGTCTCATGCTGGGAACAATGGAGGGGACGACGGACAATGGTGGGTCAATGACAAGCAGCAGAATCACAGCACACAGATTACTGGCTGATTATTCAGAGATATGTGGGACAACGTGGTGTGACCCTAAAAACCTGGAGAACCAGATAGTCTAACTCTCCTAAAAAGGTGTTTTTTATAATAATTATAATAAAAAGAAATGCTGTCAACTAGTTTTTTTTATCCTAGATGGATTGCATATTTGAAATTTATCATTCTATTTTGGTTACTCCATTTACCATTGAGTGTCAAAGATCCATTACCATTATATATTCCAGGTGAATTGAATATTTCTATTATTTATTATATAGTTAAAAAAATTGCACATTCAGTGTGATATCTTTGTAAAAAAAAAATTGCACGAATAGACTAAAATAAATATTAAACTAATAAATAGAATAAAAAATTAAGATGCATTTAAAGAGCCCCAATGATCACTTGAAGTCAAATATTTATCTAAACATGCATAAAACTGTCAGATAAATGTAAAGATATTAAGTGTTGGCTAATTTGTCAAATAAATATATTCATCACTCAAAAATTGAGTCATTTTTTGCTTTTTATGGGTTGTACTTCCAAAGTATGTTATATTATCAAATTATAAAACAAAATAAAGTATCTGAAAGTAAAGAATTTCACCTTGTAAAGTAAACCATGAAATAGTATTATAGTTTAACTATTTAATTCAATTTATTATTGCAGGTGAATTAATTATTTAAAAACATTACGTGTGATATCTGCTAAAAAAAAAAAATATGTACAAATACATAAAAAATTAAGATGGATGCAAATGTACATTTTAAGAGATGGTTTTAAAACTGTATTTTAAAGAAGGTTTTTTCATGTTTTGCTTTCTATGGGTTGTACCTCCAAAGTATGTTATATTATCAAACTATAAAAAAAATAAATATCTGTAAGTAAAATATTCACAATGTAAACAATGAAATCGAAATTGAAAGTATAGTTTAACTCTATTATTTATTATTGCAGGTGAATTAATTATTTAAAAACATTCTGTGTGATATCTGTTTAAAAAAAAAAGTACAAATAGACATAATAAATTAAGATGGATGCAAATGTAGATTTTAAGAGACCTGATGATGGTTTTAAAACTGTATTTTAAAAGGAGTTTTTTGACTTTTCCATCTCACCAACCATTATTTGTCACTGACTGATATTTAAAAAGGTTGTTATATTATCACTTGAAGTCAAATATTTATCTAAACATGCATAAAACTGTCTGATAAAGATATTAAGTGTAAAGTAGTATTAGGATAATTTGTCAATTAAATAAATATATTCATGATTCAAAAATTTAATAAGTCAATTTTCTAATCTTTTCTATGGGTTGTACTTACAAAGTATGTTATATTATCAAATTATAAAAAAGTATCTGAAAGTAAAGAATTTCACCCAGTAAAGTAAACCATGAAATAGTATTATAGTTTAACTCTATTATATATTATTATTGCAGGTGAATTATTTAAATTTTAGGTACACCAGTTGACATTTTGAGTCAACAAATTGCACATTCCATGTGATTTTTGTGCTTTTAAATCTGTATTTTAGAAAGTTTTTGACTTTTCCATCTCACCAACCACTGACTCATGTCTTAAAAGCTTGTTATATTATCTCTTGAAGGCAAACATTCATCTGAACGTGCCTAAAACTGAATGAATGAATGTAAAGATATTGAAAATACGTATAAGTATAAAGTAGCATTGGGCCTAATTTGTCAATGGAATTAATTGTTCCTTCTTTCTATGGGTTGCACTTTCAAAGTATGTTATTTTATCCATTGATAAAAACCTGAAAGTAAGTAAAACTGTCCGATAAATGCCGTGGAAAGTAGAATTTCACCGAGTGAAGTAAAGCAAGTAGCATTAAGTAGCATCATATCATAGATTTTCATCTATATAATTATATGAAAAATCCAAACACTGTAAATTCTAAAAAATTCTTCTTGCTCACAATTTAATATGAAAAGTCTGCTGATGATAAATCATAAATAATTAAAATCACAATTTAATGGGAAAAGCACACGTGTCTGATAATAAATATAGTTGTATAATGAAACACTTATTCTTACACCACCACAGATAATACTAACTAATAAATTAGATATGAGCTACTTCATGTCTGATACTGTTATGATTACAAAGCTTGCACCATTTAGAGACGATTTTACGATGCCTAAAGTTCATCACAGGAAGTCTGTGGGCCAAATGAAAAATTTAGGAACAAGCCAAGGGCCGGACTGATCGAACGTTCATTGAAAAAAATAATAAAATGACCGTATATAGTCTAGTGATCCCCATTAAACAGACTGAAACCCTAAAAATAATACCTATAACATATTAATAATTACTATATGATCAAATAAATGTTTTCTTATGGCTCTGTTAGTAAATTTTAATTTTCAACAGGGACAAAAGCTTTGTGTAAAAATCCCCAAAATGAATGAAGCGTATTATTCAAGGCACCATCAGTATTACTTCTCAGGGAAATAGCAAAAATGGCCTAAATTTACTTCAAATAAATACAGAATATCAGCAATTTTCTATAAATTACTCGATTGAAATATTTTTCATTTTTTGAAATACAATAATAAAGTGCAAAATGCTATGAACATGAGGAAAAGGAAAAGTGTGGTGTGAAAACAAGTAGTTCACTTCTAAACTTTAACTGAGTAAAAACTCTGAATACGTTGCACAGTAATGTTTTTTTGAAGCTGTGGCTGATACTTGGTGGTGTCTCTTCTTTTGGCTAATTCAGCGATCTCTTCTGTCTTGTCTCAGATTCTCTTTTATCACCACACAAAGTCACAGAGGTTCTCCAGCTACCTCCGTGAACATGTGCTCCGATTCCCACCCTGTTTTAAAAGTCCGGTTCTCAGTGTCCACCTTCCGTTTTGCCATTTTTTAAGGGTAGGCTATCTGAAACTTTTGAAGTGACGCTAATGCCCGCTGATGAATAATGAAACGAAGTGACCTCCCGCTCGGAGCGCCACCGTTGAATTGTGGGAAATGTAGTGCGTTAGTGCGCGTAAAGTACCTGGATGCTGCTGCGGGCCAGTTCTAATAATAAATGTATATGAACCTGTGGGCCAGAAAGAACCCTCTCACGGGCCTTGACTTTGACATATGTGCTCTACATAGATCATCCTCCGACACTCAAAATAGCAAAAAAAACAAACAAAACACAAAGAGTGAGTAACTCCATCTCTTTTTGTTGCTATTCAAACATTCCGATAAGAACGATTATGTCAGAATTGCTCAATTATTTTTCAGAACGCACACACACACACACACACACACACACACACACACACACACACACACACACACACACACACACACACACACACACACACACACACACACACACACACACACACACACACACACACACACACACACACACACACACACACACACACACACACACACACACACACACACACACACACACACACACACAGCTCGTGGAGAGCATGTGACACAGTGCCCACCACACTACTGGGAAGCAAAAAAAAAAATAATCCTGTACTAAGAAAAAAAAAAAAAAAAAAAAAAGGGGGAAAGAGTCGGCTCTCATTGTACAGCCTTTAAAAAGCACACTTACTCGGACAATCAAATTACTCAAAAAGAACATAAAGAAGCCGTCTGTGTATCTCTGAAGACAAGCGACACTCTGTGGCGTTTCAGCTGTTCTTTTTCCTACGCCACATCATGCAAATCCCTGTTCTCCTTAAATAATGCAACGCTCACTTTAACCGTTTAACCCCGTCAACAGGAACTCATTATTTCTGAATGAACCGCTTGGCCGCGACAAGGATCGAGCTCCAGTTACACGAAACAAAGCCTCGGTCACCTTTAAACACCCATACGTGGGGATATTTCATTCTATAGTTTATTTAACTATCATTGGATGAGCTGGGGTCACATGGATGGATCGTCCCATTAAAAAAAACAAAAAAAACAAAGAGGCTGGTTACAAGACGCCGTCTTTTTTTTTTCCCCCCACGAGGCCTCGGCTCAGTTCAAAGTGAACGGGTTTAGTCACGGTTTATATTTACTGAGGAAAAACTGGGCTAAAACGGTGCCACATCTGGTAGAAAAAAAACAAAACAGAAGATCCTTCCGTTTCCCTATGCAAACAAACGCGTGCATTCGTTTCATTTCCAGCAAATTCGGGAATGAGAAACCGACAATTGCTGGATTGCATCAGAGCAGAATTAACCTAAGAGATTCCTCTTTGTGGAATCAGGGCTGTTTTTGTTTTTTTCCCCTTTTCCCCCAATGACATTTCCCACCCTTGTAAGCGCGCTGCCTTTATCCGTCTGCAGTAATTAAATTTTCCTTCAGTTCCAGGCGAGTTTCTAGCGACGTGCACGAGGCATCAAAACGCTTCACGAGGGAATAAATCATCAAACAAACAAGTAGCCTATCGGAGGGGAGCGTTTAATCACTAGTAAATGCACCAATCTATTGATTTTTGAAGTATTTTTTTTTTACTTGATATTTAAATAAAATGGAAAAAACAGTGTTTCTTTCATCTCATTTGAGAATAATCGCACACTTCTGGCCAACAATAAGTCAAACTGTTATTCAAACTAAGAGTCTGGAATGCTAGAACTGTACATTTATTGTTATCAGTGTTGGACAAAGTGCATTTTTTTTTCCTCAGGCGAACTTTAACGACAAAAGACGACATTGTGATGGAGTGTGAGAGCAGAAACGCTCCGTTATGTCATTGTTTTCCCGGCTAATCTGCGTGATCGTGGTGAATGACTGGCTGGAAATTGTAAAAAGGAGCGGCTTTAATCTTGTAAAATAAAAAAAGGCAGCTGCAGCTATTCCTCAGGGCTCAAATTAAAACGGCGAATGAATTCGCTGAGGCTCAGACATCTGTATTTTTGCCGCCTGCGAACGCACAGCGCTGCTTTGTGAACGACGTCTCGGTTTGAAGTGAGAAACTCTGAAGTCATATTTATAGAGCGACTATTTATACGCCCTCCTCTCCTCTCCTCTGGTAACAAGTGATTGTTGTGACGGTGGGGGCCGGATGCACGGTGCTGTCACCACCTGAAACAGGCCTGTAATCCCATGTCTTCCCAATGGTCATTATTTTAAGGGTGGGATGCCGTTGGTGATGGAAAATTGATGAAAATGACAACAGCAGTGGAGATAAAAACAAACCTTGGCTTTGTGCAGGTTGCACTATCGACAGAAATACCCCTCCCCCCCCTCATGTGTGTGTGTGGGTGTGTGTGTGTGTGGACCTTTGGAACCATCACATGTCTAACAAAGCCCTGGACGTTGCTCTGATATGGAATAAGTTGCCTCTACATGCACACACTCATGTGATAATAGGCTTTGGTGTTTTCAGATGGTGAAAGTCAAGCACTAAACACTCACAACACGTACAGAATTTCCTTCATCAAGGCTCTGGATCGATGCTTAAAAACAAGAATTTTATGACAAGAAGTGAGAGAGAAGAACCCCCGAAGCGAGGCACCGAGTGAAGCACAAAGCCACTTTTTTGTGAGACAACGTCTTCATTTTCTTACACAAACAGGCCTCAAGCGAGCAGTCTGAAAACAGTGGCATGGAAAAAAGCCAACAGGACTTTAGCAGAAGGTTAGCATAGGAAAAGAGGGGAAACCTGAATTAGCTTCATTTAAAAAAAACAAAAAAAAAACAAACAAACATAATGTTCAGACAGATTTTGAAAACTAAAAAAGAACCCTGAGTGCAGACAATCATCTTGTGTCTCCCACCCAACACTGTTGTCCTCTACTTACTGAATACACACATCAGCAAGGAATGCAAAGCACGGAAAGTCTTTTTAGGCGTAGTCAAAGTCCTCTTTTCGTGTCTCTGAAGTAGTTCTTTGCAAAGAAAACAAGCTATACAGGTGACATATTACCACCAGGTGGACCCTGACAATGGCACCTGTATAAAAACCAAGCAACAAAAAATTCAAAGCGATACAGAAACCAGGATTTTTTCAGGATCGTTCCCAAAATTAAATCATCTGTTGATGGTACCATTCTCCACATTTGATGAAAGTTTAACCAAAATCTGCCAAACACCTTTTGAGATATTTCGCTAACAAACAGACATGTCTTGGCGGAGGTCATTGCAACGGAATGTTTGTTTTCACTAGCATTTGCCCTTCTGTCTTTTTGTTAGCAAGATAACTCAAAAAGTTCTAGAAGGATTTTCATCAGATTTCCAGTGAATATTAGGAATGGTCCCGTGAACAGAGGCTTACATTTTGGTAGTGATGTGGAAGAAATCCACTTAATTGTTTGGTCTCAGGCCACCTGGTGGCAATATTTTGCCCTGATGTAGTTTAGCCACATGCTTGTTGGAGCTCTGCTTTTCTTACGCACAAATTCTCCAGGTGGCAGTTTCCTTTTAAACTACAATATTTCACCATACTGTACATCCCAGCTTGTCAAAGCTAAAATAAAAAACAAGATTTGAGTATAAAAATAGGCTTAGACCCGGTGAGAACTTGGAAGACCAAGGAGTGAGTCAAGGCCCTGAACAGGTGTACAGTCAACAGGGGTGTAGGCCGGGTTCTTACGTAGCATATGATAAGCAGCAGATATCCCTTTTTCTCACGGTGATGGATGAATTTGACACACTCCATTTGAGGAAGGGAGGGGGAAGAAAAAAAACACACCAGATAAAAAGAACCTGCCACTACCTGTTTCGCTGCATTGCAGAAAAGCTCACGGAGCTGTTTACCTTCCTGAGGAATGACACCACATCCCATCACACCGTCTGTGACGGCTTAGGCAGATCAACAAACGCAAAAAAAAAAAAAAAAAGATTCTAAAGCGTTCAAGCGTGGGGACGAGCACATGTTTATTTTTTAAAAACATGCTTTCACGGGCAAGAAATGAAGACCTGAAAAAAAAAACGCTGACGTGCGACATCCACCTGCTGCTCGTACCTTGAACCCCTTTCTGTCTCACACAGGTGTTAAGATTCTTGTTTGTGCTTTTTTTCCAACAAACTGACACCTTCCTCTCACTCACCTTTTTTTTTTTTTAACGTAGCTGCTAAGCATATACATCGTACCGGGATGACGGGAATGGATCGAGCAGGTGATATTTCATCCACCTGAGACACATTCTGGGTCATTTTTTTGTCTTGTTTTTGAACACTTAGTACAACAATTCGTTTACCAATGTTAGTATTGAGAGGATATGGCAAATATAAGCAGAAACCACACTAAAATAACTGAGTCAATGCACAGAAAAATCATCGATAATTCATTAGTGGATATATAGCTATATATACAGAAACAAATGCACACTCCAGGAGGAGGATGCAGCTCCATGGAGCCATTGCCGTCAACTATGATGTCACAACAGGAGCCATTTCTGGATGGCTTGTGTTCAGCAGCACCACAGAACGAACTAGTGGGCTCATTTCATAGTTTGTGTGAACTTAAGGAGACTTAATACTTACACACAAACACTGAAAACGTGTTTTTTCTACTCCCATAATTGAGCCCATTTAAGATTTTTTCAAATCTGAGGAATTTTGAGCCTTTTCATGGCTGTAGTAAATGAAAATGTATTTGTGTTCTGAACTGAATAAGCAATTTAAGGACATCGCCCCAAACTTGTATTGCCTATTAATTGAGAGAATAATCAATAATGAAAATAATTGTAGGACGGCAATAGCGTGACAACGTACCCGAATCCTAAAAATCGTCCTGCGATGAATCATTCATTAAATGAAAATTTCAGAAATCCAAACAGACCAGAAAACCGGGTCCAGTAGCTTGTAGCCGATGAAGTGCACCTCCCTCTATCCAGCCTAATAGATTTTGTGATCAATAAAATCATCATTACAGGCCATAGCTCCCAAGATATAAACCGCATTAACAAGCCCGTTAATGGATAAAAAGCCTGTTATCCAAAAAAAAACACAATCCATCTAATATAAGCTCTCTGTTGCAGACTTTTCACTCGTCAACTGTTCTTGTGCAGAAGAAACAATGGAAAAAAATAAATAAATATACCTTTAGTTGTGCAAAGTGTGTGCAAAGAAACCTGCAAAACACCTTTTCTGTTGTTGACTTTAGAGTCTTAACTTATAAGTCCTGTCATTCTGCTGTTAAATCGCTCTGTTATGGACCAGTACATGCTGATATTTAATCAATCTATTTATTTTTTTCTTGTCTCCAGCAATCCTGCAAGCTATTGACAAGCTGGCAAACCTGTTCTTTTTTTGTAGTTATGTACCTGATGTGAAAGAAAAGGAAAACTAAAACTCCTGCAGCTAATAGGAATATAAATGATGTTAAAGGCTCCAACAAGGGCTGATCCTCGGGTCCTTCTTCTTCTGGCCTGTGTGAGTCCTTCATCCGGACGAAATTCTGGATCGATAATGGGTTCGGATTTACTGGCAAAGTGCTTACCTCGTATCCTCAGTGCCATTCAATCCAGCCTGGGACTTGCATCTGTGTGAGTTTCAGGTTTCACATGTCCGTGGTGCTCAGGGAGCCTCTGCATAATCATAATAATAATAATAATAAACAGCAGAAATCATTAGAGATGGAAAATAAAAATACAAGCAGTCTAGCTTATAATTAGCCTGGTGTGCAGCCTTTTACACGAGGAGCCTCTGTGTGCTGTGTGCTACTGTAATTGAGACATATGGCAAACAATTAAAAAGCTTTTCCTTCCAGTCGCGGCTAAGTTAGGTTAACTTAACGTTAAAAAAAATAAAAAATAAAAAAAGAGAGACTTCCAGGCTTTAATAGAAACCCTAATACAGACGAGGTAAAACTAGCTTCGTCTTGTGATGCAGATGGGAAGCTAACAACGTCGTTAACAGACAGATTCTCGTAGCTTTTTAGCTAAAATCGAACGTTTCTTGGCGTTAGAACTGTGAGCTGCAGCCAGATAACAAAGTGTAAACTAGCTTAAAACAACTTGAATCAATGAGTTTTTATTAAGTCCGCGCTAACCGACGGTTGAGAAAAACAGACACGTTAAAAACACAGCTCACCGTGTTCGGGGGACTTCATTTTTTAGAAGATATTCTTCGCTTTTTTCCCCACTTCTTTAAACAACGAGACGTTCGTGTTATCAGCTCCACGTCCCAAGTTGTTTGAACGTCTGGTTTCGTCGCTCGGCTTGTTGACAACTGACGGCTGGACCCAGCTTCCTTAAAGAAACACCGCTGGAGTCCGGCCAGACCGGAGCAATCGAGCGCGAGCGGCGGGATAACAGGCGCGCTGCGTGGGTCGGGAGCGGGTGATCGATTTTTCTGCGCTGCTGCTAAAAGGGTCTGGAGCAGAACAGGCAGACAAGAGTAAATGAAGTAGTTTTACTTAAGTACTGTAAGCTAAATGTTTAATTAGTAGTATTTGATGTATTTTTTTCTTGTGGTATTTCTTTTTACATGTTGCAATTCACAATGGTATCAGACATGAAGTAGCCCATATGCATTAATGTTATCCCAGTTTCAAATTTTAATTTTCATCATCTATTTATACAAATTACCTGCTTTAATGTATTTAAAAAGCAACAGTCCCCCTATCTATCACAAGCAGGAGACATTATTTTTAACACTACAGAAGAGGCCAGACCACCACAGGCTGGAAGGTGGTCTCAGTTCAAAGTTTTCATGTTTTCAGGAACACAGAAACCTGAATAAAATGACACCAGACTTTCTGGGATGGACTTTGAGCATCGTAAAATCATCTCTAAATGAGTGCAAGCTTACATTTAACATAATGGTATCAGAAAAAAAGTAGCTCATATCTAATAGTATTATCTGTGGTGGTGTAAAAATAACTGTTTCATTATACAACTATATTTGTTATCAGAGACACATGTGTTTTTCCCCATCACATTTTCCAATTAAATCATGATTTAAATTCATCATGATTTATTATCAGCAGACTTTACATGTTAACGTTGACCGAGAAGAATTTGTCTAGAATTTACAGTGTACAAGCAACAATTTTGGATTTTTCATCAATACACTATGTAGATGAAAATGATTAAAAATATTAATTATTTAAGGGTCAGTAAAAGACATGTCTACATATAAACTATGTAGTTTTAGTCAAGTACTGTAAGCACAATTTTGTGCTTGTATTTTAATTTAAAAAAAAAAAAAAACTTTTTAAGAGAGTTGAACTATCTAGGTACCAAGGTTTTAGGATTGCACCACATGACATTTTTTGACATTGTCCCATATAACACAGAGAAAACAGAAACAAAGAAAATAATAATAATAATGAGTGACTAATCGATCGATTTAACTTACAAATCCAATGCATACCATAGATGTTTTCATCATCCTTCATGGTTAAACTATTTAACAGATTTAACAGGAAAAATACCTGAAAAACGAACAACAAATCCTGAGTCATCTAAGATCAAACCGATTAATTAACTGAGTCAGCTTTTAATGTTTTTTTTTTCATGGTTTCACATCAATAAATGTTCAAATAACCCAATATTTCACCCAAAATCAAAGTTTAGAGAAGTTCGAAACGTAAAACAGAATCAGAACATTGTTTGTTCTTCTCTTTCTTTCCCATTAATCACCTCATGACCCCCCACATTTATCTGCCGACCCCTCGGAGGGGCCTGACCCTTAGGTTGATAACAACTGGACTAAACTTGTAAATATAAAGTAGTTGAAAGTACAAACCATGTTGCTTATGTAAAATACTTTAATACTTTAAGTACATTTCGCTGCTAATACTTATGTACTTTATATTAGGTAGAATTTTTATGGAGGCCTTTGAGTATTTACTGCACAATATTTTCTGCAGGAAATACAAGTCCAAAATTAAAAAATATAGGCAGCTTATTTCAGAAGCATGTTTTTAATCATTAATATCCCAACAGCCACCAATATATATATTTATACTTCATTTTTTCATTGACTAAAACAGGGACAATAGACAGTACAACGTTTGGTTCTTTTATCATTTGACAAACTCCTGTTTAATGTCAAATTCACTCACAATCTGGCTCCTCCGACATTGACAGAGTGTGTTTCAGGCTGCTCTGATAACATCAGGAATACGCAGCATCGACCAGATGCGAAAATGTAGCACAGCACAGATCCACTGAATACTGAGTGAAATCAGACAGTGTTCAACCTCCTCAGGTTGTAAATCCCCTCGTTAAATAAATAGCTTGGCCTACAAAGACTAGCACAAAAGATGCTGTGCTCGATGTCTATACTCGATGTAATGCTCAGACGAGGATAGAAATATCTAAACTCTTTATATTAAAGTTTGGTTGGGATTTAGTGAATTAAACACGCATTTCTGCTTTTGAAAAATGTTGATTATATTTTACATTGAGAGTTTCAGTCCTGTGATCAGAACCTCAGTTTCCCTCAGTTTTCTTCATTGTTTGTAGGCGTTTGTATTCAGAAATGTCCACAGTAATTATAAAAAGATGCCGTGTGCTTATGAGTCCCAGGTTTAGTGGTTGTATAGTGTGTGTGTGTGTGTGTCGCGGTGAACTGCGCCATAATAAAAGTCACACCACTCGCTCACACGGCAATAAAACCAAGCCCCAGTTTGCGGAACTCACCAGAAGAAATACGGCACAATCACGCCCCGACTTCCTTTGGTGTGAAGTTTAATGTCTGAACAACTCGTAATGTTATAAGTTAATAATTTACAGGTTAAAGTTTGGTTAAACAGCATCACGTCTGTGAAGAGTCTCACTCATCCAGGTCGTCGCAGTGTTACTCGTCAGCAACTTTCAGACCTGAAGAAGCCTTTTGGATGAAAGCTGAAACGAGTGACTCCTCCCACACTAAACAGCATCGATTAAAAGCTTCTAATCAGTTTGACTTTTAGGTAATTGCCCAAATCATAATGTTGCTGAAGAATCGACCTCACGCATGACTCCTGTCACAGATCTGTTTGATGGAGAAGGCCAGGTCCACCGTGTAGGCCAGCAGCGTGATACAGGCGATCACCGTCTCCATGACGACCGTCTCCGCGTTGCCGGCGGTGCCCGCCGCGTCCCTCAGCTGCAGGATCTGGGTGAAGCACATCACCGTGGCGACCATGTACAGCAGCACGCCCAGCAGGCCGAACGCCGCCAGGAGGCGGTCGAAGGGCAGGGGGCAGCGGCCCGCCAGGTCGCCCAGGATCACCACCAGCGTGGCGGCCGCCGTCAGCACGCAGGCGGCGTACAGGCCGCTGGACGCCCACAGCCGCCAGCCGTGCGCCGCGGGGACGTTCAGCGAGGCGTCCGCCACCAGCACCACCATCTGGACGCCCCCCCACAGCTGCAGGACCTTCAGGAGCCCCGGGGCGCTGCCCATGTAGCCCCGCTGATCCGGGGCCTGCCGGCGGAGCAGGTGCAGCTCGGCGGCGTAGGCCAGGCAGGTGAGGCAGGACGCCACGGCGGCCGCCACGGGGCGGGGCCGCGGCCTCTCCTGCGCCATGACGATCCAGGGGAAAACCACGGAGGCGCTGAGGCACGTCAGGGCGCCCAGCGCCGCCACCGTCACCGTCAGGTTCTTCCAGGACACCGGCACCAGGCTGTGGAACTGGAAGGCGGCCAGCGCGTGGATCAGGAAGGTCAGGGCGAAGAAGAGGCACCAGGAGAACATGCAGAACACCCGGAAGCTGTGCACCAGGTGGGGCGGGCCCCGCCCGCTCAGCTCGGAGGCGTCCAGCGAGGCCGCCAGGCTCAGGGTGACGCAGCCGCACAGGACCTCGCAGGTCCGCACCAGGAACAGGGGGCTGGCCAGGTCCCGGGCCTCCAGCACGATCACGGGCATCGTCAGCGAGATCCAAGGTTTCAGATCCGCTGGATGGAGTCTAGAGGTTCAAAAGTGTCGCCCCCAAAATATCCATCTAATAAAGTAGAAAGAGTTAGTGAAGAATAGTCCCGTCACATCTAGGCCTACAAAAAAGAAAAAACCCAAATCCTCAGAAACGTTGCGTTTTCACCAGAATACGACGCATGCTTCCTCTCCGTTCTGTTCAGCAGCACCTCACCTTTTTTTCTACATTGAATGTAAAACCCTCTTGGAATATATGTGCTGTGACAAAAAAAAAAGAAAGGCCTCGCCTACTTCCTTTCCGAGGTTTTGCAGCCGTGCACTTTCAGTCTCGCTGGATGTGATGTAGGTGCACATGACCACAATAAAAAGTTGTGCAAACAACTCTGCCTCCCACCTCTGATTCTCATAAAAAAACGGTTCCTTTTTTTCCCCTGAAGTACCAGAAGAATAAACCAGGGGTTTTTATGGACTCAGCACGCTCACAGGTGGAGGAGTAACACAGAATGCTGCTTCTCTGGATGCTTGTTCACACGGTGTTTGAAGCATCTGTGGAGCATCAGGTCGAGGTGTGTTGATTTGATCTTCAGCTGAGAACACAATGCCTGAGTGTTTGGTGTCCAGCAGCAAACTATACGTCTTTAATTGTTTCAATGCACATGCATGAGCCTATACAGTCTATATAAAATGTTCCTATGAGGATAAATATCACGTGTGTGTGTGTGTGTGTGCATGCACGTTTTCGCAGGGCAGATGCACACATGTTACGTGTATTTACACAAGAAAACCTATCTACCATCTTGCAGCGTGCACGGGCACCTGCTGTCTGCGTTATAAATAGACGACGCGTCTATTTTAAGTTCAAAAACTCCAGTTTCGACAAACAAGAGAAGTTTTCACTGATGGTAACGATGGAAAAAGGACTTTACTCAATCATGGCTGTGATTGCAGTCAAGGGATTTTCATTATTCACTAAATTAACTGGTTGATTTCCTCCTTTTTAACAAAAGTTTCCCTTTAAAACAAAGAACCCTGCCCATAAACAGCCTAATTAATATTTCTTTCTTTGATTTTATTTTAATTATAACACAGCTGACATGTGAGGTTACTTCTGCAGGAACGCAGTGACTCTCTGTGGTAACGGCGTGAACTGCAGGGTTTTCAAGAACGATGGAACCACTACATTTGTAAAAAACAAAAAAAAAACAAAGAGGAGAGCAGCCTGTAGTACTGGAGGAGAGGCAGAAGAGGGAGAAGTCAGAACATCAGATACAGCAGACAGAAGGACACATGAAACCCAACGCCTTCCTTAATTATAGCAACTTATAGTAATATGTGCACCATCGTGACTATTTCAGTAAAATCCCATTATGTTGATTAAAGGCCTGAAGGTTAGTTGAGGAAAGTCCTAAATCACATATATAATACACCTGCACAATCACTAATAACAGGCCATAAATGAGGCAATTTATCACCACTATGTAGTCACATTTACCCACTGATATATCAGCCATATATATATAACAGTGTCTATGTCAGCAATGAGACGCAGCTGCAAACAGTTTGTAGTTTAGTCAGTTTTTACATAGATTTGCATGTATAAAGCATGTTTTTTTTCCTTTGAGGAGATATAAAATATACTACCTCGACCTCGCGGGACGATGGGAACAAGTTCAATTCACAGAAGCGTTTGCACTCTTTGATTTTTTTTGCAAGACAGCTCTTGTATGATTCATAAACTCCAGTCTCTTAAAGTAGTTTTATTAAAAATGGCTGAATTGTAACTACATAGGTAAAGCTGTTATTTACAATTTCTCATTCAAGTGCAATGGATCAGCCATGAGACACGATGTGAAATGCATCAGACCACAGAGCGAAGATGCAACACGCTGATATCTCTGTCTTATGTGATGTGGGAGCGCGGCTCATTTATACAGTAACAGGGTTAGAGGGGAGGAAAGATAAAACACGCAGCCATGTGCAAAGCTTGCAAAACTGGATTTATTTACAAAAAAAAAAAATGAAAAAGTGTTTTTTTTGATGCCGTGCAGCTGCAAAGCTGCAGCTCAGATACTGAGAACAGCTGCTTTATGACGCAGGGACCTTTGAGATGTGTTTCGAGTTGACTGTCACATTCTGACTGTAAGCCACAGGATGATATAGAAATCATGACATTAGTATACACACTCCTTACATGTTCTATAGGTTTATACTGAATCACAATTCATTTAATTAGGATTCTGTGACTCTCGTGATTCTGCATCTACAAATATACAATAAAAATCGATGCAAACATCATCAATAGTACACCTCCACAAGGTATATTCTTCATGTTCTGAGTAGATTTTCATGATTTTGTGGACAAATGATTGATTTTTGAACTCTTATTTTATTATTTTTTTAACTTTGCATTGCAGATAATTTAGATTTTTTTTTTTTAGATTTTTGTGTGTGGTAAAACACAATTTTAGGTTTTCTTTTTTTCAATATTCTAACTATATGTAATCTGTAACAGCAACATAAATTGACTCTTCTGTCGTCACATCACATGTTGTACATTTATTTAAATATGAGGTTTAAGTACAAAAACCTAAAGGTTGTTTAAATATTTCATATTTATTAGCATTTATAGCAGAATACCTGAAAAATAAGCCTGGGATTTAGGCAGTTAATGAAGTAAATGTAGGAATAAAGTCATTTAGACTGACGTCTTATGTAGGGGTAAAGAGGTAAAAAAATACTTTTATAAATTATAATTACTGATAAATGATGTTTCCTCAATCAAATGAATGAGATCATTCAAATGTGTGAATACTACAAGGCAGAATGGTTCACTAGAAGCTTTTTTAATGTTTAACAAAGCCTTTTCTTTCTTTATTTCCACAGCTTTCATGTTTTTTAGAGAACGTCTGGAGGTTTGGTGGTTGAAGAGCGTTTTGTTTTTTTTAAGAGGGGATGCATCTGCAAAACCTGCAGCACCAGCGCTGAGCTGTGGAACAGGAAGTGTGTGTCTGTACTTCTGGGGAAGCCGTCACTCTTCTTTACTCACCACAATGAAGTTATACAAGGATTAGTCATTAAATAATGAACATCTGGATGCAGGAAATCCATCCACATCAGGATTGTAGGTGGAAGATTCAGACTAGAAATGAGCGAATGTAGTGAAATCCCTTCATGTATTCAGCACAGAGACGTCTAACATGAAAAAACAGTGTGGAAAAAGGGATATAACTGTTTTAAGGAGTGTGAAAGTTTATTTAGTAACAGAGGATTTACCTATAAAAACATAAAATATAAAACAAAATGTGTTATAATGACGCACTGGTGCATAGAGATCATTAATAAGATGAATTAAGGACAATGAATGATGGAGGATCAGCGACTAAATCATCTCACGGGGATGAAAACATCATCAAATATGGACAATTAAAATAAATAAAAACACATAGGTTACAGGTTTGAATATTTGTGACATATATAAAATTGGCCATTTTCCCCATATTATAAATACATATATGCACATATATAGGTAAATACATATGTACATATATATATATGTACAGTTATTACCTTGATAATTTAAAATATGAGCTGAGTGACATTTACCAAGGTGAGATATGAGCTACAATAATTATGATTAGAACCTGCCACTGGTTATATGAGCTCTATGGAAGACATATACATGTACATATAGAGCTTATATATATACATGGATGTAAATGGCCTGTATATGCATGTGCATATATGGACCTCAATTTGACCTAAATACAGCAGATATGTGGCATAGACATATGCATATATAAAATATAATATATGTGCATATATGTTGTGGATATGTGCAGATAAAGTGCACATAGGTTTCATATATGTGCAAATATCTTCTAGGTTGTTTGTGTCTTTGTGTTTTCTCAATGGTACTATGATATAATACCATAAGAATCAATACAATATTCATAATATATAATATTTTTTTTGTCCTGTAAATGCATTAGTTGCAGCCCTAAAAACACAAAACAAGAGAGAACAGACTGATACTGATATTCTAAAACACATAATAGACATACAAGGAGTACAGAAGGAGGGACATACATTAAGGGAGGATAAGAGGATGAACAGATGTGAAGAGGATAAAAAGCGAGAAAGCAGAGGTGAAAGTGGATATGAGCACTTAACCAGATAGAAGACGCCTGACAGGTGAATTAAGGCGTTTTGCTTGAAGACGTAAAGGGAAACTACAAAGATTTCACACATCAAAGTCCGTCTCTGTGAGACGTGAATATCTGTGCAGATAAACTTTGCTTCGGATGAGGCGGCGCGGTCGGAGGTTAAAGGCGATGAGTTTGTTAATGAACGACGTAGGCGTCGCGTTCTAGAAGGGAGAAGAACAAACAGGATTAAATGTCTGTGGTTTGCTGCATTCATCCACTTTGATGAAAAAAAAAGACAGATTCACAAATATAAATGTTCTATACAAATAAAGCTGGTTTGACTTTGCATTGTGATTATATTCTGTTTCATTATTCATACTGATTTTCATAGTCAAAACCTGTTAATAATCTGTCTATACTGAACCATACACTGCACCATAACTATCATATATATATATGATAATCATGGTATATATAATTATGGTATATATCGCCTGTTCATGATGTACAATAGCTATTTAAATTACTACTGAAGCACTTCTGGTTAGATTCTATCTGCATTTCATTGTTTTGTACCTGACACGTGACGTATGCAATGACATATTCTGTGGTTTGGGTCCAGTTTGAACAGCGTCGCCATCTTCATCCAGCTCAGATCAATGCTACTAAATTAATAGACCAATATTCTGTAAAATGTGCTCATTTGCTTTCTGGGGGAGAGCGTGATGAGAAGATCATTGAAAAATACAATAGATTATGTGCAATTTCCCTCAGTTTTGTGCTGAAACCAGTGTATGCAGATGACACACGAATATATATATATATATATTCGTGTGTCATCTGCATATATATATATATATATATATATATATATATATATATATATATATATATATATATATATATATATATATATATATATATATATATTCATGTGTCATCTGCATATATATATATATAAGATAAGATAAGATAAGATAAAACTTTATTGATCCCACAACGGGGAAATGTGTCTGTTACTGCAGCGTTACAGATAAAGAGAAGAAAAATAAAGCTGAAGAAGATAAAAAACTATAAAAAAAAAATAAATAAATAAAAATAAAAATAAAAAAACACACAACACAATGTACAAATTCGCAGAATTTGTTGATCCGCATACACAGTATGCATTATCGACATAGAATGGAGAGAAAATGCTAATAAATAGTAAGAAAAAAAAAAAAATATATATATATATGGAATGAAAAATGTAATGTCCCATGCACTCATTTTGGCAGTCTAGGTATGGGTCAAAGATGAGAAGGAATCAGAGGCTTTTATTCTGAAAATACTCAGTAGTGTACTGCTCGTTTTACATGGAGACACAACCTGTGAGAGCCACGAATTGTCAGGAAAAGTGAGTCAGAGGAACTGACACTCAAAAGAAAGGAAGAGAAACATTTAGATAGTTGAGGTGGACCTGTTCACAAGGAAATAAAGTCAAACCTATAAAGAAGAAAGAAGGATTTTTATGTTTTTGATGACACAAATTGGTCCTAAATCCAGCCCACATTTTAAATATGAATATGATTTTAGCTGCATCCCAGATGGAAACACATGCACGAAGGTTTTTCTTGCTTTTTAAAACATGTGTAATGTACAAATACACTTTCACATCCCATCACTGAGAACAACAACAAGTGTCATTTCCTCCTTCTGTAGATTTTATAGTCAGAATCAACACAAACAGCCTTTTAGACACTTTTATGTGTGTATGTAAATACCATTTTATGATTTCACCAATTAAACTGCTTATAATCTTGTATCACGTCAGTGTCTGACAGAAGAAAGCGTGAGATAAAGTCGGGAGCTGGTTTACACAAGTAAATTATCTATATTTTACTATGAAAATGAACATTTACCTTCTGTAACATCTGAGGTCTGAGGTGTCTAACAAAAAAACATAATTTCAGTCAATCTGATTTTTTTTTTTTATCCCTGTTACCCAAAAACAGGAGGTGAGCTCATATCTCAGCATCCATGCCAGACTTAGTGCTTCATGCACTTCAGGCTCCATCAATAAAATCCGGTGACCTTTGACCTCCAGGGGCCGGTGCAGTATGGACGTCATTGCTGCAATATCAAATATAAAAAAATGAATATTTACACTTTATGAAACAATTCTGGATGAAACCTACAAGTATGGAAGCATTTCTGGATTGATTCTGTTTAAAGCTTCTTTGTGGAACTATTTTCTCCCATTCAAAAACAGGAGTTTTCAAACTTGACGTGTGACACAGGGAATAGATGCATCGCCTATTAATAACACAGACAGCAGAAGCCCATACACACTACAACTACTACTACTACTTGTGCTTGTTTAAACATGCTTACACATATTGATCTATTGCATCAAATTTACCTTGTACGTCAGCAATCACAATTCAAAGTTATGACAAAACTGATGAAAATCTATATTTTTATCCCATCATAGTGCATTACAAGACATGCATTGTAAAAACATGTTTGATGCTTTTTTTGTTTAAATCCAGTCAGACCTTTAAAGGTCAATGCAGTGTGACTTGCTGGTAAATTGTTATGATAGTTCATGAATTGGAGCTTATGTGGGTTAACTGCATTGACATTAAAGAAAGCTGGCAACATATAACAGCACTACTAATGAAATTCATGCACATGGGGTCTAATGCTGGACGAGTACAGTGATAATCTAGAATTATAGACAATAGGAAAGAAGAGGAACAATTCCGTTTGTGGTTTGCATGTACATAAACTGCATTTTTCTTAAAGCTGACCCAGTAAACCCTTAAGAAGGAAAAACATGAATTTATATTTACACACTTTTGCACAAACACACTTTGGAAGTTTTTCATTGCCCTAAAGAGTCAAAAACAAGCATCACTTCCTTCTTTATATATTTTATAATGACAACAACAACCTGGATATCAGTGGAGACACTTTTATGTGTCATTTAATGATATATGATACGTGAACAATGAAAGCTAAATGTTTACATTGCCGTGATGTGTCAGAGTCCGACAGAAACAAGCGTGAGAAAAAGTTTGGGAGCTGGTTCACACAAAAAAATTGTCTATATTTTATTTGAATGAAAATCAACAGCTACCTTCTGTAACATTTACCGAGCAGAATGAGTTGAGATGTATGACACAATCAATAGATTGTGTCATCGTTTTATCCCCTGTAGCTCCGCCCCCTCGCTGCTGCTCTGCCTGCCATGCATGCACAAGCTAGCGGGCTACAAAAACACAGGGGTAAAAATCACTGTTTTTATAAACATCCTAACAAGAAACTAACACTTACAACAACTAAGATAACTGCAGCTATTTGAGCACAGTAATTGTTAGCATAATGCTAAACTAATAATGACAGTAGCACAAGCAAAAATGACCCGTTGTCATGGTAACTTCACATCAAAACACGCAATTATGATTCCACACATTTAGATATTCCAGAAAATGTCATCATTTAGTTATCTCTTAAATGTTGAACCAAGATTTACATTTTACGTTTTTTGTGGGATTCTAATAGATTCTCTTTGGCTTCTTTTGACTTGATTTTTTATTTTTCCTATAAACTGTTTTTGCCAATGCTTTATTTGCTTTCTTTCCACTATTAGCTTCTGCCATTAAGGTCCCTCTGTTACCAAACTCCTGCTGAGTTGTGATGTGCATAACATAATCTGCATTGAAGCCGACACGCGTTGAGGTGATGCTGCAACAAAATAAGTTACTACAGAAATTAGGGGGATGATATTTTCCTTTTATGATTCTGATCTGTTCTTCCTGCTGTAGCTCAGCACTTTTTTTCCAGATTTGATGGTTTAACATCTAACGTTAAGCAGAAGTTGAGGCTGTTGATGCTCGTCAGGTTGAGGCATTAAGTCTACTCAGAAATATGCAGATCATTCCGACAAATATCTTTGAAATTCCGAGAAACTGAAGCCGGTTTATTGGGCCCTAACACAATCTGTGGTCCCAGGCTGGTTCTGCCTTAGGTTTGTTTCGAGTTTCTGCTTTGATTCGACCAGTGTTCCAGATAAGCATCTTTTTGCTGGTTTAATTTTTAAAGTTTTTTGTAACTTTTCTAACTGCTGCTGTAGCACTGTGAATTTCCCCACTGTGGGACAATAAAGGAGCTATCTAATCTAATCTAATGACCTGGTTTGTTCTGATTAGTTTGTTCCAGAGTGTTTGTGATTTTATCAGTGAGTCTTGGGACTTACAGGGTTCAAGTTAATGCTACAGGTCCTTCTCAAAAAATTAGCATATTGTATACTTGGTTGGGAATCCTTTTGCAGAAATGACTGCTTCAATGCGGCGTGGCGTGGAGGCAATCAGTCTGTGGCACTGCTGAGGTGTTATGGAGGCCCAGGATGCTTCAGTAGCCTTAAGCTCATTCACAGTCTTGGGTCTGGCAACTTTCTCTTTACAATATCCCAAAGATTCTCTATGGGGTTCAGGTCAGGAGAGTTGGCAGGCCAATTGAGCACAATAATACTATGGTTGGTTAACCATTTACCAGTGGTTTTGGCACTGGGAGCAGGTGCCAGGTGGTGCTGCAAAATGAAATCTTCATTTCCATATAGCTTTTCAGCAGAAGGAAGCATGAAGTGCTCCAAAACTTCCTGATAGCTAGCTGCATTGACCCTGCCCTTGATAAACCACAGTGGACCAACACCAGCAGCTGACATGGCACCCCACACCATCACTGACTCTGGGTACTTGACACTGGACTTCAGGCATTTTGGCATTTCCTTCTCCCCAGTCTTTCTCCACACTCTGGCACCTTGAATTTCGAATGACATGCAAACTTTGCTTTCATGCAAAGATAGTCCTTTGGACCACTGAGCAACAGTCCAATGCTGCTTCTCTGTAGCCCAGGTCAGGCGTTTCTCAAGTGACTGGACCTGGGGAAGGCAGCACCTGTAGCCCATTTCCTGCACACGCCTCTGCACGGTGGCTCTGGATGCTTCTACTCCAGACTCAGTCCACTGCTTCTGCAGGTCCCCTAAAGTCTGGAATTGGCACTTCTCTACAATCTTCCTCAGGCTCCAGTCACCTCTTCTTGTAGTGCAGAGTTTTTTGCCACACTTTTTCTTCCCCACAGACTTCCCACTGAGGTTCCTTGATACAGCACTCTGGGAACAGTCTATTTGTTCAGAAATTTATTTCTGTGTCTTACCCTCTTGCTTGAGGGCGTCAGTGACGGCCTCCTGGACAGCAGTCAGGTGACAGTCTTACCCATGTTTGCGGTTTTGAGTATTGAACCAGGCTGGGAGTTTTTAAAAGCCTATGCTAATTAGCCTATGCTAATTTTTTGAGATAGGAATTTGGGGTTTTCATGAGCTGTATGCCAACATCATAAGTATTAAAACAATAAAAGACCTGAAACATTTCAGTTGGTGTGTAATGAATCTAAAATATATGAAAGTTTAATTTTTATCATTACTTTAGGAAAAAAATTTTACTTTATCACAATATGCTATTTTTTTTAGAAGGACCTGTATAACATCCGCTTCTCTCTATCATTCTGGAGCTTGAACTGAAGCTGCAGCAGCTTCTGAAAAACATTGTCATTTAAAACATTTCGATTTAATCAAAAACTTAAATCATTATTATTTCAACCATGTAAATATGAAACCACCCTTCAAACTAGGCCAAACGCCTCGACTTCAGCCTGCACAAAACACGGGTTCCACATGTGTTGAACCGTGTTAAAAAAACATGTTATTTTATTTGTGGTTTTTCAGGTCTTCATCTGTGAATCTTCCTCTAATCTTCTTCTTTTTCTGCGTAATCAGACAGAGAAGCTGTCGATGTTCTTGTTAGAGGGAGGTGTGAAGCGCTTGTGTTAACTCTTTTTTTTTTTTTTAATTTGCAGATGCTGCTTTCTTACCAAGCTTTAACATCTGAGAAACTGGCTGATTGCGTTTTAGTATCGTAGTCATAATGTAAAGGCAATGTTACAGAGAGTTGAATAAATAAAAAAAATAAAACGACAAGTAAATCAGGACGAGTCTGAGGTATAATGAAAAGTTTCAAATATGTGGAGCTTTAAGAACCTAAAGCTGCTTCTGCGGGTTTATAGATTCAAAACTAAATGTGGATGATTCATAAAATAGTAGAAATCATGAATTATTTAAGCCTAAATCATTCAGTGGTTTATAAACCAACAGCATTTATTTAGCAGACAGGAAGCCATGCTATTGGACTGGTTGAGATCCATTATCTAGGTCCACGTTGACTTTTTACGGACATAAATCTGAATAGATTAATTATTTATTTATTTTGTTTTAATAATTCTTCTTCGAATTTTATATTTTAGTTTTTAAATGTGGACAAAATGAATATGATATACCTCCTTATCTTCTTGTTGTGCAGAATAACAGCTGCAGATCAGATCCATTCTGATCTATTTCATTATTTCTTAGTCTAAGCTTCGACCCCTTTTGTTTAAACCGCTACTAGAAAAGTTATGCATCAAGACAAAGACAGGTCCTTATCAGAGGATCTGAGCTGCATAACATTGTTATAATAAATATTTTGTTTATAGTGATCAACAGTGCATGTGAGTTTTTCTTCTTTTTTTTATATAAACCAGTATTAATCATTTTAAACTGGACAGAAAGTAGAATTGACTGTGATTTTCTACTTGAAATAAAAAATCCAAATCTTACTCATCAATTTTTTTCAATGATATAATACTACACGACTTAGACAACAACAAAAAAGAAGTTTTCCAACTGTTTCCTGTCATAAGTCAGGTCATGTCCTGTCACAAACCCCTCAGAAAAAAGACTCTTTTATTTATATGATTAGGATTCCCAAACCTTGCATGTTTATCTATTTAACCATTCAAGTTCCTAAAATAAGCCCCAAAATATAATTTTGCACCTGGGATACATTTTCTTTTGTTTATGTGCATTTGTGTGCAAACAGCAACTAACGTTGTCAGTCATAAAAATGCAGTTTTTTGTTCAAAACAGGGATTAAAATGGAACAAAATCAGATATAACATGTTCACTAGTGACATAAATTACATATTTAAATGGACGAAAACTCAAATGGGTTAAAACATTTCACCACAGCCACTTCGACTTGTTCATTAACTGAGTGTTAAACTGACAATAAGTGAGTCAGTGTGTAGTTTATCTCAGATACGAGATACGACTCCAGCTTTTCCTGCATGAACCCGTCATAAAAAAACAGGCCTCACCTTAAAGCCACAAGATACAGATAAGACATATTTAGATGATTAATCGTCACCTGATGCAGGCTTCTGGTTCTGTGAAGTTTAACTAATCCTATTCCTTAAAGTTTTCCACTCTGATGTCACATTTCTTTACAGGAAGTGACTCTGTCTCACCTGTGCAACAGTGACCACAGACAGGAGGAAATCTGACCTCTGACCCCCCACCCCCCACCGCTGCTGCTGCTGCTGGTAGTAGTAAAGGAGCTCTGACCTTTGACCTCTGCTGCTGATAGAGAAGGATCTGTTCTGTTTCAGCTGAGGAGTTTCAGACTGATTGTAATATCACTGAGTCTTCTTCAGGCTCTGAAACAAATAAACATGATATCATTAAAAGTGATTTTGACTTAAAAAATAAATCACGAAAGTTACCAGTATGATTAATGATGTATTAATCAATAAATATGCACATAATGGTTGCAAAGCATGCAGTGGTGTTCATGTCCTTGTAAGGATGAGGAGTGGAGTGTACGTGTGAACTCATGCATTTTTAATTTCTGCAGAACTTCTCAACAAACTTCACACCTGACTCGACTTCTGTAAAACACTGTCGTCAGTGTCAGTGTTGTCAGCCATGTTTTTTTTTTTGGTTTTACAGAGGTTCGTAAAGCGTCTGTTTCATATTAGTATTTCTGTGAGTGCGATTAGCTGGAGATTATGAATGAAAGCAATGGATGGGACGATGGGATAGGATGATGCAAAACCAAAAAATACATAATGCGAAAAAAATGCAAGACAAACACGCTACGGGAGAAAAAGCAGAAGCGAAAACTTACAAATGCAATAGGAAAATGCTGCAAATATCACAAAACACACAAAATCCCAACATGACTTGTGAGAGGGAAACATCTGCAAATTCACTCATTTTTGTTCCCACTCTTTCCTCTCAATGCCATTTGAAGATATGTTGCACTTGTGTATTGTGTATTTATTAGTGCTACTTGGACACCTTAATTACCCTGTGGGGATGAATAAAGTCACTCTTACTCTTACTCTTTTGGCCTGAACCCAGTCTGGACTCATCTTAGTTAAGTTAAGTCTCCAATTTGAGTGAAAACTATGGTTAAATTAACTATGGAACTATGCTGGTCTTCTATGATGTGTTAAACTAGGGTTAAAAACACAAGGAAAATAATTACTGGCAACAGGGCAGATGAAACACATCAGACATTGAGGAAGTAATGAAAAATCAATTTTTTTCTTATTAAAAGAAGAACTCGAAAAAGAAAGAGACATCAGAAACACGAGAAAACCCAAACCAGGGACAGAACAGGGAACTCTGGGGGATTCTGAGGACTCTGCAGTCAGGGTCCATGGGGGGGAGGGTGGGTGGTGCTGGACCACCAGCAGCAAACGGGGAGTGGTCGTTCGAGTCCACGTTCCCAACAGGGAGGCGTGGACAGAAGGTAGCCTTTACTTGCTTGGACCCGGATGGTTCCCCAGAACCCAGGGTTCTTCAGGCCTGTGCTGATCTGGCCGACTGAGGTACCCCCCCATCCCATCCCAAAAGGGAATCATTCAGATCAGGGTTATTTTTACACATAGTTAATTAATTTGCTGTATCCTTCATGTTGTTGAAGATATTGACAGATCTATTCCCTTTGTCAGGTCCCTAGGGTGGCCTCAGCACCCCCACTGGACTTTCACAGGAAGTGCACTGTTTTTTTTCCACTTCATCTGTCCGTGCTCGGATTCTTCTGTCAGGATCTCACAAACTGGACTCAAATGCAGATCTTTTTTTCCTGGCTCCAAACTGTTTTTTTTATTTCTTACCCAAACAAACAAAGGTAGGTTGGTAAATCTTGAAACAAAAAGGTACCAACAAAAACGGCAAGAAACTCAGGGAATCTGCAACAGGATATCAGCAGCAGAATCGTGCATTTCCTGTGAAAGTCCAGTAGGGGTGCTAAGGCCACCCTAGGGACCTGACACCCTTCTAATTTGATGACGTGCGCCACATTGGCCTGACGATGAGTATTACCCTATTTGGGCACGTTGTTCGCCGAAAATGGCGTTAGGGTGTGACCTAAGAAGAAATGTGTGATTGATGTTAAATATAAAGCCTGTTAGAGCCGTAAGACGTTATTCACACTCTGCCTCTGAGACACCAATTCCTAAGCTGGCCGTTGAGCTCCAGTGAACAGGGTTTGCACGCAAGGTAAGTTAGAAGTTAGCACACCTACGAACCTTCTTATTGTGATGCTTAAATTTTTTGTTGATTGATGTGGTTTCAATGTTGTCTGATTTTAATTGAAGCACCGTAGAGATGAAAAGGATGTGGCAGTGCCTGCTGCTGTGGTGGGCGTGGAGTCCCCTGTGTTTGCCGTCCACTGTGAGCTTCATCGGTTCGAGCAAGGAGTGCCGGGACGCTCACTTCGTCCCCGGCTACAATCTGGGCGGAGAAGGCTTCGACATCGTGAAAATGGAGAGAAAAGGCTCCTACGTCATCGACACGGAGACCTGGGATCTCGGCAATGGCACATGCAGGTTATTCAGTAACAAGTTGATGTCCAATAACAGACAGAAGGTCCCGGCAGGTGTGGTGGACTGGAGAGTCCTGACCCAGTGCGGTTTGAAGGTATCCAGTACGCTTTATGACTCCGTTGAATCTCTTGTCAACGATACCACTTCTTCTGTGATGAATAAATGGCAAATTGGCCTCGATATTCCTGTGAGCTCCGTCACAGTTGGCGTCGCGTTCGGAGGCACCCACTCCAAAGAAGCTACATTCGGCATGAAAAAGTCAAAAGAAGACAGATACACCTTTGTGCGTCATTCGGTCCACTGTAACTACTACAGGTGAGTATGCGGACAGGCATTCACACCAACTCAGGATTTATTTATTCACTGAGACCATTCGATTTAATCTCGTGTATTTTACAGATACAGAATGGCATCAAATCCTCCCCAGAGCAATGAGTTTAAATCGGCTATCCAGTCCCTTCCTGTCTACTCATGTGCGACTCAACAACAGTATCAGAATCTGCTAGAAATGTATGGTACACATTACATCACGCAGGTGTCTCTGGGAGGGCAAATGAAGGCAACCACCTCCGTCAAGACCTGCAAGGCCTCCATGAACGGACTGACGGCGACAGAAGTCAACGATTGCTTGAATGTTGAGGCTTCTGTCGGGTTCGCGTCAACTGCCAGTGTGAAAGCAATGTACGAAAACTGTCAGGAGAAGAAGAAGAAGTTGGAATCTCAGCAGAGCTTCAGCAGCGAGTTCAATGAGCGCATCACTGAGGTAATCGGCGGAGTCATCAACGGGGATGATCTCCTCTTTCAGGGACAGTCAGACAACTCCGGCTACAAGGCCTGGATCGCTTCCCTGAAAGACACGCCGGACGTGGTCAAGTACAAGATAAGTCCTCTGCACACCATCCTGCCCCACAAACATCCAGCCAGGATCGGGGTGAAGCAAGCGGTGGAGAGCTACATCAGGGATCATTCGTTGTCGAAAAAATGTTCGGAAAACTGCCAAATCGGGCAGAGATGCGACAAAAGGGACCCCTGTGCTTGTGTTTGCAACAGTAATCAGAATATCCGGTCCAACTGCTGTCCTGCCGGGAAAGGTCTCGCCACGTTGAAGGTTTTCGGTCTCTATGGGCAAGACTTGTACGGTGATGTGTTCACCCAGACGGACGGTTCAGTAGTGGTTCAATATGGCGACCAAGAGAAGCGCACTGAAATTATATCCAACAACGATAATCCCAAGTGGTGGGAGACTTTCGAGTTTGGTCCGATTGTCATCAATATGAAAAACAGGCTTGAGTTTTCCGTCTACGACGAGGATACGTACTGGAACAGCGACCTCCTCGGCGTGTGCTCCTTCTCGCTCCACCGGGGAAGCGTGAGCGACAGCTGCATGCTGAACCACGGCACCTTGTTCTTCTCCTACAGCGTGGAGTGCGCCCCGCACCTCGGCGGCCACCAGTGTCAGGAGTACATACCCTCCTCCATGGATCCCGCCCTGGCTAAGGTTTTCTACACCAGGAACGGGATGCTTGGCGGAAGAACCAGCCGTCAATGCGGGAACCGGTCGGTTTCTGCGATTTGAGTTCGCCCAGCAGGCGATCACGCCTGTTTTTACCTTTGCAACGCCCATTTTTTTTCCCATTTTTGCATTTTCTGCTTTCAATATACCTTTAATAACATACATACATTACATAATCAAGTTTTCATGATTACGTTTTTTTTTTTCATGACATGTGTTAACGCTGCAAAAATTGTAATAAAAAATATCTCATTTTCTTTAGACAAAATTAGGGGAAAACAATTGGAAATAGGCTAAATGAATAATTCTACTCAATATTTGGGCTAATTGTACCAATAGAAGAGATTTTCACTTGTTAAGATTTCATTTTTTCTGTGATTGCATGCATGCATGCAAAAAAAAAAATCCTCAATAAAATCTGTTATACCTGCTGTTTCGGGCTCATTTATTTATCCTTTTGTTTAATTAAATGTGTCTGTGGTTATGACTGCACAAATATCATAGACTGATCATGAGGAAAGTCTGCTCACCATTATACAGAATATCAGCCAATTCCAATAATTGCGATAGTATTATTTTACCCTGAGTAAAACATGACTTTATTATTAAGGAGTAGTGATGATGTAATACATAATAATGAATGTAGAAATTAATGAATAAACGCAGATATTACCATAAAATTATTAAATAAACTGTCCTCAATGGTAATTCATTAATATCTTGAATATTTGCTGCTTCATAATCTCAAATACCATGTTCTATAAACTGGATGCACTTGTCCAAATGGTTTTTATAGTTGTGAATTTGATTCTATTGATAAAAGCAGCACATGGGTGTGTGATAATATGTGTCTGCACGGGTCAGGGATGGAAAAATAAAAAATCCAGGACTTACACTAGTACGAGTGCAACTAAAATGATTAAAACCCATTGTTATTATATATTATAAATAAAGTTGATACTTTCATAAAATATAAGGATAAACTGCAATTACACTGGCCCCTAGAGGTCAAAGGTCACCGGGTTTTAGTGATGGAGCCCAAAGAGCATGAAGGAGGAAGAATCCAAAACCTAAAAAATAAAAATCAAACCTGATCAATTTCATGGTTTGGATCCCTCATGTCAATGATTTTATTTTTCACTTACAGTTTAAAACTATTATATAATTATATAAAAATAAGTTTTCCTGAGTCAGACGTCTGAAGTTTCACATTCAGGCACCAGAGAGTAAAACAGCTGTTGGGTATATGATGTTTCACAGCTTTTTTTTGCATGAAACTATAGCGCCGCTCTGTGGTGACAATAGGAAGGGAAACTGGTCACAGGCCCAGAAGATTAGAGCAGAAAGACTGAACTTCATGTTACAGATAGATGCAACCGACAGAACGTCACAGGCTTTACAGGAACAAATACATGTTCATATGAGATTCATTTAGCAGCCGATCGGCTTAAAACGAGGCTTAAATACACAAAGAAAACGTAAAGGAGGAACGAGACGCAGGTGAAACACGTCAGGCCATCAAGGAAGGAAAAGGTGACAGGAAACACCAGGAGAAGACATTTCAAAATAAAGCAGACACACAAGGAAACGGAAAATAAATCAACGAAAATCACTATTTCATCACCTATTTCTGTATTTAGCACATATCTCTACTTCTCATATATTGATAACAGGATTTTCTCCTCCTTTTTTGGTAATTAAAGCAATTATTCAATCAATCAATCAATCAAGATTTATTTCTAAAGCACTAGAAATGCAAGTGCTGAACATAGAGATTAAGTGAAAATAGTGATTGAAAATACAGCTAATAAAAGCAAATACAAAAAAAGAATAAATAAATAAAATGGTAAAAACAAAAATAAATCAATGCACAAGTGTATATATATATATATGTACACACACAAATCATGTTTAATAATTTTTTTACAGTTTTTTAATTGATAATTGAAATCTGTGTGTGTTGTGTCTGTGTTATCTGTGTGTGAAACTACTTTTATGCAATTCATTTCTCATTTGACGTCTTCCATTAAAGCATCACTGTAGACGAGTCAGTTTGATTTTATATCATAAAATGTGTGTTTTTGTTGTATTTTTATATAATATCTAACTTCATGTCTAATTTCTAACTCCATAGAAGTGCTGTGCCTCTTCCTGAGAGATAAAAAAAGTAATTATTATTACAAATAATGTCCTTATCTGGGACATTAGTTGGACCAAAATAGTTTTTAAATGAGTTATATGAATGTAATGTCATTAAAATTAGAGTATTTAAACTGATCCTGGTATAATGCATTTGATTTAAAGGGTGTGAACAAAGAGAAAAGGGAGATAAGGGTGAATCACTTACTCGTTGCTCTATTTCTGAATGGTACTAACCATCATTTCAATCCACTGCCACACAATAATGATGAATTTTTGCAGAAACTCATTCACTTTAATACGAGACCCACTACAGGTGGTAAGAGGATAAATGTCCTTTACCCACAAACACTAATAACATCGTCTGTGTGCTGAACAGGACAGCACGGTGTGTGTGGGGACATTGTGGGGACTTTCCACCCTTCAGGAGACAAAAAGAAAGAAAAAAAAAGCGACTTCCCGTTAAAACAAATGATCCGTGGTCATCAAAGCGGGAATCAGTCGTTCTCACGCTGAGCGTCCTTGGTTTGACAGGCAGAAAAAACACTGGTTAAAGTAGGAAGCTGTGGAACACACACACACACACACACACACACACACACACACACACACACACACACACACACACAGTTTAAGATGCTCTGGTTAAAAACAATGACATAAAATAGATTATTAATGTTCTCATTTTTACTTGAATGTTTTTCTGCATAGGCCATTATGTTTTATAATGTACATATATATGTAATAACATGAATTTTATAACGTGTAAAACGCTGCTGTTAATCCCATTAGATCTCATAGTTTAGCAGATTAACTTGTGGCTTCTGGTTCCTGAGCTCTGGTCTTACCTTTCTGTCTTTGTGCATTTTTTTTTACTGTTTTATTTTGAAAATCACACCTGCTCTCATTCCAGGTGCCTTCACTTCCTGTCTGACTTCCTGTCTGATTGCCTGCACCTGCCCTGATGTGTCACACCTGTGTCCAGTTACCGCGAGTCTGATCTCAGCGTTACGAAATACATCTGGCTTTATTTGTCATTTAAAGATTCTGTCTGAAACAACTAAATAAACTGATTTTATTTTGAAATTTGTAGTGAGACACTTCTATGTAAAATCCTGCAAAAACTGAAATATAAATGTTAAATAAAATGAAGCACCACACCTCTGAACTGTAATCCAACTGCTGGTCCAGACAGTAAAGAGTGTATTATACCTTAAATCAAAGTAAAAAAAGTTGTCACATCAAAGTATTGAGACTCGCCCCTTTATTCCCACTGTAATTTATTAATTTTTTTTGTCATGTCGTCTCTGTTTGGTTCTTGACTGACGTCATATGCTTTTTCTCATTAGTAAAAAGTGATTTTGAAGTGAAATTGAACGTTTTGATATCAGAATGTAAAAAATAAATAAATTAAATATTGATTTTCGATTTTCGAAAAAGTTGTCACATCAAAGTATTGAGACTCGCCCCTTTATCACCACTGTAATGTAGTCATGTTGCCTCTGTTTGTTGTTTGACTGGCGTCTTATGCTTTTTTCATTTAAGGAAAGTGATTCTAAAGTAAAATTTGAAGTTTTGATATTGGAATGTAAAAAATAAATTAATTAATTATTGATTTTTGGACATATTTTTTCACGTCCACACACAAAACGAGGGTTAAATTCTGAGGTTGAACAAAATTGACCTGAAACTGAAAAAAATGTGATTAGAAACCGAATAAAAACTGAAGTTTAAACATTTAAAAAGGTTTCAAAAGATTTCAAAATTTTTTTTTGATTAACATCAAAACTTGGAATTTTACTTTCGAATCACTATTTTGAATGAAAAACACTATGAACTATACAAACTAAAAATGTTCAAAGTTAAAAATAATCAAGCACCACACCTAAGGATGTAATTCAGCTGCAGGTATAGACAGCATACAGTGTGTTATATAATATATAGTATTACTACTGTACTGTACTACCTACTGTAGGTAGACTCACAAGTGTTGAGACTCGCCCCTTTATTCCCACTGTAATTTCATAATGTCGCCTCTGTTTGGTTCTTGAATGGCATCATATGCTTTTTTCATTAAAGAAAAGTAATTTTAAGTTTTGATATTGGAATGTAAAAAATAAATGAATGAATTATTGCTTTTTGAACATATTTTTTCACGTCCACACACAAAATGAGAGTTAAAATCAGGTTGGAAAAAAAATTGACCTGAAACTGAAAAAAACTTGATTTGAAACCGAAAAAAAATGAAGTTTAACAATTTTAAAAAGTAAAAGATTTTATTTTTTTTAATTAACATCAAAACTTGGAATTTTACTTTGAAATCACTATTTCGAATGAAAAACACTATGAACTATAATAACTAAAAATGTTAAATATAAATTTATAAATTTAATATATTAAAGCACCACACCTAAGGATGTAATTAAACTGCTGGTATAGACAGCATACAGTGTGTATATATATATATATATATATATATATATACACTTTGATGTGACGTCTTTGTCACATCAAAGTATGGAGACTCGCCCCTTTATTCCCACTGTAATTATATTATATTATATTATATTATATTATATTATATTATATTATATTATACTATATTATGTTATATTATGTTATATTATGTTATATTATATTATATTATATTATATTATATTCTAGGGCGACACGGTGGTGCGGTGGGTAGCACTGTTGCCTCACAGCAAGAAGGTCGCAGGTTCAAGACCGCTTTGGGCCTGGGTCTGGGGCCTTTCTGTGTGGAGTTTGCATGTTCTCCCCGTGTCTGCGTGGGTTTTCACCGGGTACTCCGGTTTCCTCCCACAATACAAAAAACATGCTCAGGTTAATTGGTAAACTCTAAATTGCCCATAGGTGTGAGTGTGAGAGTGAATGGTGTGTGAATGGTGTGTGTGCCCCACGATTGGCTGGCGACCATCTGGGGTGTATCCCCCTGCCTCTCGCCTTAACGCGCTGGGATAGGCTCCAGCAGACCCCTGCGACCCCGAAAGGGAATAAGCGGGATAGACAATGGATGGATGGATGGATATTATATTCTACTGTAGGTAGATTCACACATAATAAAGGGGAGCAGAAGGCGTCACATCAAAGTATTGAGACTCGCCCCCCCCCTCCTCGCCTGCTATCAAACCCTGACCCGGTACCAGGGCCCAGTATTGAGACTCGCCCCCTCCTCCCCAAACGGGTCATCTTCGTTCTTCAACTTGACAGTCTCCTGCTGGCCCGGCTTATCCACACCCCATTCCTTTCTCCTTCCCTCGCTCCTGGAAGAAAAGACACAGAGACGAGGGGGATTTGCCTCACGGTAGGTAGCTGTTTTATGTGAAGCATATGAGAGAAAGGGAGAAGAAAGGAAGGCGAGTTTTTCTTTTTTTTTTTTTTATTTTGGCGAGGCTCGGCGAAGGGGAGCCGGAGCTCCAGCGGAGGGGCAGCGGGGTCTTAGAGCTTGGATGATTTGTTTGGAGAAGCCCGCTCCGGCCAAAAAGGAGGATTAGCGGGCGCCCGGGGTTCCCATGGAGCCGGGGCGAGGTGGAGAGGGCTTCCAGAGGTCACGCGGCCGCATGGCTGCACACGCATGTGGGACGCAGATGACGGGACGTGAGAAGCCAGAGTCTGAGCCTCGGAAGGAGAAACTACAGCACGGAGCAGGAGTTACTCCCTCTGCAGCAGGAAGACAGAAAGAAGGCCGCAAAACCCAGAGGTCAGAGGGGAATGAGGCCTGGATAATAAACTATATGACAACCCACATCATTAATACGATGAAACACATTTATATCCTCCATTGATGATGAATCTGAATCAAACGCATCAATTTAATAAAACACGGTCACATTTTTTAATCTTTGGTCGTAAAAATAGATTAAAGGTCAGAGGTCATCGTTGATAATAAATCAGTCATTGAATAAAAGTAGGTCATTAAGTGTAAATTGAGCCCAAGTATTTTAAAAAGAAAATCATGAATATTTATTGATATTGATTATTATAAAAACTGTTTTATCAATAGATCTTTTTCACCCAGGATAATAAGCGTTTTTTACATAGAGGACTGAAGGAAAAGAGTGTGTGTGTGTGTGTGTGTGTGTCCTGCATACTCGCTGTGTGTTTTCTGCACGTTGGTCACATGACTTACAGAATAGAACATTAATGTTAAGACAGTGTGAGACTGGTCATGTGACCTCCTAACTATGTATGTCCTTCAAAATAAAAGCCCCCCGTTTCACACCTCACCGTAAAAACATAGATTTTATAGATCAAAAAAAAAAATAATGATAAAGTAATTGTCACCATATGCCAACACTATGTAATGTCTATCTTTGTCTATCTATGTGTATCTTATGCTTCAAAATTGTTAAAATAAATGTTCTTATTTTGTACTTTACTCCTGCTCGTGGATTTTAAATCATCAAAAACACGAGTTGGAAACTTTCTTTTCACCGTTATGGCATCATGTCTGTCTAAAAAGGCTTTTTTTTTTTTAAAAGGTAAATGGAATTCAGACACAATTTATTTCATCATTTCGTCGCCACCAGGTGAAATTGTTTTTTAGGGAATGAAAAGAAACATCTGGTTTTAGGATAATTTAACCTTACATTGCATAGTGTCCTCATGTAAACCATTAGCTGCATGTATCATTTTACTTGAAGCTTAAATGCAGTTTAAAGAGGTTTTTGCATGAGAAATATTGTGAAAACCTGGTATATGTTGCATTGATCATCTGTCTAATCTACTGTGACATGTGTTTTATGCCTATTTCTGTGAATAATATTAAGAATATTTCTTATATGCTAGTTTTACAGCATTTTTTACATATTTAGATATGAAACATGTCCCTGATTTTCATGTTTCCAGCTGTAAGTTGATAAATTGCTGCAGGTTTGCTTGTTAGTTGGAGGCTTTTACAGCAGAAACAAATCTTCTTTATTATTCAATCACTTCCTGCAGATCAAGTCCCTGTTCTGCAGATCTGCAGGGGTCAGAGGTCAGAGGTCAGGTGAACGGCTAATCATTAACAGCTAAACGTGTCGTCGCAGGAAGAGGATGAAGAGCAGCTGGTCTGCTGCCCTCTGCTGGAACCACCAGGGAATTACACGTTAAGAGTTAAAGCTTTAAAGCGTTAAAGGGAAGTTCCTGCTGCAGCTTCACCAAACTCAAAGAAAACTGGTTTTCTGCAAAGACAACAGAAGTCAGAATGTTCTCAAAAGTTCAATATGTGAGACTTGATCCCAGCTGGTATTAAATGTGCATGTTCTTGTGTGTGTGTGTGTGTGTGTGTAGTAGATGAATTTTGGCTGCTGAAAAATGAATGATAGTCCACACGTTGTGTTTGCAGACTCGAGTTGTAATATTTTAAAGTTCTGGTTTCATCCAGTCGCATCATTTCCCTAATAATTCTACTCAATTCTTGAATTTTCAATTCCAAAATTGAACCGCTATATCTACTATTATTACCTTAACTAACCGTGTTTAAATGTTTGAACAATGCTCAAACTTAAAAGGCAATTTTCAAAGGAGGAAGATTTTACAGAAATTTTTACTTTTTATTGGCCCCCTATTGATAAAATGGGTTGTAGGCACACAAACATTTTCTAGGAGATTTGGTTTTAACATAATGTCTGCATATAAAGCTTGATTCCTCGCATGTATCATGACATTATTACACAGAAGAAGAAGGTGTCACATCAAAGTATTGAGACTCGCCCCTTTATCACCACTGTAATGTAATCACGTCGCTTCTGTTTGGTTCTTGACTGGCGTCATGTGCTTTTTTCATTAAAAAAAAAGTGATTTTAAAGTGAAATTGAAAGTTTTGATATTGGAATGTACAAAATAAATTAATTAAATATTGACTTTTGAATATGATTTTTCACGTCCACACTAAAAATGTGGGTTAACACTCTAAAGTTAATAGAAAAATTGACCTGAAAATGAAAAGATTAGATTTGAAACCAAAAAAATGAAACGTACAAATTTTCAAAATTAAAAAAATTAAAAACATTTTAAATTTAACATCAAAACTTAAAATGTTACTTTTAAATCACTTTTTGAAAGAATAAAATTTAAGGATGTAATTGTACTGCTGCTAAAGACGTATAGGGTGTATTATATATTATATATTATATTGTACGGTCATTTATTGATTATTTATTAATCTTCTTATTTTTAATTTTTAAAAATGAATAGTTAATTTGTAAAAAAGGAAAAGATTTGCATGAAAATGGAAACAACTTTTTTTTTTAAATATCAATATCAAAATGTCTCATATAAAGCTCGACTACTTGCATGTATCATTAAATTATTAATATTTTCCTTTTAATATTTGGAACATTTACCCACTGAACAAGGCAATTTGCAAAAGGAGAAGAAGATAGAGCCAGATCTTTATGGTAGATTGGTATTTTTATTTCATGTCTCCTCTAGGACATTTTACAGAAATTTCCCCCCCTATTGATAAAATGGGATTTCCCCCCCCCCCCGGGTTGTGGATAAAAAAACTTCAATTTATAAAAGTATGAGCAAAAACCGGTGTAAAACTCCACAAAAACCCAACTGGTGGTGGCATCTCCCTCTTTCAGTCCCGTCATTTCTCTCTTAACCTGATTCGTGCAGCGGCTAACGAACGTTAGCGACTTCGTCCGGTTCCCGTGGACATCGTTCAGACTTTGTCACGTCCCAGCAACGGCAGCTCAGCAGCTGGTCGCCGGCCTGTCGTCACGCCGTGGCGAGCTGGCCTCGGCCTTGTGGTTAAACATAGCGCCGATTAGCTTCCCCCCCCCAGCTGTCGAGGGGAGAGGAATTCCCGGCGCTTTCACTACCCGCGCTAGGTGCTAACCCGCCATCGCTAACAGTTTAGCTTGGACGGTTTAGTGGAGGGCCTGGTGCTTGGGTGGTGGGCGTGGCCATCACGGGTCACGCCGAGGGGTCACGGGAAAGGCAGCCAATCACAGCACGGCTCCAGGTACTACAGGAAGTGATTCCAAATTCTGAAATATTTGTCTGTGAGATTTCAGCGTCAGGCTCAAAATTAATGGATGTGACTAGAATTTTGTTGCTGGTGCTCAAAGATCTGAAAACTCTGGATCATCTGCAGATGTTTTAGTTTTTTTTTTTACAATATGTTAGAGAGGTTGAAATCTCCAAATAAAACCAAGAAAACTCCATTAAATGTTCTTATAGGAGCTTCAGAAAAGGCTTGTATTTATACATGTTAAAATATTCTCAACCTAGATGAATAAAACCAACATATTTAAATGATTAGACGGAGATCAGGTCTAAAAAACAATGCAGAATGCAGCATTTTCTCTAATCTTAGTCAATTCTAGTCATTTAGTCGACATTAAAGACCAATACTTGCTTTATGGGATAAATACCTGAACATGGCTGTACATATTACATGATTACTTATTTATTTGTTTTATTACTTGATTTCTTGTTCCTATGAGTTTCTTTTTGCTGTATTTTTTTATTAAGTATGCATATATATATATATATTTCTGTACTAATGCACACGTTTTATTCAGTCCTGTGTTACTGTTATTTCTATATGTGCAGTATTGTGGAAAAAGCATTTAAATTGCAATCTAATTAAACTTAATCTAATATACATGCATGTGCATGAGCAAGATCCCAGTGGATGAAGTTCTGTTTTAAACCCACTTCCTGTCTCTTCTTTGCTCCTTTTTGCTTTTATTTCAACTAAAACTGCAAAACCTGTGTTCAAAAATGAGCTGAGCAATCTGTGCAAACAGCTAGTTTTTTTTTTTAATTCAACAAAAGGCGACTTCAGGTCCAAACTCAGAGGTCGTGCATGGAGTGAGCGACGCTCTGGAGCGATGCATGCTGGTTTATGTTGATTACAGCCAAACATGGCGGCGTGTGCAGCTTTAAAGGGGCTGAGTTTCTCTCTATTTCCCCTCCATTGTCACCCCCCCCACCATCCTTCGCTTTAATCCAGTGGCGGAATTCCACTCGACAGGTGATCAAAGCCCGGCCTCGCGATGCCAGGTGCGGCTCCGGCTTCATACGCTGACAACCGCCGAGAAATGTTTCCCCCCCTTTTCTTTTTTTCTCTTCTCTGGAAATAAAAAATAAATAAATAAAAAAAGAGAGAGAGGAGCCTCTGAACAAAGCTGGGCAACCGCTGTTTGCGTTTGCGTCTCCCCCTCCCCTGCACACCCCCTCTATTATTTTTCCAGACTTTATTCTCTTTTTCAATCCAGGAGAGTTGAAGTAAGGATGTTTTTTTTATTTTTCGCCCCCCCCCCCCCTCGTGCACCGCGTGCTGGCCGGTTTGAGGAGTTGCGCGACGGTAAATTACGGAACTCTCCAGACGAGACGAGCAGCGGGGGCCGTGGAACAGAGAGCCACGCACGGCGGGGTCCGAGCGTTATTAGGCCTCTGCACAAACAACGCAGCGTGTGTGTGTGTGTGTGTGTGTGTGTGTTTGTGTGTGTGTGTGTGACGGCGAGTGAAGGATGCAACAGTATCTTCTGCAGCCCATAGGTGGTCCCCCAGGGAGGTAACACACACATCAGCTCTAATAGCTGTCTCATGTCTAAAAGTGTTGTAAAACACACTCACTCACACACACACACACACACACACACACACACACACACACACACACACACACACACACACACACACACACACACACACACACACACATGCAGCATATTTGATGCTGTGCAGAGATAAATCAGTAACCAGTAGTAACAGAGTGATGAGAGTGTTATAACGACCAATAACTGGGTTAATTTGATCTATTTAAATAAATAATAAATATAACAGGTCGATAACGTAATAACGGTCCTGAAATTAAAACTGGATATCTTTTGGCTGATCACTTATTGCATTATTGACCTGGTGAAGATGTGATAACTGAGCGGATAATAAGTCCATCCATTATTAGCAGACAGTTATCAAAGTCAAAGTCAATTTTATTGTCCATTTCTTCACATGTACTTGACATACAAAGGAATCGAAATTGCGTTTCTCACTATCCTATGTGTTTTACATGTACAACAACATCAAAGTGCAGGTGCGCAAGACGAGACAATTCTAAACTACAATGGTAAAGTGCTAAAACTAAACTAGAAACAAACAAACACGTATGACAGGACAAGACACGAGTAGTAGGGTGTGGTTCAAGTTCAACAAGACAAAACAAGACAGTACTGATTGTCCCAGCTATGTGCATTATGAGGTAGTAATGTAACGGCTAGTGCAATAACAATATATATAAATATAAATATACCAGCAAGTGTGTGCAAATTTTTGCATGTCCAGTGACCTAGACATGGTTTACCAGCCTGGTTATTACCTGATCAGGGCAGACTTTCATCATGCTATTACAGCATGATTACATGTTTACATGTACCTATTACATGTTAAAAATGGATAATTTATTACGAAAGCAGCTGCAATTATGACATTATTACACAGAAGAAGAAAGTGTCACATCAAAGTATTGAGACTCGCCCCTTTATCACCACTGTAATGTAATCATGTCGCTTCTGTTTGGTTCTTGACTGGCGTCATGTGCTATTTTCATTCAAAAAAAGTGATTTTAAAGTGAAATTGAAAGTTTTTATATCGGAATGTACAAAATAAATTAATTAAATATTGATTTTTGAATATGATTTTTCACGTCCACACTAAAAATGTGGGTTAACACTCTAAAGTTAATAGAAAAATTGACCTGAAACTGAAAAGATGAGATTTGAAACCAAAAAAATGAAGCGTACACATTTTAAAAATTAAAAAAAAATAAAAAAAAATGTAAATGTAACATCAAAAGGTTGAATGTTACTTTCAAATCACTTTTTTAAAGAATAAAACTATGAGATAAATGTAAAGGTTTAATAAAATCAACCACCACACCTATAGACAGTATAGGGTGTATTATTTATTATGTTGTATTGTCATTTATGGATTATTTATTAATCTTCTTATTTGGAATTTTTAAAAATTCATTGTTAATTTGTAAAAAGGAAAAGATTTGCATTATTGACCTGGTGTAGATGTGATAACTGAGCTGATAATAAGTCCATCCATTATTAGCAGACAGTTATTACCTGATCAGTGCAGACTTCCATCGTGCTATTGGCCTATTACATGTAAAAAATGGAAAATTTATCACGTTAGCAGCTGCAATTGTGGCCTCTGGTTTCATTTACACACTACACTATAGTTACAGAGTCAGTACTCGGTTTATGGGCTCAATCCATGAATGCATGTTCATGGGTGTAAATATTTACCCTTTGGAAATATGTAAGTAGAAAGAGAAAAATGCTGTTTTCACTGTTTGCTGATGATAATGTTTAAAAAAAGGCAACTTTTTGTGAATCTTAGTATATCTTCGCACGTTTATCTTCATGTTTAACTTTCAGCAAATTATCGTCAGAAGTGAAGCCCAATACTTGGCTAATTAGTTAAATACGTGAATGCATGTTCATGAGAATAATCGTGTGTGTGTACATAAAAATAGAAGAAAATAAATAATGTGGATATTTCCTGAAATCACACGATGCAAAAAGCTGTAATAATGTATGAATCTTAGTTGCTTTGATTGTTCAATGCACATTTGAGTGACCCCACGTCTTTGCATTTATCTTCATATTTAACATGTGTGTGTGTGTGTGTGTGTGGGGGGGGGGGGGTTCTGACAGGTGGAAGAGCCAGTGAAGCCTCTCGGCCTCCAGCTGTCTGGACCCCCCCCCCCCGGTGACCCCCCCCCCCCCACCAGACTAAAGCATCTTGAACCTCAGTGTCCAGCTGGAAACTTTGACCCCCTCCACCACTCTGGGTTTTTTTTTTTTTATCCTTGAAGTCTGAACAAATACGCTGATTTCATTTCCTCCTTATGAAATGTGTATAATGTGTATAAATGGCTGTGAATAGGAGAAGGTGCAGGAGGTTTTATTATTTAGTCTTTCCTGTATGATAAATTCTTCAAAATAAAACAATAACTAGAAGTTCGGTGTCTCATATTCATTATACGGTTATATTTTGTGATATGTGTTAATATCTCAAAAAGTTTTGGTCAGATTTTCATCAATTTTTCATCAAATGTTGAGAACGGTACTATGAACATATGATTACGTTTTGGTAATGATCTGAAAGAAATCCTGGTTTCTGGATCATTTTGAACTTTGAAGTTTGGGACTAAACAAGTTTATTTCCTCGAACTATAACCACAACAGTGATAAAAATGAATACTTTCCTTTCACTTCCCATTTCCATTTATACTTTTAATTCCACAGACGTGCATGTATTCAATGAGTATATGACACGATGTTGGGTGGGAGTCACTATATGCCTATAATTGTTTTTTTGGGGATTTTCCAAACAAGTTAAGGTTTTGTACAAATATGCTATTTGTTTGGTATTGCTGATAGCAGCCTGATTTTTAATTAGTATTGGTTCAGGAAAAGCAATCAGTGGGATCATGCATCATTAAATCACAGCAACTTAATGGAAAACTAAAAAAAACTGTATTTTTTCATATTGCAATATATAGAAGTATAAAAAAATTGGAATATACCAAGAATTCGTATCAGTTAGTTTCAGCTTCTTTATATTTGACCACAACTGTTTTTCTTTTGACTGCAACAACCTGGATTATGACCAATATTTTTTTTATCTGTGGTTTTATCAAACAAACAAAGGTCTTTCTGCTTTATGCAGAAACTACGAAATGCAGAATCATCAGAATCACAAAAATGTACGTACAATTAATACTTTATGATTTTTATGCACTTTAGTGTGTTTAAGCTGTGATGTGAGTTTTCATGTGTAATTCTTTGTCTAATTGATTATTGAATGCATGTTGAACCAGCTGCACAAGGGACAGTTAACGAAGCGAAGTGATACCTCTAATTGACCATTTAAAGGAAAATTTCTGTATTTTTCAACAGAAAGATTATTGTCTATTGCAGCAATCTGAATGGAAATTTCTGAGGAAAAATCTTCTCATTGGACCCATGTAGCTCCTGAAGAGGAGAACTTGTTTTAATTCACTAATTTACTGCACAAAAAAAAGTCCTGCAAAGTTAAAATATGAACTTTAAGGGCTGTTCTCCTGCAACACACAACTATTTCTTGGAAGATTTTGGATCCTTTTATAACATTTGCCCGTTTCTCTCAAATAATGTCCACAAACCTCCCAGGTGCAGGACATCAGCAGCTGATTGGACGCCGTGATTACAGGTGACAGGTGTGTGTTTAGAGCTGCAGCCATAAAAAGCCACTCTGAACGCGGCCGCTTCCTCTGAATGGGGAAGTCATGGGGAGTGTTTTTGTTTGTTTTAAGTTTCATTGAAGTGTTTTTAGCCTTAATGAAAGGCCACTGAAACCTGCAAGTTTTCTTTTGATTGGGGAAAGTCTTTTTTAAAAAAAGTGCATCTCATAAAAAGTGCATTCATGTTTTTGCACAAGTGAATAAAACCAGCGACACGGTGGTGCGGTGGGTAGCACTGTTGCCTCACAGCAAGAAGGTCGCAGGTTCAAGACCGCCTTGGGCCTGGGTCTGGGGCCTTTCTGTGTGGAGTTTGCATGTTCTCCCCGTGTCTGCGTGGGTTTTCACCGGGTACTCCGGTTTCCTCCCACAATACAAAACATGCTCAGGTTAATTGGTAAACTCTAAATTGCCCATAGGTGTGAGTGTGAGAGTGAATGGTGTGTGAATGGTGTGTGTGCCCCACGATTGGCTGGCGACCATCTGGGGTGTATCCCTGCCTCTCGCCTTAACGCGCTGGGATAGGCTCCAGCAGACCCCTGCGACCCCGAAAGGGAATAAGCGGGATAGACAATGGATGGATGGATGGATGAATAAAACCAGCTCCGTTATAGTGGTTCTGCTGTGGAGCAGGTGTTTCTTGCACAACTCTGCAGCAAATTGATAAATGGAGGGAAAATCAGGTCCAGGTTGGAAAAAAAAAATGTAGAAATTCCTCCTTTTTAATGGAGACCATCTTTGGTGCCTTGACCCAATAATAATAATAAAAAAAACACAGATCTGATGCTGCAAGTGGGTTAAAAGGGGGGCAAATAAAATATTTCCAAATGCAGTTTGACCCCGAGAATTCGAGCAGTTAAAGGGGACGACGAGTGAAAGGAAAAGTTCCGAAGCGACGGAAACGTTCTTTGAAGAAGCGCTAAATCTGACAGAAAATTACCCGACTAAAAGAATATAACTCGCCGACACGTCGAGGGAGCGAAACAGCGATGATCACATTAAAGGGGGAAAATCAAGCAAAGATATTCAGCCGGTTCCTTTCAAGTCGATATGAAGACGGATTGTTGTGGGAGAGGGAGAAGGAAGCGGCCAGAGCAGCGCTCCCTGCCTGGTAAATTGGATGTGCATATGACAAATTTCAAAGGCTGTCAAAATAAAAGTGTGGAAGGAGGAGGAGAGGGGGGGGGGGAGAAAAAAGGGTTTTGGAAAAAAAATACATTTACATCATAAATGCACAGGTTCCCTTTCAATAGGCCTCTTCAAAACTCTGTCAGGCTTTTAATGGTGGGGAGGTTCAAAGTGGCACGAGACTCCCACTGCTTCAGATAGGGCGGCGTGTGTGTGTGTGTGTGTGTGTGTGTGTGTGTGTGTGTGTGTGTGTGTGAACGGATACCTCTAATTCCTCACACCAAAAGCTGCCCTATTGTGTGTGTGTGTGTGTGTGTGTGTGTACAGCCACTTTTTCCTTATTATGAATATACACTTCCCGTTCGATCCCAGACTCGTCGGTCGAGGGAATTTTCTCGAAAAACGACGTTTTTTTGCGGCGTCCCGACCGAGCCGTGCCCCACGGTGATCTCCCCGCATCAAAGCCACAAATCTTTTTATTTTTTTCTTTTCTACGGTGGCACTGCGAATGTTTAAGCTCCGTACATCAGCCTCATTACGGAGCCTCAAAGCCTTTCCCATCGATTCTAAAGGCGCTCATTTGAATTTTTAATCACACGTATGTACGACGAGTGCTGCGCTCAGCAACTATCACACACACACACACACACACACACACCCTAAAAAAAATCGCTCTCATCTCCGCTCCTTTCAGCTCTTCTGCCTATGAAGTTCAAACTTCCACTTTAGGAAAAAGTCGGCCATTTTTTTTTTCCGAGCTCCCGCCTGGGTCAACGTTAGCGTTTGAGGCGCGTAGCCTCGGCGTTAGCGTTCCCTTCTGATGCCAAATAGTGAAAAATACGATATATATAATACATATGATATAACACACACATCCGTCTGTGCTCGGCCACCACGTGCATGCAAAGTCGACTTTGTCGCTCGAGCAAAAACAGGCAGAGGGGAGAAAAGAAGCCGTCAGATCTCCCTGCAGGAAGTACACCTTTGAATCTGAATTTCCTTGCAAAAAAAAAAAAAAGAAAGCGCTTTGAAAATCTAATGCATAAACATTATCTCCCCTTCTCCCCCCCTCAGCCACCAGCAGCCTTCTCCTTCTTCTGCTTCTTGCTCCCTCCCTTCACCTAAAGCTTCTGAAGCGACTTTGGAAGAACTTCCCTTCTCTTTATTTTATTTTTTTTAAGCGTCCTCAGGAACTTAAATAGGAGGCGGCCGGGGGATTTGGATATTGTTCTGTCTCATCAAAGGCAGAGATCTGCAGAGATCCTCCCTCGCCTGTTCTCTCGCTGTCTGTCATCGCTCTTCGGTCTTCAAGAAAAAAAAAAAGACTGATGTGCTGTAATTTGATATATCCCCTGTTCCATCTCCCCGACTCAGTTTTTTCTTTTAAAAAAAAAAAAAATCTTTGTTAAGGCAAAAGCTAGCTCAGGGGATGTTAGCGCCGGTTCACGTAGTGAGCAGTGAACAGGATCGCCCCTGGTAGCTTCACCTGCAGCCTGCATGCACATAAATAAAAAATGCACAGCTTTCTGTATGTTTTTTAGCATTTAAAGGGGTTCAGTGGGTTTTTTCCTCGTGCAGCGAAGCAGCCAGCAGGCGGAAAGTTGCATCGATCAACACGACGCAAGTAGCATGAAAAACTTATGTTTTTTTTTCTGGACTCGGGACGTGGCGATCGACCCCGAGTTCAAGGGTTCATCCTGTAAAAAAAATCTATTTATTGGAACCCATGCGGGGACTGGACCTCATTGACTTATATAGGCAGCGCGTTTCAGTGAAATCTGCCCATATGTCGCCCCCCCCCCTCTCTTACTCACATGCTCTTTTTTTCTGCTTTTCCACACACCCACCCTCCACCCTTCCTTGCACCTGCTGCTGTGAACAGCAGGATCCCAGTGTGTGTTTCTGTTCATCCCTCGCTCTCATCCCTCCATCCTCTTCTTTCATGTGTGCTCTGCTGTCAGGCCCAGCTGGATCAGAGCTGCCGGGCCAGTCGCACGCAGCCTTTGTTGCTGCGAGAAAACTAGCAAAGCTGCACAAGGAGTGGTGAACAGGGGGGAAACCGATGGCTTCTTATTCACATGTAGGAGTTTGGGTCCTTTTCAAGGCCATGCAAAAAAAGTCAAATCACCAGAATGCACGCAAGATGCACAAGTTAATCATAAGATTGTAGAGAACTCGCCAGATTAAGCCTCTTGTTGAAGGTGCAGGACATCATGCATGTTCCTGAAATCAGTTTAGAGTTTGATTATATGGTTCACACCAAGCAACAATGGAGCGACAAGTTCACATTGTTTGCATGCAGTCTTTGTTGCAAAGCTGCACCAGGAGTTATAAACAGGGGAAAACTGATGGCTTTTAAGCGTTTGATTCTTTTTGAGGTCATGCAAAAACCTTAAAATCACCAAATGCACGCAAAATGCATCAAGTTTGCAGAGAACTCGCCAGTTTAAGACTCATATTTAAGGTGCAGGACAACATGCATGTTCCTGAAATCAGTTTAGAGTTTGATTTTATGGTTCACACCAAGCAACAATGGAGCGACAAGTTCACGTTATTTGCATGCAGTCTTTGTTGCAAAGCTGCACCAGGAGTGGTAGACAGGGGGGAAACCAGTGGCTTTTTATTCACATGTAAGCGTCAAGAGTCAATTGCTTCAATGTTTGCAGAGAACTAACAAGTTCAAGACTCATATTGAAGGATTTTTATTCACATGGAGAGTTTGGGTCCTTTTTACATCATGCAAAAACAGTGAAAAGTGCAAGTATGCACTTGTTCTTAATATAAGATGCAAGAGTCAATTTCAAGATTGCGGAGAACTCTCCAGTTTAAGCCTCTTATTTAAGGTGCAGGACATCATGCATCTTCCTGAAATCAGTTTTGAGTAAATGGCCTGCATTTATATAGCGCCTTTCTAGTCTTTCTCGACCACTCAAAGCGCTTTACACTACACTGTCCATTCACCCATTCACACCACATTCATACACTGATGGCACATGCCATTGGAGGCAAATCGGGGTTAAGTATCTTGCCCAAGGATACAACGATATGCAGCTTGGAGGAGCCGGGAATCGTACCACCAATTTTCTGACTGGTGGACGACTGCTCTACCTCTAAGTTACAGCCGCCCCGTTTGAGTGACAAGTTGACACGTTGCTATTTACACACAGCCTTTGTTGCTGCGAGAAAACTAGCAAAGCTTAAACAGGGGGAAATTGAAGGCTTTTTATTCACATGTAAGAGTTCGGGTCCTTTTTAAGGCCATGCAAAAACAGTCAAATCACCAGAATGCTGCAAGATGCACAACTTAATAAGAACGCAGAGAACTCGCCAGATTAAGCCTCTTGTTTAAGGTGAAGGACATCATGCATCTTCCTGAAATCAGTTTCAAGCGACAAGTTGACACAATGCTATTTGCACGCAGCCTTTGTTGCTGCGAGAAAACTAGCAAAGCTGCACAAGGAGTGGTGAACAGGAGGGAAACCAGTGGCTTCTTATCCACATGTAAGAGTTTGGTTCTTTTTAAGGTCATGCAAAAACCTTAAAATCACCAGAATACACGCTCAATGCATCAAGTTTGCAGAGAACTCGCCAGTTTAGGCCTCATATTGAAGGTGCAGAATATCATGCATGTTCCTGAAATCAGTTTCTAGTTTGATTGTTGGTCCACACCAGGCAACAATGGAGCGACAAGTTCACACATTATAAGGCTCTGTTGCTGCAAAAAAAACTAGCAAAGCTGCACCAGGAGTAGTGAACAGGGGGAAAATGAAGGCTTTTTATTCACATGGAGAGTTTGGGTCCTTTTTACATCATGCAGAAACAGTCAAAAGTGCAAGAACACACTTGTTTCCTAATATAAGATGTAAGAGTCAATTTCAAGATTGTCAATTTCAAGATTGTGGAGAACTCACCAGTTTAAGCCACACCAGGAAACCAGATTAGCTGAATTTCTGACTCATTATGGAGCAACAAGTTGACATGTTGCCTTTCTTTCTGCGAGAAAACTAGCAAAGCTTAAACAGGGGGAAATTGAAGGCTTTTTATTCACATGTGAGAGTTTGGGGTTTTTTAGATCATGCAAAAATAATTAAAAGCACAAGAACACACTTGTGGTTTTCTAATTTGAAATGCAAGAGTAAATTTCAAGATTGCGGAGAACTAGTCAGTTTAATCCTCTTATTTAAGGTGCAGGACATCATGCATCCTCCTGAAATCAGTTGATCCACTTTCACACCTGCAAACAAACCACAATTGGTCCGATTGACGTTTCATCAATGTTTATCTTCCAGGTGAAATAAGCTCCAATTCTGACTTATTATGGAGCAACATGTTAGCATGTTATTTGCGTGCCAGAATAAACTTGTTTTTTTTCTCTTTTATGAGATGCAAGAGTCAATTTCAAGATCACATTTTTAAGCCTCGTATTTAATGTGCAGGACATCATGCATCCTCCTAAAATCAGTTGCAGTTTGATTATTTGGTCCACACTAGGCAATATAATGTTGACTAATCAGCATATAGACTCAAACATGATCCACTTTCACACTTGCAAATGAACCAGGATTGGTCCATTATTCACAAAATAGGCAAAATGTCCACTTAAAAGAGTTGTGGCTATGACTGTAGAACAGTCTGTAGACTAAAGATGCACAGCGCATCATTTTGTAGAAAGTTTCTGTTGCTGGTGAAGAGTGAAACTCAAACTTCTGGTTGACAAGGTTTTATTTTCTTTGCAAAGAGGTCACCGGATGTTTGAATCAGCTGTGGTGCTGCCTTCCTCCATGCTCCTGGCTGTTGCTAGATGCTGCCAGATCAGCTGGTTTTCAGCTACATGTTAAGGTCTGTTTATCGGGAGTTTTAGCTGGGTTTTTCACCTGGAAGGATCTAAGAAGATCTAGCACACTCTTGAACTAAGTTCTATGAGAGAGCAGCGTTCACAGCCAGAATGAACATTTATCGAGAGAAAAATACAGAATGATCAGTTCATGTTTATCTAGAATATAAATAAGTTAATGAATGATGGTTCATTGAAGGTGTTCAGGCAACACATTGAACTAAAAAGGGTAAAAAGCATGGTAACATGGAGTCAGATGACTGAGACAGGGCTCAAACATTCCAGGAACTAATTGCTGACGAGAGACAGATGACGAACAAGACACAGGTGAGATCGTCAAAGGAGGAAGTCAAAGGCCACAACCTTCAAAATAAAACTGGAAACTCGGCACAGGAACGACCAAAACCACCCAAAAAAAGTGTTTTGTGTTGAGGTAAATGACAAAAATTGTGTTTGGGGAGGAGAAAAAAAAACGGAGATGGAAAAGGATCAGTTAGTGGTGCTGTGTTTTCACCCCAGTGGTTAATAAGTGGGGACATCTGGACCTCACCCCCACCCCCCGCCATGTTTTTAGCAACTAACATTCAGTATAAATCCTTTTTCTTTGGAGAACAGGCTCTCCACAAATCATCTGATAACTAACCCCAGGTTTTAGACTCGTCCCGTCCACACACACACACACACACATATATGCAAACTTTAACTTCCTCCTAAATCCCTGCAAAAACATCAGCTCCTTTTCTTGAAGTTTTCATTTACATACGGTGAGGGGGTAAAAAAAAAGAGAAAAACATCAAAGATGAGCACTTCAACAATCAGCTATCACTCAATTAGCGCTCGACTATTCCTTCGCTCGCACTCTCCAGAAGGAGAAAAAAAACAGCGTGGAGGGTTTGAAAAAGAATCCTACTTTTCCCTTTATCATTTCATCTCATAGCAAAACAATTTCTTCCTATTATCCTCCCGGCGGGGGGTCCAGTGTCCTGTAAAGGTGTAGCGTAACACTTCATAGGCGGAGAGGAGAAGACGCTTTCATTCCCCGCACCTTGTACCCCGGAAACATTAAACGGAATCAAAGACGACATTTACATACCATTTGCGTTTCATGTTTGAGGAGTTGAGACAGAAACAGCGTTCATCCTGTGTGAAAGTAGGGACGCTTTGACTTTATGAACTTTTGTAGAGGGAAGAGAGAGACAGGAGGAGGATGATTGAAGGCTGGAGACACAGGGAGGGAAATTAATATCAAAGTTTCTCAATCCAATTTTCCTGTGTCGTGCTGTCACTCCTCCTCCTCCTCACGCAACTTCGCCGTGAACGTGTCACGAATTTGTGACAAAAGCCTTTTGAATGAGTTTTCCTGTTTTTGTTTTTTTTCCTGTAATCCACATTGTGACTGACAACGCTACAACACACATTAGCGGTTAGCCTGACTAATGTATGAGAGGATTTTAATGAGAACACGACTCCTACAGAAGGAAACATTCAGTACGTTTAAGTCGAGCTTCATTGGGGGAAATCAGTTTATTACCTTCACCAAGGAGGGAATGTGATTCCCAGTGTTTCTCAGCAAGAAAAGCTTTACCTGTAAAAAAAATTCAGGTAATGTTTGTTTTTTAATCTTTGTTGTATGATGAATTCCTAATAATTAAACAACAACTCTGAGTCCAGTGTTTCATATTCATTATAAGGTTACATTTTCTCTCCACCAGGAGGTTATGGCGTTTGCAAAGCAAATCAGCAAAAGTTCTGGCCAGATTTTCATCAAATTTTCATCAAATGTTGAGAACAAAACCATGAACAGATGATTCAATTTTGGTGAAGATCGGGCAGAAATCCTGGTTTCTATATTGCTTTGAATTTGAGCTTGAGTAGTGCTACCAATCACCAGGAAATGGGAATCAGGTGGGGAGATAGTGGTAGCACAGGTGCGGGTAATCACCGTGACGAGGGTAAACGAGGACGTACGTGATTAAATGAAAACCTATTAACCAGGAAGCGGGGAGTGCAGGTAAAAAGACACGTGAAACGGAGCGAAACAAAAACACCCGTGACACGGGACCGTGACACGAGTACAATAATTTCAGTATTGTCTGAATTTAGCAGAAGAAAATCGCAGGTCATCCAGGATTTTATATCCTTAAGACAAGCTTGAAGTTTAGCTAGGTGATTGGTTTTTTATTCACCTTAATTGATAGATACAGTTGTGTATCATCTGCATAACAGTGTCAATTAATAGTGTTTCCTAATGATTTTACCCAATGGGAGCATATAGATGGTGAAAAGTATTGGTCCAAGCACAGAACTTTGTGGAACCCCATGATTAACTTTGGTATGGATAGAAGAAACATTATTGATATGGACAAATTGAGAACGATCTGAAAGATAGGACTTAAACCAGTCTAGTGCAGTCCCTTTAAGACCAATAAGATGCTCTAGTCTCTGTAACAAGATTGATGGTCGACTGTGTCAAATGCAGCGCTAAGATCTAACAGAACAAGGATGGAAATGAATCCTTCATCAGATGCATCGAGAATATCATTTGAAACCTTAACTAAAGCCGTCTCTGTGCTGTGATGCATTCTTAAACCTGACTGGAAATCCTCTTATGTTATTATTGTGTAAAAAGTCACGCAGCTGTTTAGCAACTGCTTTTTCCAGAATCTTAGAGAGGAAGGGAAGATTAGAAATGGGTCTATAGTTGGCTAAAATACTAGTCGAGGGCAGGTTTTTTAAGGAGAGGTTTAATTACAGCTACTTTAAAGGACTGTGGTACATAGCCAGATAATAAAGACATATTGAGTATTTCTAGTAAGGAAGGGCTAATCAAAGGGAAAATTTCTTTTAGCAATCCAGATGGTATAGGAATAGCTAGAATTAGCTATTTCATCTGTCTCTACACGAACAGCATCTGAGGGCAGATTAGAGCCAGTGGATGGAACAAGGTGATAAATTCTGTCTCTAATTGTCAGAATTTTGTCGTTAAAGAAGTCCATGAAGTCATCACTGCTGAGGGTTGTAGGAATACGTGGATCAATAGTGTAGTTACATTTAGTCAGTGAAGCTAACGTGCTGAAGAGGAACCTTGGATTGTTTTTGTTTTTTTCTATCAGTGAGGAGTAATAAGCAGCTCTGGCATTGCGTAGGGCCTTCCAGATTCTGAGACACTCTTTCCATGCGTGTAAAGCTTCTTCCAGTTTGCTGGAGCGCCATATTCGTTCATGCCTCCGAGAGGTTAACTTTAGTGTACGGATGAGAGTTATACCAGGGTGCGACGGAATCACCTTCTTGTATTTAAATATAGAACTGTCAGTTAGGTATAGAGTGAGTATGTTTTTTTCAGGTGGTGAGTAGTTTAATAACAGGAATTCAAAAGTTATTAGATAATGATCTGACAGGAGGGGATTCTGATAAGTGTTCAACCTCGATGCTGTACGTCAGGACGAGGTCAAGGGTGTGGTTAAAGTAATGGGTGGGCACATTTACTCCCTGAGAAAAGCCGATGGACTCCAGTAAAGAGAGGAAGGCAGAGCCAAGGCTATCACCATCAACGTCAACCTGAATATTAAAGTCACCTGCCATGATTATTTTATCTGTCCCGAGTACTAAACTCAACAGAGTTTAGTGATTTCCAGGTTGGGTGGGAGAGACTAAGCACAATCTCTCAAATGACATGTAGCTACACTTCGGTTCAGGGTTGATCAGTAAACTGGAGTTGAAAATGGCTGCAACTCCACTCCCCCCCGCCAGTGTCGCAAGGAATATGAGTGTTAATATGGCTGGAAGGAGTGGATTCATTCAGGCTGACATATTCACTGAGACTCCGTCTCCTGGACTCAACTCTGTGTAGTCACGGTTTTAGGGTGATAAAGTCTAACATATTCCTGGATAAGAGAGAGGCTCCATCCAGGGTGGGATGTATATCGTCTCTGGCTATCAGACCAGGTTTCCACCAGAACGTTGACCATTTGTCTATGAAACCCACATTATTATCTGGGCACCAACCCGACAACCAGCGGTGGAAAGACCTCATGCGACTAAACATGAGATAACTAGTCATGTTCGGCAGGGGGCCAGAGAAAACTACAGTGTCCGACATGGTCTTTGCAAAGGTGCATACCGACTCCACATTAATCTTCGTAACCTTTGACTGATGAACATCGTGAATCATAATCCTTTTGTCAGGACTCTCACAGAAGGATGGACCCAAATGCAGATCAAAAGTGTCTTTATTTTCTTAAGAAGAAATCAAAAACTCAAAACTAAGGTAGGTTGGGGGGTTCCCAACAATTCCAAAAAATCGAGTCAAATCAACAGGCGGAGAAAACTCAAAAAACAATTCTCGATACAGGCAGGGTTCAGGCAGGATTCAGACAGCATTGACAGGCAGGATACAAGTAGCATAGACGGACAGGATCCGTATAGCAACAGCAGTGACGAGCAGTAACAACAGAGAACCAGAGACCGAACAATGGAACATGTGGCACTTAAATACACAGAGTCCCAGGGTTGGATCATTAGCTGATTGTCTGTAGTTCATAGGGTTCTCAGGTGGGGGCGCCAAGTCCACCCCAGGGACCTGACACCTTTCAAATCTAGGCCCTGCCCTAGCTAAAAGCTTCAGGTTGGATTCAATGTTGCCTGCTCTGGCCCCCGGGATGCAGCTAACTGTGCACCCTGGTGTTGCTAGCTTCACGTATCGGACTACAGAGCTGCCAATTACCAGAGTTTGTTTCTCAGCGGGTATTTCACTGAGTGGGAGAAATCTGTTCGATACGTGAACAGTGTTGTTGGTACCTGAGGGCTTCGGTTTAGGACGCCTATTCCCCCTTTGAACAGTCACGCAGTCGCGCTGTTTTTCCGGCTGCTTGGAAATTGCCGGGGAGCTAGCGTCTAAGCTAGAGGCTAAGCTAGCGTTAGCTCGGCCCGGGCTAATAACTCGATCCGCGGCGGTTACTGCCGGGGAGCTGCGAGTTACGCTGGGGGGGTCCGGGGAGACCAGGGACCGTCTAGCTACACTAGCATATGACTGGCTATCTAACGTACGGAGCCGAGGTTCTACCTCACGAACCCTCGCCTCCAAGTCTAACACAACATTACATTTGATACAAGTACCATTAACGCTAATAGAAACAAGTAAGCTAGGTTAGCTGAGCCAAATAACCAGTGACCGGGAAATTAGCAAGGGAAACGATTAGAGGGGTTAGCTTTGGAGATGCCAAATGAGTTTTTAGAAATGAGAAAGGAGTGAAAAGTAAGCAGCGACGCAGAGACGCTGCCACACACAACACAAGCTTTGAGTAACAGGAAGTGACGCAATACATTTACTGTACGTAGACAGAGGAGGAGGAGTCAGCACTCAACCACCATTATATGTTGTGTTTTCCAACTCATGGTTTTACCACTAAATACACAGCAATGTATGTGCATGAAATATCTAAAATATTGGCCAGATTTTCATCAAATTTTCATCAAATGTTGAGAACAATACCATGAACAGATAATTTAATTTTGGTAATGATCGGGAAGAAATCCTGGTCTCTATATTACTATAAGATGTCATTTGAAATGATAGTTTCAAGGGGCACGTTTTATTTTGAAAGGTAAAATCTGCTTGTTTTCACTCTCCTCTTCAACTTCAACGCTAAACACTGACAAAATATTAATTTATGGTTCAGTATTTCAGAAGAAAACTGCAGTGCATGTTGCTTATTAAAGGGATAGTTCAGTTTTTTGCATCCTGAATTTAGGTACTGATCCGTAAAACGTCCTGGTTTTTGGATCACTTAGAATTTTTTGGTGTTCAGTAAATAGGCCTATACGGTATTTATGATGACGGTATAATAAACTAAATCCCCCCAAAGACTTTTTGCATCCTAGACCCATTTTCCAGGCTCCTGTCATGTATCTGAAGAATCAACAAAAACAGTAATTTCAGTCCAAAGTGACCAATTTTTTCTCCCCTGTGTGACCTGTATCTGGTCATTCGATGACTCCAGGTGAGATTTTTTTTTTTAAATGTGACCCAGGGACACTTGCATATGTCTTAAAACTGATAAATATCCGATTTTTTTTTGACATGCAACTTCCGTCATCAATAAGCAGCAAACCTCTATGGCCTCTTTTAAACCGTAAAACAAGTTTGTTGTATGTTAAGACAGCAACTTTTAAATCACCAGCGTCCATTTTTTACTTCTATTAACACTGGAGATCACATACAAGTCACATACAAGTCGTATTTTATTTTTATAAACGTGAACAACCTTGCAAAGAAAAACCCAAATTGAGTGTTAAGGCCTGTGGTCTGAGCCTCATTCCTGGTATTTAGTGTCTCATCCTCCACGTTCCTTCACCTTTTTATCTACCCCCCCTCCTCTGGTTTAATGAAGTCTGCTCTTGTGTAATCTCGCTGCCATCAGGGCCCTCTCTCCCCCCCCCCCCCCTCTGACTCAGGTGTGTCCTCCAAACAGAGAGCCATTGTTCTCCGGATCCTCGGCACAAGCACACACCTGCAAACAACAATGATAGCTTTATTCACCTCTAACACACACACACACACACACACACACACGCCGAGCAAAGAGCTGTAAATACAGGGAGTGTTTGAAATCAGCGCTCGTTATCTGCTGTGGAGGAATGAATAATAAAAGAGAGAAAGTGACCGCGTGAGGGAGGAAAAGGAGCGAAAGGAACGACAGGAGATAACAGAACGAGTCGGTGTTTGCATGAGCTGGTGTCATATTTGATCACGTCGGACAGGAGCTCAGCAGAGGGGGGGGGGGGTGTTAACGCCACCATGGGTAATGTTCGGTGTTCATTCCTGACAGAGAAACAACTCTATTTACATTCCCCCGGCTCATATTTTGGTTTCACATACACTCATGCCAAAAAAAAAAATCAAAGGTGATTTCTGTCTGGGGGGAGGATGTGTGTGTGTGTGTGTGTGTGTGTGTGTGTGTGGGGGGGGGGGGGGTTTCCAATACACCTGCTGCAAGTTTATGTTTAAGGAAACGTCCAGAAAACCTGTCACCGTGCAGCTAGAGGGGAGAAAGTGGGGGAAGGGAGGACAACAGGAGGTTGAGGGAAAGAAAAGATGGGGTTGGAGGGGGGGTGGGAGGTGTGTGTGTGTGTGGAGGGGGGGGGGGGGGGTTACAAGACAGGAGATATGACAAGATTAAGGGGAAAAAAAGAATAGGAGGAGAGGAGGGGGGGGCCGAGATGTGACACTGGCTTCACCTGCTAACGGGCCTGGAGGCTCGTTAAGGTCTCAGGTGTCGGCGTGTGTGTGTCTGTGTGTGTGTGTGTGTGTGTGTGTGTGTGAGGGGGACAGTCAGCTCCGACGGTGATGGGATTTCACCTCAGCGTGTACAGTAAACACACCGTTCTGACGAAACACACACACACGCCATCCCTCAGGTGAGAGTGTGAGGTGCATCTGTCACGTTAAAACTGTATGAACACATAAACTCAAAAAGGTAGAATGCTAAGACAGGTTTCCAAAAATCCAGATTAATGACAGGCGTTCCAAAATCTACAGTTTCCTCACAGATACAGACAAATTATCAGAGACTGGGAAACTTGGTCACTCAGAAACGTTGGTAAATTATTACAGACTAGGAAAAAGTCAGAGGATCAGAGACTGAACAGAAGAAGTGGCAAAACTTAAATAGCAAACCAGGAACAGCACTAAACAGCAACAGGTGACAACAATGAACAGGTGATTACTTGGAGTTCCCAGGAGGGGGCGGGGCAGTAGGTATAACTGTGCTCCCTGGTGTCGCTAGCTTCACGTATCTGGCTACAGAGCTGCCAATTACCAGAGTTTGTTTCTCAGCAGGTGTTTCGCTGAGTGGGAGAAATCTGTTCGATACGTGAACAGTGTTGTTGGTACCTGAGGGCTTTAGTTTAGGACACCTACTCCCCTTTGTCACCCAGTCGCGCTGTTTTTTCGGCTGCTTGGAAATTGCCGGAGAGCTAGCGGCTAAGCTAGAGGCTAAGCTAGCGTTAGCTTGGCCCAGGCTAATAACTTGGACAGCGGCGGTTACTACAGGGGAGCTGCGAGTTAGGCTGGGGAGACGAGGGACCCTCTAGCTACACTAGCATATGACTGGCTATCTAACATACAGAGCCGAGCTTCTACCTCACGAACCCTCGCCTCCAAGTCTAACACAACATTACATTTGATACAAGTACCATTAACGATAATGGAAGCAGGGGAATAGCTAAACATCAGACACCCTGAGCAGGAAAAAGCATTAGGAGAGGGAACGAGAGAAGCCAAGCTAGCCGAGCAAGCTAGGTTAGCTGAGCCAAATAACCAGCGACTGGGAAATTAGCGGGGCAGTAAGTCATCAGACATCAATCAGACACAAAACAAAACCCTCCACTGCAGTATGCCGAATGTCCAGTGGGTGGTCCAGAGCCTAGAAACCCAACAATCTAGGTGTTGACCATCAGGTCCCAGCTAACTACGCATTAGACAATGAGGTCCCCACTAAGTAGGTGTAAGACCATCAGGTCCCAACTATCTAGGTGTAAGACCATCGGGTCCCAACTATCTAGGTGTAAGACCATCGGGTCCCCGCTAAGTAGGTGTGGGACCATCGGGTCCCCACTACCTATGTCGGGACTCACAGAGGGATTCAAGTGCAGGTCTGTTTAACTGAGTTTTTCTTATTTCAAAACAAACGGAGGCTTGGAGAGTCCAAAAAAAAAATCAGACACAAAACAAAACCCTCCACTGCAGTACACAGAATGTCCAGTGGGTGGTCAGAGTCCAGAGCCTAGAAACCTAACAATCCAGGTGTTGACCATCAAGTCCCAGCTAACTACGCATTAGACAATGAGGTCCCCACTAAGTAGGTGTAAGACCATCAGGTCCCAACTATCTAGGTGTAAGATCATCGGGTCCCCGCTAAGTAGGTGTGGGACCATTGGGTCCCCGCTATCTATATTGGGACTCACAGACAGGAACCCAAATCCAGATTAATGACAGGTGTTCCAAAATCTACAGGTTCACAGACTAGGAAACCGAGTCAGAGGATCAGAGACTGAACATAGGAAGTGGCAAAACCTAAATAGCAAACCAGGAACAGCACTAAACAGCAACAGGTGACAACAATGAACAGGTGTTCCCAGGACTCCCAGGAGTAGGTGATCAGAGTCCAGAGCCTAGCAACCTGACAATCTAGGTGTTGACCATCAGGTCCCAGCTAACTACGCATTAGACAATGAGGTCCCCACTCAGTAGGTATGGGACCATCGGGTCCCGACTATCTAGATGTAAGACCATCGGGTCCCGACTATCTATGTGTAAGACCATCGAGGTCCCGACTATCTAGATGTAAGACCATCGAGGTCCCGACTATCTAGATGTAAGACCATCGAGGTCCCGACTATCTAGATGTAAGACCATCGGGTCCCAACTATCTAGATGTAAGACCATCGGGTCCCGACTATCTATGTGTAAGACCATCGGGTCCCGACTATCTATGTGTAAGACCATCAGGTCCCCTCTAAGTAGGCGTGTGTTTGCAGTACGCTGACTGTCCAGTGGGTGGTCAGAGTCCAGAGCCTAGCAACCTGACAATCTAGGTGTTGACCATCAGGTCCCAGCTAACTACGCATTAGACAATGAGGTCCCAAGTAGGTGTGGGACCATCGGGTGCAGCAGTCTATTGGATTTCAGTTCAAAACACACTGAACAATATTCAGTTTTTTTTAAGCAGCAGGTGAATTTATTTACAAAGCAAAACGAGGAAAAAGAAATTGGCTTATTTTTGTTTCACTTTACACAATCATGTAGTTGACTGGATTGGACCATTTAAGTGGGTTGGTTCTGGTCCTCGGGCCACATGCTGTTTTAAACGTCTATTCCAACCAAACATCCAGTTAGTTTGCTTCCTTGGAACAATGGTTATCTCATATAATCTGAGAGAGGATGAAAACCACAAAAATCAGAGCAAGTAGCAACGTGTGAACACGTCGCTCCTTAATGAGTCAGAATTGGTGCTGGTTTCTACTGTAAAATAAACATTTGACTGATTTTGTTGTGAAAGTGAAACAATGCAGGTTCAAGCCTGCTTTACTGTCCATTTTCTCTCCATGAACTGGTCATACAAAGAATTTTAAGTTACGTTTCTTGCTTTTTCCCCCATGCAGACATAGACAATAGGACATATAGGCATTAAAGTGCATGGACTAGACAACAGTAGACATAAATAAGAACATAGATTACAAAATAAAGGGTTTTCCCTTTGTTGTACATATATTTACACTATTCAAGAATGAGATGCTGATATAACAGTAGTATGCCAATGTGTGCCACAGTTAAATCTGATCCTAAAAAGGAACATTCTAATCAGAACCAAATAAACTAGTGTAGAGTGAATGATCATAATTTACCTGGAGGAATCTCTGGGGTTAAATTACGGGACAAGAAGTTCACAACCTCAGTTTTTTTTTTTGCCTGAACTCCAATTTGTGGTGGAAACACTGTAAAGTTGTGAAGTATTTTGAGAAATAATCTAAGTGGGTTATGTGCCTCTCTGACGCTGGAACATGGGAGGTGTGGGGGGGGGGGGGGGGATATGATTGAAGAGCATGGGTATGGTTGGTGATGGGGGGGTATAGGAGGCCTTTTGTAATTTTACATGTGACAGGAGCAAAGCGAGGGATGGAAATAGAACAATGGAGGAAACGCTGAGCTTCTGAGGAGGCCCTCAAAGACTCCCAACTCAGAAGCTGATAAAAGCCCCTTCGACTTCATATCCCAGGCACCCTCTCTTCTTGTCTCACACACACACACACACACACACACACACACACACACACACACACGCTTCCTCTCTCTCTGAAGAGAACATCTTCAAGCCCGGTGAGCGACAGATCGCCAGGGTGTGACAACGATGACGGTTTCAAGCTGTGGAGACGGCGTCGCGGCGGTGTGTCACGTCGCGATGGCGGCGTGATGAAAGCAGAGTAAACACGGTAAACATGCCAGAGGAGGAGGATTGTTGTGTTTTTTTTTTTTTTTTTTTTGGTCAAAACTCTAAAAAGTGAGCGATACAATGGGAGGCACGAGAGTCTCTATCCAAGGTTGAAATGACAGAAGCGAGAGAGTGCGAGATTAACAATAACTAGTAGGTTAGAATAAAAACGTAGATATACAAATATGATGCTAAAAATATCCATAAAAATGTCAGACATGTTCGCACACAAGTGGAAACAGACAAGTCGGTGACACCATCATGTTTGGAGGATGTGGGAAGAGTAAACATCTGTCTGGGTTCAGTTCACGGCTGCTGGATGTTTGCTATGGTTTTTTTTTATTCTAGTGTCGGTTTATTCTACAACAAAAAGGGAAACTAGACAGGTAGAAAGGTCCAGGCAACGTGAAGGAAACACGAGATTCTGTCAGCAGATGAAGGAGAATAAACATTAAACACACCAGTAGATACTAACACACACTGAGGGCGAATCATAGGATTCACATCAGAAGATGTTAATTACTCTGCACATTCAACAGAGGCCTAATGCTCACAAACTACAACTTATTTCATCATAAGTGCTTTGCATTAAGACGGTGATGATGGTTTTGAGGCTTAAACTCTTAAGACACACCTGCCTCTTCTGTCTTTTTTGCAAAAAATGACTGTAAGGAGCACACTTCCTGTATATCACATGATTTAGATGGTCTCCATCAGACAAAGGTGGTGAACGTTTCCTGTTCTGACCACATGCTTTGAACTGCCACTGAATGGGGTCAATCGATGCTAAACAACTTCACCACCATAATTATTGTTTTTTTTCGGATGTCGGACCTTCAAGCTGCAAGAAAATATTTTTCTATTTTTGCTCATTTCACTTTTTAGAATATGAGACAAAAAGTCAGAAATATGACATTGGCAACACTGTTAGTGCTAAATAACATGGTTTGGTTTAAACTTGTAAAAACTAATGTGAAATTACCAATGTGAAATATTTGTGATGGTAATAAATGTACATTAAAATATCAGTGTTGTTCAGTCTGTTTTTATGGTGAGCCAGGAAAAGATCATGGTTTAGTTTAAAATTGCATCAATGCAAAATTACCAATGTAAAATGTCCATGTGATGGTAAAGGTGTCAGATTATCAGTGTCCATGTTGAATCCATGTTTATATTGTGTAAAACTACTATAAAAACAATAAGTGCTATGAAAAGATCATGGTTTGCTTTAAAATTAGCAATGCAAAAATACCATTGTAAAATGTTATGATGGTAAAAATGAATAAAAACAAAAAATAAGTGTAGGAAAGGATCATGGTTTGGTTTAAAATTGTAAAAATCAATGCAAAATTACCGATGTAAAATATTATGGTAAAAATGTTCTGAATATCAGTGTTCAGTCCATATTTTTATGGTTTAAAATTACTATAAAAACACTGGTAGTCCCTGGAAAAGATCATGGTGACACAAGGCGGGGGCCGGAGGCTGAACCCAAATGCACGACTCTTCACGGATCGTTCAAAAGGAATAGTCTTTATTATAAATCCGTACAAAAGATTCACTCAACATGAGGTAAACAAAAATCACTCTTGCGAGGAAAACAAAAATCACTCTTATGAGGAAAACAAAAAATCACTCTTACGAGGAAAACAAAAAATCACTCTAGCGAGGAAAACGGGACTAGGAAAAATAACGAGGGAAAGACTGTCAAAACAAGACTGGGAACTTTAGTAGACAGGAACAAAACCTGGTAGGACTTGGAGCTGGGCGCTGGCTCTTGACACATGGGACGTGACGAACTGGCACAGGACAAGGGGAGACACAGACAATATATAGACAGGGTAACAGGGCACAGGTGAAAACAATCAGGGCAGGGGAAGGCAATCACCATGGCGGGAAACACACACGGGCAGGAAGCAAAGGTGCCTGAAACAAGAGGGAAGAGTCATTTCAAAATAAAACAGGAAGTGCAGGACAAGACAACACGAGTGACAACTTAACATTTACGACGAGACATGACACATGGTTTGCTTTGAAATTTTCAAGTCAAAATTACCATTGTAAAATATTATGATGGTAAAAATGTCAGATTATCAGTGATGTTTAGCCCATGGTTTTATGGTGTGAAATTACTATAAAAACACTGGTAGTCCCAGGAAAAGATCATGTTTTGGTTTAAAGTTGTAAAAATCAATGCAAAATTTACAAGGTAAAATATCATTGTGATGGTGAAAATGTCTTATCAGTGTTGTTTAGTCCATGTTTGTATGGTGTGAATTTACTATAAAAAGGTTTAGTGCCAGGAAAATATGCAAAATTACTGATGTAAAATATTTTTATGGTAAAAATGTCTATAAAACACTGTTAGTGTCAGAAAAAGATGATGGTTTTTGCTTTGAAATTTTCAAAATGTTATGATGGTAAAAATTTCCGATTATCAGTGGTGTTTAGTACATGGTTTAATGGTGTGAAATTACTATATAAACACTAATAGCCAGGAAAGGATCATGGTTTGGTTTAAAAATGTAAAAATCAATGCAAAATTACTGATGTAAAATATTATAATATTTATGGTAAAAATGTTCAATTATCAGTGTTAAGTCTTGTTTTTATGATGTAAAAATTACTATAAAAACATTAACGTAGTGCCAGGAAAATTATCAGTGTAAAATTCCCATTGTAAAATGTTCTAATGAAAGTAAAAATGTCAGATTATCAGTTTTGTTCAGTCCATGACTGAAAATCGTAAAACGAACGTTACGTCATCACGGCTGAAACGTCGAGCTCGTATAAAATCATCTGTCAGACAAAAGAATTTCCTCAACATTTTTTTTTGTTACCTGAAACGTAATTCCATGATCGTGTTGTGTGGGAGAACTTTTCCTTTCTGTCTTTCTGCGTCTTTTCTCCAAACCGCGTGGAGGGTGAGGGGGGGGGGAAGCCAATTAGAGTCGCGCAGCCTTGGAAGACGAGGACCTTGGGGGGGGGGGGGGAGCAGTTATCTGGCGGACTCCCTGCGCCATGATTGATTTGGACTGTCACAGCGCTCAGCTGGACGTCATCGCACGGCGACAAATAAAGGATTACGTCGTCTCACGGTATCGCCCCCCCACCCGTTATTGTCCCCCCCCCACATCAAAGCACAAAAGAGGCACATTAGCATTTTTAATCAGAGGCTGCGGCCGGGCGCTGTGCAGGCACCCAGCGCTGGATTGTTGCTTTAATCTAACCCCCCCCCCCACACACACACACCCTTATTCTCCATTTAAAATGATCTCACCCAAAACATAGAGCACACACACACATTTTGACAAACACACATTCACTCGTATAAAGGGCTTCTTCGCCGGGGGGGGGGGGGGGGGGGTTACGGTGCGACCCGGTGGTGGAAAATTAACGAGACCCATCTGCAGTCAGACTTCAATTAGCTCTGGAGAGTTTGCCCTTATTTCGCCTGGACAAAAAACTCTGGCCTGGCAGAAACCGCCCCCCCCCCCCTCCTTCCATTCCGCCTTGTGTACGGCCTCCCCTGGAACATGCAGATGGATAATTAGGGCGATACTCCCGGTGAGAGGACAAAGATGATGCTAATTCCATTCATAAAGGGGTCTTCCGCTAATTACACACAGAGTTGCTCTCTCCTCTGAGTGAACAATTGCACAGCTGAGTGGTTAAGGTTAAAGGGAGCAGTGTTCATGTTTGGAATCAAACGAGATTAGCCGTGATTGGTGTGTCCCCCCCCCCTCTCAGCCCCCGCAGGAATAATTCACCTAATAAAGTACCTGAGCTGCAACTCTCTCGTTCCAGGTTAGCATCGAAAGGCTCTGTCTGACAATTTTAGACAAATAGGCGTCATCGCCACAAAATCAAGTGTATTACTGCACAAGTGTGGAGATTGATTTCCAACCCAGTGGAGCAAAATCCAGGATTTTCACTTTGGGAAATTTGTGATTTTTCAACTTTATTCCACTTTTGAGCAGGAATAGAGGCCATTATACCCATTAAACAGCTCGGTGCTCTTTTAATAAATCTCCAATACAAACAGACTGATTCTCAATCCACTAATTTATTACATATCACAGATTTTTTCCAAACTTGTGACGTCTTCATAATCATCCTGAGTATATATCACAAGACTGATAATTAATAATTCAAAGTGAACTTTATTGCCAAAAATCTATATAACAGTCACAAGATTAAATATGTGTTCCAATGCGCAGTTAAAACTAAACTTACTGATAAAGATCATAACAATAAATAGACCAACACACATAATTACACACATTACATAATATGTGTATATGCCATCAAACATTAAATAACAGCCAGGTTTCAATTAAACCCTTTAAACTCTGGGTGCAGGTGTATATCTTTATAAATAACCGCTGGTCTCAAATAAAAGCCTGGTCTGTGAAGTGATTGAAGCAAATAAAAGCCCAGGCTGTTATTTGGTATAACGCGAACATAAAAAATACACATTTAAAAAAATTTAAAGTTCAGGATTTAATCACTAAAGATGCCATGAAACAAATGGATAACATCACACAGAAGAAGAGAATTTACCTAAAAATTCTTACCAGAATTCATGACTCAGATCTAAGTCTCTGGTGCAATTGAACGCACCAATTTTTTTTTTTTTTTTTGAGTGTAATTTTGGAATATTTCAGAAGATTTGAGCCTTCTATGGACTGTGGACATTACATCTGAGTCTGTGAGCACCTTAGTGGAGGTGAACAGGGAATCCACAGCCGTTTTTTTCTACTTCTACGAGCAATATCGTTTCACGTTTGTTCATGAGTCGAAAATAAGCCAGAAAAATTTGTGTAGAAGTTGGAAAATGACAACTTTAAAGTGTGAAAACAAAACACACCTGCAGTCATTTCTGAGTTCTTCTTGGTGATGAATTCAAGAAAACCCTGTATTCCTAAAAACTTCTTGTCTTCTAGCATCTTCTAGTTTTTGCATTCGGGAGATTTGTCATAAAAAAAAAAGTTAAACACAAAATGGAAGTTGTCCAAAACGTAATCTTGTTCAAAAATGATTCAGTGTTTAGAGAATGTCTGAATTCTGTATCGAGACTATATTGATGGTGGAAGTCAAATTATGGTTGAATATGCTGATATTTATTTTTACGGGAAGAAAACATGATGGGATTCTGATAAGATTACAAAAAATTGTGTTTTTTGTATTTTTGGAAATTGTCGATTTGCTGTCACATGTTCTACAATAAATATAGCACATGGAACTGTTTCCTGTGCCTGTTTCAAACAATCCTGTTCTATAAAGAAATTTTTGAACGTCTGATACAAAGGCAGCACTTTTTATTTTATAAAGAACCTTTTATTACTATATACAGTACGTTATTCCCATGGTGATTAATACATAAAGGTTCTAAATAGACTCTGGGGACGGATGATGATCCATGTGATGATGGGATGTGAGCGCCGTTCACAACCAATGGTTCTCTGGTTAATTCTGACTGATTATTGATGTAAAGTGAGTTTTTATTACCACAGAATAGTGACTGGATATCGGTAGCTTCAGGAGGGCAACAGAGGCCAACGCTAGAACACGGTTGCTTTGATTATTCATGAGTTGCTGCATTATTCTTGATAAATCACTTAATAAGAATGGGGGGGGGGGAAACAGATTGCTGCAACAATGAAGAAAGCAAAAAGGAGTTTTTAGCAGGATGGGAGGTTGTAAGAAAGAGGCCTAATGCATGATTATTTTAGTATTTTTTGCCATATATTGTTAAATACTTGCACACAGTGACTAAAAAATGGGGAAAAAAAGCATTTTTCAGGCAATTTACGTCACATGTCCCACGATAAATATAGAACCTGCCTATATCCTTGCATATTTCAAACAATTCAATTCTATTCTACAATATTCCCAATTATACATCAAGACAATTTCTGCTGAGTTCTAAATAGACTCTGGGGACGGATGATGATCCATGTGAAAACCAAAGGTAAATGTGATTGAATAGCAGCGTTAGGGGGCAAAAAAGCCAACAATGGGTCAGTTTGTGCTAGAACACCTTGTTGGCTGTAAGAAAGAGGCCTAATGCATGATTTTTTTGTATTTTTTGGCCATATATTGTCAAATATCTGCACATGAGGACCGAGGATTATTCTAAAAAATGGAAAAAAGATGCATTTTTCAGGCAATTTGCCGTCACATGTCCCTCAATAAATATGGGACCTAAGAGTGGGGAAAAAAACTATTTCCTGTGCCTATTTAAAAAAATTCTATTATATAAAAAACATTTTTGAATGTCTGATACAAAGGCAGCATTTTTCTTTTAGATGAACCTTTTATTCCTATATACAGTACGTTATTCCCAATGTGATTAATGCATAAAGGGTTCTAAATAGACTCTGAGGACCAATGGTAACCAATGGTAGTTGTGATTGATTATTTATTTAAAGAGGGTTTATGTGACTGGATACCAGCAGCATTAGGAGGCCAACAATAGGTCACAGTCTTTCACTAATAGTTGCTTTGATTATTCATGTTCTATTATTCTTGATAAACCACCTCTTAATATTAATAAAAAAAACGCAGATTGCTGCAACAATGAAGAAAGCAAAGAGAGAAAGATGCCTAATGCATGATTTTTTTTAGTATTTTTGGCCATGTATTGTCAAATACCTGCACATGATGACCGTGGATTATTCTAAAAAATGGAAAAAAGAGGCATTTTTGCACTAGAACACCTTTTTCACAAATAGTTGCTTTGATTATTGATGTCGCTGCATCATTCTTGATAAACCATCTCTTAATAATAATGGATAAACGCAGATTGCTGCAACAATGAAGAAAGCAAAGAGGAGTTTTTAGCAGGATGGGAGGTTGTAAGAAAGAGGCCTAATGCATGATGCATTGACTAAAAAAGTGGAAAAAAAGGCATTTTTCAGGCAATTTGCCGTCACATTTCCTTGCATATTTTAAACAATTCCATTCTATGGGGAAGAATAAATGAATGTCTGATACAAAGGCAGCACTTTTTTTTCAAACAAACCATTTATTACTATATACAGTACGTTATTCCCAATGTGATTAATGCATAAAGGCAGTTTAGGTTCTAAATAGACTCTGGGGACGGTTGATGATGTATCTGAACACCAATGGTTCTCTGGTTAATTGTGAATGATTATTTAGTGATTTTAAAGATGGTTAATGTGACTGGATCCCAGCAGATTTAGGGCAACAATAGGTCACAGTTTTCACTAGAAAACCTTGTTCACACACGGTTGCTTTGACTTTTGATGTGTCGCTGCATTATTCCTGATAAACCACCACTTTTCCTGGTAACGGCACATGCAAGAGCTGCAAAATAACAATAAAGGAGTTTTTTTTCTGCAGGCCTTAATCTGCATGATCATCACCGTGGCGCGCTGCTGATCAAATGTGAACAGGGTGGATGGGGGGGGGGGGGCTAAATAATAGATCACAATGGGGCTGTTTGTGCGTCGCAGTTTAACAGCAGACGGCGGCACATTTGCCCCGTCACAAACTCCATTTGGGAAGAAGAGAAAGCTGTCGGTGTGATAGCTGCTAAAATTAGACGTTGGCGGCGGCGGTGGTGGTGGTGAGGTTTTTTTTCTCCTTTCTGAAGATAACCCCCCCACCACCAACGCCTGCAACCGGTGAGCCGACTTTGAGACGAAGTGAAAATGCAGGAGGGAGCAAACGGTGCTGATTACAATGAACGAGAGGAGGAAACAAACGCGTAATCACACTTTGATGTGTCGGCGGCGAACGCGATTCACTTCTATCATTTCATGACTTTACGGCGTGCACGATGGCACGAGGATTAGGATGTCGCTGTGTGTGTGTGTGTGTGTGTGTGTGTGGGGCTTTGAAAGAGATATGCTAATTTAGCCAAGGAGCAAAAAAGAACATCAAATATGTAGCAGTGAATAGCCAAGGGACTTTCAAGTCCTAATACGCTTCAGAAGTGCTTTATCTGCGCGCCACAACCTGCGTTTACAGCACAAACAGGACAAAAAGGCGCGGGTCGCGGCTTCAAAGCGCCGCCCCGCTTCCAGATCAGGCTGAATAAAGGTTATCGGCCGCGGACCAGTCAGGAAACAAAAGGCAGCGGCGTCGCACGTGAGCAGCCGCCGTTTCTCTTCTCCTCTTTTTCCCGCTCTCTCTCCTTCTTTCAAGGTTTTCAGACGTTTGATTTTCTTCTTTCCCTTTTTCCCGTCTTTCTCAGCCGGGCGTTTTAAGTTGTGCATCAAAGCGACTGGCAACAATACGCGACCCGCCCGACTCCCGACGCTCTCCTCGCGCTCCCGCCGTCAGCATTTGGAATCATAGCAGGGGTGGCGTCGTTTGATAGCTCGATAGTCGTTCGTTTTTTTGATCTGCGAACGCCTTTGTCTCTATGTGTGTGTGTGTGTGTGTGTTTGTTGGGTCTGAAACAATAAGAGAGATTAGAACCCGAGACCCGAGAAAAAAAAATAAAAGAACAAATGCTTTTTCTTCTGTTGTTCTCCTTTCAAGTCCGCTTCTGTTCCATTCGCCACCAATCGCGCCGTCTTTTTTTATTTCGCAGACTTGCTGTGCTCTTAAAAAAAAAAAACCCTCTCTTAGCGGGTTGTTACCAGGCAATAATGACTTTTCAGCCAGAAAAAGGTCGCCTCCATAACTTTCCGCACTTTGCATGTCGGCGATGGCGTCCCAATTATGAATCCGCCTGAACACAGTTGGGGTTTAGGGGGGGGGGAACGCCGTATTAAAACCTCCCTTTTTCTCCGTCTTCACCGTGAAAAAGAAAAAAAAAAACACATCAAGGAGGACGACAAAGCAGCAAGAGAGAGAAAGTGCTGCCTCGCGGTGGAGGCCTCGACTGAAGATGAAAGCCTCCGAGGAATCAAAGAAGCCCCGTCACTCATTATACCTCGGTGGGATGCCTCCATCCTCCCCCCCCCTCCACAGTCTCCCAAGCTCCCCTCTGTTCGCCACAGTCACGGTGCAGGGCGGACGGAGGACAACGAGGTCAAGGTCGGGGCTGAGGTCGCTTTGTCCCGGTCAAACTTTAGAGCGGAAACGCCTTAAATATGGAGTTTAAATACAGAGAATTCACCTCATATGAAAAAAAAATCCAGATGCAAATATGGACGCCTCATGTCCTCACTTTAAGCCAGTGGCTTTTATGTCCTAGAATAAAGTGCAATTGCACCTCCACTACATTAGGGGGCAGTGGCGCTCTCATTGTCAGTGTGTGAGCAGGGAGCATACAGCACAGAGTATGAGTATGAAGTGTAGACACCAAGTGACACCATGAAAACATATTTAACAGGGATGTTAACAATGCTAATAATAATGGGATTTACCACAAAATACTAAGTCCTTTTTATTTGCCTCAGTAAAATGCAAATAAACTAATATAAATTCTTAAAATTAAATATATTTTTTATCCTTTCTCAACATGAGTCCATTAATACTACAAATAATATCTTTATTAGTTGTCAAGCCAACAAAATCAATATAGTCTATATATGTGTGTATGTGAAAAGGTAATTTGCAAATCCAGATAAAAGCCATTTAGAAAAAGAATGAGCTGAGGTAATTTTCAATAATTTCATAGTTTTTTGAGAGGCCTCAGTGGTTCTCAAATAGTGGGGCGAGTCAAGGGGGCACATTAGACCTCAGGGAACATGCTTTTTTATTTTTATTTTTATTTTTTTTACGCCCCAGAATATAGTGCAGTTGCACCTCCACTACATTAGGGGGCAGCAGAGTGTGAGCAGGGAGCATACAGCACAGAGTATGAGTATGAAGTGTAGACACCAAGTGACACCATGAAAACATATTTAACAGGGATGAGAAGACAGGCGGAGAGAGACGGAGATAAAGAGACAAACCAAAGTCTCCCAAAGCTAAGACGAGGAAATATGACGAAGCGTCTGTAGCGCTTGGTTCACTGTGAAAGACCGGTGTGTTACTGAGTCTGAAATGTTGGAGACAAAGACATTAAAGACATTACACCACAATCACTGATAAGACCATTTATGTAGTTTTATTTTTCAGTATCATATGGTTTGACATGGTCAGTCAAAACATGTTTATAGTTTAATTAACAATTTTATAGACAAATGATTCTATTCATAGTCGCGGGGGGTGCAAGAGGTTTTCTTCTTCCATGGGGGGGGAACAGAAAATAATTGGGAAGCACTGATTTAAGCCCAGAGATGAGGCCTTAGGTGGGGATGGGAGTTATGGCAGCGTTTAATAGGCAGGACAGAGGATCCAGTAAGAAAAGCCTCAAATATGTCGTTTTTTTTCCAGGTTTTGGGCGACTTTTTTACTACTTCGCCGTTTTAACCTTCATGCCTGTCAGGGCTGATGTCTCTTATGTCAGGGTCAAACTTTAGAGCCAAGACGCCTCAAATATGGTGTTTTTTTCAGGTTAAAATACAGAGAATTCACTTTATGTGCACGGATCCAGACACAGATATGGTCTCTCTCTGTTTCTGTCCTCACTTTAAGCCCAGAGATGAGGCATTACGTGGGGAGTAGGAGTAATCGCGGCATGATCAGCAGGCGTTTGATAAGCAGGACAGAGGAGCCAATAAGAAAAGCCTCAAATATGGTGTTTTTTCAGGTTAAAATAGTGAAAATATGCCTCATATGAGAGAATCCAGAGGCAGATATGGACGTCTCTTACCTCGCTTAAAGCCAGGAGATGAGGCATTACATGGGGAATGGGAGTCATGGTGGCTTTGTGTAATAAGCAGGATGGAGGATTTGGAAATGCACTTTAGAAATCTAGATGAGAAGAATTTGGCTAAAATTTAGGATGGTGCGCTTTGAACTTGATCATAACAAACCTTGTAATTGGAGAATTGCAGTAGGACAGCAGGATTCCCCTTGGTGCAGCATTTAAGAGCTTAAATGACTATATTTTGCAGCATAGCTAATGTACTTGTCCAGATTTTTTCTCTAAATAATGCAACATATATTGAGATAAAAACTGCTGGTCTCAAATAAAAGCCCAGGCTCTTATTTGGTATTTAACACTGTGTCCTTAAATGCAATCATTCATGCAATCATTTTTACCCTGTGAGCATAAAAAACACCATAAACTACACAAAAAAAGAGTTCAGGATCACTGATAACCAGGCTGAGGACCTTTCACCTCGGAAGTAATTTCCAAGGTGCAATTGAACGCACCGGTACCATGAATAGTCTGTATGAGTGAAATTATCATTTTTTGGGACATTCAATCATTCTATTGATGACAGTATGACTGTGGACATTCCATCTGAGTCTGAGCACCTTAATAGGTGGACAGCTGTTTTTTTTTCATAATTTCTAAGCATCATTTCACATTCGAGAGTCATGTCGTAGCAGGAAGTCAATCACTCAGAACTTGATGAGATCCAACCTTGTTTTTTTTTTTTTACTTTCCCTCACGTAGCCAATGTACTTCTGCAGCATTTCTCTCTGATTTGTGCAGGTGTATATTTTGAAAAAATAACCGCTGGTCCCAAATAAAAGCCCAGGCTCCTTTTTGGAATATAACCTGCAATCATTCATGCAATCATAGTTACCCTGCAAACATAACAACATTTATAAAGGGGAAGCTGCAGCTTCTCGCGCTAAAAAATGAACCTGATTTAGAAGTTTCTGATTTCAGATCATTCAACAGATGCTTTAAAATGAGAAAAAAGCTGCGTACATGTTGAAAAACTTTAAGTGTGAGGATTTACTCCAAAAAAACATAGGATAGACTGTAAGTGCAATAAAGACTTGGTGTTTTTTTTAACCACTTTTGCCTCATGTGAGAGCATCCAGATGCAGATCGGACGTCTCCTTCCTTCGCTTTAAAGCCAGGAGACGAGTCATGGTGGCGATTAACCACGGCGTAAGATTTGAGATAAAGACGTGACTCCACGTCGACTCTGCAGCGATGCAAAGTCGTCCTGGACAGTCACCTACACTCATTTTCTTCCATCGTACGCCCCCCCCCCGAACCTCAACGCCACCCCCCCTCTCCCCCCGTCCCCTCCCATCCCTCTGTTGTTTCGTTTTATCTCTGTGAAAAATAATGAAAGCAAGCACTTGCAACCGCGTCTCCATTGATGTTTCGAATACACAACCAGCAGATTCAAAAACACATTCCGGGATCAAAGTAAAAAGGGGAGGGAGGGGGGGAAAAGGGAGGGGGTGGGGGGTAGGAGGTGGAGGGGGGGGGTCCTTCTCCTTCTTCTTTCCAATGAAATTATGAGTGCAGGAGTCTGGGGTTGCAGAGCTCATTTGCTAAGACTGTGAGGCAAATAGTCGTTAAAGAATGGCCTGTAAGTAGGCATTAAACAGGAAACGCCTCACGATTCCCGCGGATTAGCATAAGAACCTTTTTTTTTTTTCCTTGCCGGGGCCAGCTAATAATATTCATTTAAAATAAATACGTAGGGGGGGCCGATCGCACATATTTACCGAAAAGGGGGAGGGGGGCTGCTCGGAGGGATGTGGACTCGATGCTCGTCGCTTTCTTTGAAGTTTTTTTTTTTTTTTTACCAGAGACTGGAAAATTAAAGTCTTTACAATAAAATTAGAGTGGGAGGAAAAAGTTTTTTTTTTCTGGAGCTGTAAGGCACCTGCGACCTCCAGAGCGACTTAAACTTCTAAGTTTCTGTCGTCTCGAAGTTTATTTCCGCTCGGAAAAGTTGAGCTTTTTTTCAGCAGTCTGCACCCGTCTGTGCTGAGTTTGTAGGCCGAGATTGGCTAAAATGTGGGACGGTGCACTCAGAACTTGATAAGATCCAACATTGTCATTTTCTCTTACTATCCTCAAGTAGCTGATGTACTTCTCCAGCATTTCTCTCTGATTTGTGCAGGTGTATATTTAGAACAATAACCACTGGTCTCAAATAAAAGCCCAGGCTCTTATTTGGAATATAACCTGCAATCATTCAAGCAATCATTTTTACTCTGCAAACATAAAAAATACACATTAGGAAGATAAAAGTTCTAAAGAAGCCATGAAAAAAGAAATTTTTAGAGGAAATCCAACCTTGTATTTAGAAAACTGTGAAGAAGATGTCAGGCACCTGCGACCTTCCGAGCGACTTAAACTTCCGAGTTTCTGTCGTCTCTAAGTTTATTTCCGCTCGGAAAAGTTGAGTTTTTTTTTCAATTAAAATGACCCCCTACCCTCCCTCCAACCTTGTAATTTTCTCATACTTTGCCTCAAGTAGCCAATGTACTGGTACTAATGTACCAGCATTTCTCTCTGATTTGTGCAGATGTATATTTTGAAAAATAACAGCTGGTCTCAAATAAAAGCCCAGGCTCTTATTTGGTATTTAACCTGCAATCATTCATGCAATCATAGTTACCCTGCAAACATAAAAAATACACATTAGGAAGATAAAAGTTCTAAAGAAGCCATGAAAAAAATACATTGTCAGAGGAAATCCAACCTTGTATTTAGAAATGGTAAAGGGAAAAAGGTGTTTATTTTTTTTCCTGAAGATGCCAGGCACCTGCGACCTTCCGAGTGACTTAAACTTCCGAGTTTCTGTCGTATCAAAGTTTATTTCCACTCAGGGAAGTTATGTTTTTTTTCAGCAGTCCACATGCATCCGTTGCGAATTTGTAGGCCGAAGCCAATTAAAATGACCCCCCTACGCACACACACACTGGGCCTGGTTTATAGATACGCGGTAATGCACTGGACTATAGAAACCTAGATGAGATAATTGGCTAAAATGTGTGACAGTGCACTTGGATCTTGATAAGATCCAACATTTAATTTTCTCTTACTTTCCCTCAAGTGGCCAATGTACTTCTCCAGCATTTCTCTGATATGTGCAGATGTACATTTTGAAAAATAACCGCCGGTCTCAAATAAAAGCCCAGGCTTTTATTTGGAATTTAACCTGCAATCATTCATGCAATCATGCTAACCCTGCAAACATAAAAAATACACATTAGGAAGATAAAAGTTCAGGCTTTAATCCCTAAAGAAGCCATGAAAAAAGGACATTTTCAGAGGAAATCCAACTTTGTATTTAGAAAACAGCAAAGGAAAAAAGGTGTGCATCTTCCGAGCGACTTAAGCATCTGAGTTTCCGTCGTCTCTAAGTTTATTTCCGCTCGGAAAAGTTGAGTTTTTTTCAGCAGTCCGCACGCGTCCGTTCTGAGTTTGTTGGCCGAAGCCAATTAAAATGACCCCCCTACCCCCCCTGTAAAAAGCAAACACACACACACTGGGCCTTGTTTATAGATACCCTGTGTCAGCAATCGTGCGGTTGTGTGTCCTCTAATGATGCGAAAACCCGTCGCCGCCGCCCAGCCGGACGCTGACAGCCGAGCGGAAAGTGGAAGGAACTCCAGCCGCTTCCATCCAGTTCAAAGACGTACGTCCATCTTTTTTTATTTTCACTTATCCGACAGTAACGAGAAGATAAAAAAAGGAGCGACCTCCGGTGGGGGGTCACTCGTCAAACCCGAACCCTTCCTTTAACCCTGGAGAGACAAGGTCATCAGAGCCAGGTGGAAAATTCTAAATCAGTTTTTTATATAAAGCCGCGGCTTTGAAGTGACACCAAAGTCCAAGTATCTCATCTCTTCTGTCCCTTATTTTTTTTTAAACACTGCGGTGTCGACATTTCAAGCGTCTTTCGGCATTTAACGTCGGCCTTTTGATTTTTTTAAGACGCTAATTTTAACATCTTCAAGGGAGGAAAGTGAAGGATTCTTTTGTCTGGCCTTTCTCTCTCTCTCTCTCTCTCTCTCTCTCTGCGACATGAAAAGATCTTTAAAAAGGGAGAAAAAAGGCGAATCTCCATCAAAAGTAAATGCAGAATGTGCTTTTCGGGTGACATTTTTGCTATTTGGCCATTTTAACGTGATGCCTGCCATGCTTGGGGCGGCTTCCTCTGCTCTGAACAACACTTTTCGGATTGGGAAACCTTTTGATATATCATCACACAAAGCTGAACAGCAACCAAAAACAGTTGCATTCTTTTTTTTTGTGTGTGTGTGTGTATATGGAGTTTTTTTGGAGTTTTTGTTTTTGAAGCGTCTGCCTCACATCTGGTAGAGGAATCATCCCCGTGAAGCTGGAGTCATATAGATTTATACAAATGGTTCTTTCAATGGGCGGAGAGAATGTTGAAAGAGAGAGAGAGGGAAAAAACACACACACACACACACACACACACAAAAAGACGATTTTTAGGATTAGTTTATTCACTCAGTGGATTCAGACGTTCAGATTTAGAAAAAACAAGCTGATTTTTAGATGCAGCTTTGGAGGCGAAGAGGTGTCTGCACAAGTTGAAAATGTTCGGGCTTGAGTCGACAAATTCACATTTCATGAAGATACAGATAACTTACATCCTGGGCAATAGAACCAGCTTTTTCTTCTGATTGAAAACTAATCCAGGGACACGAATACTCATTTTTCTTCATATTAAAAGTGGTTAAAACTCTGCAGCGAACAGCAGAATTAGTTAATTGCATAAATAAAAATGATAAATACCAAAAAAACAGGCTTAAACACACTAAGAACTAATTATAATTCTAAACAGGTGAGGAACAAGACACAGGTGAAACATGTCAGACAGGAAGGAGGAACGTATTTCAAAATAAAACAAGAAAACCAGACAAAACTGAATTATCCTGTTGTATATTAACTAATACATGTTCACTCCTGTCTCCTAAATACATTGAATTAATTACATGTTAAAACATGACTGTTTACTCTGAATTAACGAGATTAAAGGAAAATTCTGACATTTTTCTAACTTTTGAGTGTGTGTATTTTGCAGTAATTTGGAATCAGAAGTTTCTAGATCTGGTCCAGTGTTTTAGGTAGAAGCAGTAATATTTGCTTTAGAAAAGAAATAAAGAAATTGTCTCTGGGCCCCGTTTATTAGCGACTTGACTTCCTCTATTTCCAGTTTCAACAAAACGACTCTCAAAAGATTCTCCTAAGACTCATGTGGTGTATATGTGATAATAATAAAAGCCTGATAAATGTGGAAAAATCACAGCAGGGGACGGACAGGTGGTTCTGGCTCAATACTGGATCAAATTAAGACATTTTCCTCACATCACTGTGATAGATTAAAATGTAGGAAAATAAGGCGGAAAAATACAGAACATCCTCCTGCACGAAAATACAAGGAGACTTTTTGCAACCTGAATAACATGTGACACAGTTTGATTTTTTTTTGCATTTTGCATCAATTGATGCAGGTATCAATACTTAAAGTACAGATACTACTACGGACTTATCTGTACTTTAAGTGTGTGTCTACACACTCCTGCAGGGCATTGGCTGTTATAATTACTCCTTAAATCAGGGGTGTCAAACTCGGGTCCTGGAGGGCCGTGTGGCTGCAGGGTTCTGGTCCAATAGGCAGTAACACACCTGATTCTACTAGTGAAGGTCCTCAACGAGAGCTCATTGGTTCATGAGTAGAATCAGGTGTGTTACTGCCTGGTTGGATCTAAAATCTCGACCCACTCAGCCCTCCAGGACCTGAGTTTGACACATGTGCCTTAAATTATAGAATGAAAATATAGAATATCTACATGTACTGGTATAGAAAGAAATCTATATATCAATTTATATTATATGCTCTGTCATAATTTATATTATGAAATGTCCATAATTTATATTATGACAGAGCAAATATAGTTAGAATATTAAAAAACACCCAAAATGTGCAGATGAAAGCTCTCGTTGGTTGTTTTCAATCTGTATATATATATATATATATATATATATATATATATATATATACATATATATATATATTACTTTCAAAACCTCTGAATTGTCCTTTAATGCTTGAGTTTATATACTTCTTTCCACTCCGCTGGTATTTTACTTTATATAAAATTTACTTGAAACAAGACAAAACTCATGTCAGTCAAACTAATAAATTTAGTGGTGTGTAAGAATAGAAGTAAAAATACCAAAAATTTGCCGATGAAGGCTCTCATTGTAAAAATGATTTTATTTTTCTTATATAGAACTGGAAGCTTCCTTTATATGCTATACTTTTAGAATTGACCTTAAATACTTGAGTTGATGTACTTTTCCCCAGTTTTTCACTGGTTGCAATTTTTTTGCTTTGGGCTTTTTCGCTTTAAACTGAACAAAAATTATGGATCTGATCTATTATCTCTTATAGTTGTGTTTAAAACCTGAGTCTGAATCATGAACAAGAAAAAAATAACTCAAAATTAGTCACAATTTTAGTGGAGTGAAAGAAAAGTAAAAATATCTAAAATTTGCAAATTTGATGAACGAACTGGAGGCTTCCTTTACATATATATTTTCCTTTCAAAACCTCAGAATTGTCCTTTAATACTTGAATTAATATATTTTTTTCCACTCCACTGACAAAACAGACAAAACTCAGTAATAAATTTAGTGGTGTGAAATAATAAAAGTAAAAATACCAAAAATTTGCCGATGAAGGCTCTCATTGTAAAACATATTTTAAACACCTTAAAGACTTGAGTTAATTGTTGTTAATTTTTTACTGGTTGCAGGTTTGTTTCCTGTGAGTTTTTTTTTTTTTTTTTTGATTTTTGCTTTGGACTTTTTCGCTTTAAACTGAACAAAAACTATGGATCTGATCTATTATCTCCTATAATTTAGTTGTTTAAAACCTGAGTCTGAATCGTGCAACCAATGCATTTTTACCATGGCAAATATAGTTAGAAAATTGCAAAATCAAACATTAAATTGTGTCCCACTATGTAAAAAATGTGCTTTAAACATAAAGGAAGAAATAGTAAAAATACCAAAAATTTGCAAATTTATGTTTTCATAATGAACTGGAGGCTTCCTTTACATATATATTTTCCTTTCAAAACCTCAGAATTGTCCTTTAATACTTGAATTAATATACTTTTTTCCACTCCACTGGTGTTTTACTGCATATCAAATGTAATTAAAACAAGACAAAACTCAGTAATAAATTTAGTGGTGTGAAAGAATAATAGTAAAAATACCAAAAATTTGCCAATCCCCTTTATTTATTTATTTATTTATTTATTTATTTTTGCGTCTTCCCGCTTCTTTTTTTTTTTTTTTTTGTATCTACGTATGGAATCATCCAACAAAAGCGAGGCTTCGCGTCGCATCAGGTAGAAGAAGGCATGCCCGGGCACTTCTAACAGCCCGAAGACGCCTGTTTCAAGTCCTCACAGGACGGCCGCCTCCCATTGAAGTTCAAATGGATCGCTGTCGGGCACAGGCTTTCCATGGGGGGGGGGGGGGCAGCTTGCTCACCTCTGTACCCAACTCATACATCCTACCAGGAGCTTTACGTGAGAGGAGGGAAATAGAAGTAAAGTGCAGCCAATGGGCAAAGCTACTGATTCCTTCTTCTTCTTCTTTGGTGTCTCTTTGCCCCCCTCATCATCCTCATCCCCTCAATGGGATGATTTCCGTAATCTGTCGTTGTGATTGGTTAAAAAAAAACGACGCCTCGCCTTTGAATTAACACAATTAAACTACAAAGAGCCTCGATTACAACTCGGCGGCTTTGATGAGGGAACAATAATTCCACCAATACCGATCCTTATGAGTTCCTTGGGGTTAGATGTCTTTTTGTGTGTGTGTGTGTGTGTGTGTGTGTGTGTGTGTGTGTGTGTTAAGCTGTATCAAATTAAGTCGGAAATGGGGGGAGTTCATTTAATAGCTTGGAACTCCCGATCTAAGACTAAATATCATTTCCCATGAGCCTTTGCCCGCCGTGTCCTCTGCAGTGAGGCCTAATTTTCCTGTTTTCACCACGGAACATTTCATGGTTCACGAGATCAAAAGCTTTTGCGCGAGTTGCGCGTTTGTTTGCATCGACGAAGTGTTTTTTTGGGGGCGTTTTTTCCTCCATCTGACATTTAAAATAAAAAAAAAAATTGGACGAGTGACAAGAAGGACATGAATAAATAATGCCTTTTTTTTCAGTGTCCCATTTCGACAAACCACAGGCCATCCTTTCTGAAAAAAAGACGCCTGTGACTCATTTAGTCTTGAACTGGTTTGAATGAACACGTCTCTTTGATGTTTGGAGTCCTGTCACGTCTCTGTAGTTTCCATTGTCTTTAATTTAACCCCTGAAACAACCAGATCAAATATCACGCGAGAGACAAACGTCGTCTTGAGCAACCTCCTCCTCCTCCTCCTCTTCCTCCGTTCTTTGCATTAAAAAACGTGAAATCTGGAACTTTTCACGCGTTAACTACTGTTGGCTACCGGCTCGTGATAGTTGGAGCTGAAACGAGGCCAGACTTACCAGGTTTGTCAGTTTTTCTGCCAAAAATCAGCTTTTTGCAGAAAAAGCTGTTGAAATGTGCAAAAAAAACAAACAAACCTACATTCATAATCAAAGAGAAATAACCGACTACAACAGTTAAACATACGACACATTTTGCCTCCATTATACATTCATGAGACCTGAACTATATAATGTATAAATCAGTCAGTGTTTGTTGCAGTGGTCAAAGTTACCTTAATTGTCGCTATAGGAAATTGATTTGCTAATACACATAAAACATACATAGTATAGCACATAATTGACAGGTTGATTAAGACAATATGCTAGTCAAGAAAACGATTGATTCACGACTCCCACAACATAAAGACGATAGAATTGGGGTGAATTTTAGAACATTGATTCCAAACAAAGGCAAATACTATTGAGTTTCATGATTTCTTGTGCTTTGAACTTGTTTTTTAATGGGTCTCATCTGTAATTTACATATATTTGTCAATGGCTGCATGCGTATGTTTGTCTTTTTTTTTTTTTTTTTTTTTTTAAGTGCAATATAAAGGTAATAAAGTGGAAACTTCAAACAGCTGGCACCACATCTGTTAGTATGAGACGTGTTCAGCTGACATCATTTACTCTGGTTTGTGCTACGTTTCCCTAATTAGCGTCTGGCACATTAACCCGATATTACTAACAAGTCATTTGTGATGTCACTGCATTGTATTTGTGTATTTTTTTGTGTAAACTAAGGTTTCTGAAATAGTTTTAAAGTCCAATAAACTTTTTCTTTAATCGGGTAAAGTGTGAACTTGCACCAGGAAGTGAAAAAATTTGATAAACTATCTTTATTGGTGGACAAAGTTCACAGACGTTGTTTTTTTTTATAAGCACTGAGCTGCAAACCAAAAAACATTCACTCATTATAAATGATATAATACTTAATTATATATACATACTTTATATTATATAAATAAATATTATAAATATTCAACTGCAAAAACCACCCAGTAGCATCATTCTGTGTTTATGCTTGGTTTGGTAAATGTAAAATAAAAACAGTTAATGAATTGTTAGACCCAGTAACATCCCATAATTGTAATAAACCACCAATATAACACAAATCTGCAGTTTTTTGTAATAAAACACAACCCTAACAATTATTACGTTTGTTTTTGGAAAGTTAAAAAATATTCGACTTTTAAAGGGAACTCTGTGCTGTGATTGGCTGACACCTTCAGAACCAGTCCTGGATTTTGTAGAAAATACACTGAGAATTTATTATGACTTTTTTGTGCAATTGCACAAACTTCTGCTAAAAGCTGCAGATTTGTTGTGTTGTGTTCATGGTTTATTACATTCATGGGATATTTAACATCGCTGGGACCAACATACCACATTATATCTTTCACAGATGGTTAATGTCACATCTACAAGCAGCCTGATTAACTAAAAACCTTTCAAACATTTACACTATTTGCAATTAATTAATTATTTGCACCAATTAAGCGTGAGGGGAAATGTCACATGTACTTCACATACAAAGGAATCAAAATTATGTTTTTCAATATCCTATGCATTTACATGGACAGTAAAGAGCAAGTGCACAAGACAAGACAATCCTAAACTAAGTTATTACAATTACACTTAAATAAAGTGCAGTAGCTTATTCATTTCAATGAACAATTAAACAAAGAAGATCAGTGAAGAGAAAGTGGTCAACCACACAAAGCAAACCCCCAACATTTCCTTTTTTTCCAAGGCACCAAATAACACCTGGACTCACAAATTGATGGTATTTTATAGCGTAAGATTATCCGAGGGTGCAGGCCAACAGCTCCAATAAACTGACGCTCCAGCTTCTTACCTCCCACAATCTGTGGAAATTACAAGGATCTAATGCTTCCCCCCGCAGTATATACGTAAAGTCTGGTTTTGGAGCAGATTACAAGCCAAAGGTGTGCAAAGGAGAATGGAATGCCCCCCCCCCCCAGCCTCCCACTCCCACCCCTACAAGGCAATTGGACGACCACCGACTTATGTGGGTAGTGGTTGGCACAGGTTGGAGACAGAAGAGGAAGAGAAGGGGGGTTTGGAGGGTTGGGGAGGGGGCAAAGTACCTGGTTCTGGTTCTGAAAGCTCTATAATGACGAGGCCGGTGCCAGCAGTTGAGGTGCCCGAGGCGGACAGAGTGAAAGAGTTAGAAGAGAGTGTTCGCCGCTACGATGCAGCCAGACGAAAAACATTTTAAAAAAGAAAAGAAATGTGAGATCAGGGGAGTTTGTATTACTTTTTAATCCCCACTTTACAAAACCTTCAATCAAACCTAATCAAATCAGGCCATTATATCCCTCGGACAATTCAAGCTTCAAGGAAATCCACGTGAAACGAGGGGGTGTTTTTTTGCTGTATGCACGGGGAGGAGTTAAAAAAAAAAAAAAATGACGATGATGATTACGAGAACGTGTTTCCCTCTTCTGCTCATCGCAGGAAACAAACAGTCCAGCTCTGGATTTAACTCAACAAACAAGAACCATATGCCCGTCTTTCTTCTCCCGTCCACCACCCTCTTTTCCATGAGAAACATGTAAATACAAAGACCCAGAAACACATGTGGTTAGTCATAAAGCTGCAAATGCAACCCCCCCCCCCACCCCAACCCCGCTCGCCTCCGCCTTTCCCTCGTTTTTCTTCTTCTCCTCTCTGTTCCGCCCCCAGCCTCGACCTCCTCACCCGAGAAACAAACCCGCAAGAAAGAGGGAGAAAACCCAAGGAACAGGAAAACAACAACAAAAAAAACAGAAGAACAAAGAATGTTGGAGGGGATCACAGCGTTGGGAAACTTGGCTTTAATTGCCTGTGTGTGAAAAAGCAAAAAAAAAAAAAAAAAGGAGAAGAGGGACAAGCTGGCGACAGGGAGGCAGCGGAGAAACCAGACGGAGGTCCTGAAAGCCACCACCGACCTCGTTAAGAGACGCTTGTACATATATTAACTGGCACTAGAAGAAGGGAGCATATGTCACCTGTATTAGCCTCTCTGCACTGGCTTCCTGTGAAATCACCAATAGAATTCAAAATCCTGCTCCTCACCTATAAAGCGAAGAAACAATCAGGCTTCATCCTACCTTAGAGATCTCATAGTCCCATATCACCCATTAAAACAGGAGGCAGAGCCTTCAACTATCAGGCTCCTCTCCTGTGGAACCGTCTTCCAGTCTCAGTCTGGGGGGCAGACACCCTTCCTATATTTAAGAACAGGTTAAAACGTTCCTGTTGAAGAAGCGTATAGTTAGGGCCGGCCCTGGCTGGCCTAGTCATAGTTATGCTGCGATAGGTTAGTCTGGTCCTCATGAGATGCTCTGAGCTTCTTTTTATGCTGATGATCCACTATTGTACTTTTAAATCTGCTGTGTTATCTGTGTTTTCTCCTTCACAGAGCATGCTGCAGTGCAGCCACTTGTGGGATCTATGGATGTTGGAGGGTCTGATGCTGTCCTGGTGAAACCTGGAAGCTGAGATGGATCCTGCTCCTCATCCTCCACTTACACCAACATTCATTACATTTCTATTTTTCTGTTTGATGTAATATCCAAATTTCCTGCACACTTCATCTACTGCAGCCAGCCTACTCTTCCTGAGGCTTCTTCCATTTTTTCCCCATTAAAGGTTTGTTTTTAAGTAGTTTTACCTTGTACGATGTGAGGACAGGGGGTGTTGTGTTGCTTTTGTTCAAACTGTAAAGCCCGTTGGGGCAAATCTGCAATTTGGGATTCTGGGCTATAAAAATAAAATCTAATTGAATTGAAAAAGTGTTTAGACCTAGATATCTAGGCAGCCCGTAACTTTCTACTCTCTCACCCGACTTAGTCCCTTCCCATCATCAGAGCCTAATCGCCTGTGCTTTCGGGGGGGTAGTCATCTTCTTGGGTGTTGGGTGAAAATGGCTCGCAGCTGGGTTGTGTACGGCTCAATCTCTAACAGGTGCTGGGCTCTGCGGGTAAAAAAAAAGGGTAAACAATGGCGGCTAAACCCCCCCCTCGAGCTTTGCCAGGCGATGAGAACCAGCCGCGGTTCAAACAAGAGCCTCCACGCAGGTGTTTATTTTTTTGAAGCTTCGCTCAGGCGTGTGTCGACTCTTGGTGTGGTTTGACTTGTTTTGGATGGTGAAAGTGTTATTACCGTATTTACACGACTATAAGGCGCACATTAAAGTCTTATACTTTCTTCAAAATGCGCGGTGCCCCCTATGTATGTATGTAGGGGAAGTGTGGGCATGGATTGTAGATAAAATAACGGGGATGTGCGTTATGCAGAACATCGTTGTTTTAACAACCTGAAAATGGTAAAGAGACACACTGATAAAGAACAGTTTAGCTATGAGGAGGAACATGGAAATAGAGCAGCCGCAAGAGAATTTAAGATTGATGAAAGACACAGCTGAGGTTCTGTAGACATAAGGCAGGTGGAGTTGGAGGAAAGACTTGATCAATGGATCACAGAGCAAAGACTGGATCAGTGGATCATCGAGCAAAGAATGAGTGGGAAAAGTATTTCGATGGTCACCATTGGACTAAAAGCAGTAAAGCAGCAGAAAAAATGAAAATTGAACATTTCTGTCTTGGTGCTTTCGTTTCGGTGCCATTTCTCCATCCAGACCAGGACTACGGTAGCACAGCAACTTCCAGCGGATTATAACGCATCATTTAGAGGAAAGTGACTCTGATGGTGAAGAAAGTGAAACTGGCATGTTTGATGGAGATTTAGCTGCTGTTGGAATCAGAAACAGAGGATGAGGACTTTGATGGTTTGATTGATGATATTACCCCGCTCAAAAAAATTCATTTTATCCGTGTGTTTCACCATGCCTGTGCCTATTGATGATTAAAAAATGTTAGTACTTTGTAATCAATACTTAAATAAAGCACAACCAAACTCAGTTTAGCTCCCACTCTATGTGTGTATATATCTATGTGTGTATATAAACCCTCCCCTATAGTTGGAGCCTTATGTGTTTGTGTTAAATACAGTAATGACACACAGAACTGAGACTGCGCCATCGAGGTACGTGACGTTCGTCCGTCAGTATCCCTCTTCACGGGAATCCAGTTCCATTGGAGTCACGTGACCGAGTCACATGACAGAGGCTAGTTTTTATCCCTGTGGTCCCTGGGAGGCGTCCAAACCCAGAGTGGCCTCACCACATTTCCCACAGCCGTCTGGGGAACGGACTGCGGACCTGAAGGTATGTGTGAGGCACAACACTGAAGCACTATGGCTGTCTTAGGGATAAAAGAGAAGAGAAATTCCCCAGTTCTAAAAAAAGCTCAGTTCAATATTGTCCGTGGCAGCCACACCCAAGCATGTATATGACAATGTCTCGCTGAATGTCACAGGGATTCTTTGTGGTTTGTGTCGGGGGGTTTTGGAAATTCTAGCTACATATTGAAATATACATGCAAGACTGATGCAGAAACAGTTGCACTTCATGGGCAAGTTGAGTGCTAATAAGATGCCGGTGAAACTAAATAAAGACGGATTGGACGGTCAGCTCCAACGCTGTAGGCAGCAACTGTCTGTTCCCTCCCATCTTTTTAATGACATCTTCTTCCTGGCGTCTTATTGGGAACTGTGTTAGACATTATTTTCAAGTTGTCTTCTAAATTTGGGGTTTGAGCTTCAGACTCAGTAAATTAAGGTTGTAAAAAGGGAGCCCTCGGCCACTTGAAACCAAAACGGCATCACAGAGGAGGCCTTTATCTGTCTCGGGTCTTGGTTTCCCCACTTGTCTACACCACCACCTCATGACCGGACTCTCAGAGCTACAGTGTGGTGCCGGTTAATTGGTCTCATCTGTCCCAGATATAACTTTATGACAGGAGTATGTTTAGCTTCAAAGCCTTTTCTGACCCCAAAGTCCAAACCAGTGCTCTGTTTGCATACCAGGCCCGCCGCAATGTAATGTGGGCCAACGTGTTAACAAGACTCGAGGTTGCCGTATCTTCACACATTAGCATACTTTGTGTGTGTGCACAATGGCCCGGAGGGAGTTTTGTTCGAGCGTTCATGTGAAAAACCGCAACGCCCTAATGGTCGTATTTTTAGAAACGCCGCTCCCGATATTCGGGACCGTTTCGAGAAGAAAAAAAAAAAACAAGAGTCTGACAGGATTCAAAATACACCACGCTGCCTCCATCCGAGGCCACAGGCGAAGCCTTTCGAGGAGCTGCATTCCGTCGGGTCAGCGAGGAATGTGGACGAGGTTGCGTGCCATGACAAACTTGTGTTATCGGATCACTTGGCTTTTCTGAAGTTCCAAACAATAGCGGTGTGGACGGTGGTCGACGTAGACCGACTCCGGGCCGCATTGGCATAATTCTATCTCTGTTTCTGCCCCCGAGATCTGAGGAAGATACCGTCCTGTGGTGTTTACTGACGAAATAACACTGCTAAATGGAGCTGTGGTTCACCGATCTGTAAATACGGCCCTTGCCAGCCAAATTGTTCCCCTTGTTGACAGTGGTTTGGGCCCAAATCTCTATCTTGCCCAAAGAACACAGGCTTCCCTTGGGGGTGGTTTGAGCCCCGACAGGGGGTAGTTAGACAAAATAGACAATGCCTGTCCACCGCTGTCACAGAGTTGGCAGAGGTAGAGAGAAAAAGGGAAAAGAGACAAATGGATGCTCCCAAAATAAGTGAACAAAAAGTTTGTTCCAAAAGAGTGCTCTCAAATCACAGCAGAAAAGGGGCCAGCGAGCTGCCGTACGCTTTTTCGTATTTTGGATTCTTGCGGGCAGTCGTATAGTTTGTGATTACTGTCGACACAGAGCTACTATCCATGAGATAACAAGTGATAGCCACGAGTTCTCACAATTGGGGCAAAGTTCATTTTTTTTACCATGGAGTATATCTTGGTATATGGAATATCTCAACTCTCTATAAATTAAGTCACGAATCATTTCATTCATCTTATTTAAAATACAGTTTAAAGAAGCTTCATCAGTGCATTTTGTGCTCATGTTGGTGTCATTTGTTGTCATTTGAAAGTCCATTTGTACGAATCGCTTTTACAAAAATCATAAGTTTTGACACCAAATGACAAATGATTTAGGCAAAAAAAAGATTGATAAATGCAAATATTCCACCACCCAAAGAATAATATTATAAAAGACTAAAGAAAACAGAAGATAATTGAATTGGAAAAGCAGGAACCAGAGAATTTGGCCGTTTTTTCCTAGAAATTACTTGAAATTAATAATTGATTATCAAAATTTATAATAATAAAAAAAATGTATATCCTGCCTTACAAACTGTTTAAATATCAATACTGAAAATGTTATCCCTTCAACCCTAAAAGAGTCTCAATGACTTTACATTCATGGACCATTTTTTCAGTCGTCCAATGGATTGGATCCTTTAGCAGGCCGGTTCTGGTCCTGTTTGACACCCCCTTAAGTAAACTATACTGTACCAGACCAGGGGATTGACAGTCTTCCTGTTCGTAACCTCATTGTCAGGAAGCCAGACGATTGTTTTCTGCAGGAAAGAACCAGAGATGTGTACTCGCTTAACGTAGACGACGTTATGTTGATTCTAGATGCTCCCCCCAGATAGCGGATACCCCTCGACACCCACATACACGTCGCCCTCACAACGGAACGACGGAGAAACGAGATAGTTCAGGGAAACTGGCAAGATAAGTAAACTCGACAACACCAGGGAAAGGGGCGAGCGAGATAGACAGACAGAGAGAGAGAGAGAGAGAGAGAGAGAGAGAGAAAAGACAGAGATCTCCAGCAGTGCCAAACCCGAAAGAGGATCAAGGTGGTTTTGGATGAGTTTCAGAGGTAAGCTGCAGCTAAAGCCTCCAGCTTGGACCGTTCACACGCGAATGCCAAAGCCCCAATCGCACACATCACGAAACACAAGACGCCATCCAGGTGAACGGGTGACAGGAGAGACGACGGCGTCCTCCACCGATCGGGGTTTGGCTCAGGAATGAAAATCCAGTATTATAATCCCCTCTCCTTCCATGTTGCGGGGAAAAACATCCTCATATTGTGTTTTATGGACTTGAATCTGAAACCGACTGATATACTTCACGTAAATGTACCTCAGAGTTAACTCGTCTAAAATGGTTGGACACGTCTAGAGACATGCATGATGCACTGGATTATGCAGAATGCTTGGCTCAAAACAGCTTTGATGCAACAAAAAAGGTGAAATCAGATTTTATTTTAAAGCGTACAGAATCCAATTAAAATCTTAGTGTGCAGCGCAAACACAGGAGTGAGCAGCTAATTTGAATTCCTCTATATTTTTTCTCTTCTTAGTCGTGTTGCAGGAAACTAAAGAACCTATATATATATTTAAGGTGGTCAGCTACTTTTTTAGAATCTGCATGGGCACTTTCTAAATATATAAGAAGACTAATGATCCCTAAAAGAGGGTTAAGTGATCAATTAACCCCCCCCAAAATAAAGAAAAGTGGAAAAAAGACAAAAAACAGAACAAGATAAACCAGCGAATGTACTAATGCATGTTTAAGTTTACTGCACACAAACATTCCTTGTGGAACATCTGAGTTGAATCACTTCTGTGCCATAATCTTTAAATCAATAATGAACCTTTACATTTAGGACGCATCGGTTTTAACCCGAATTAGAATCGTTCTGTGCTCATAGTTGTATGTGTGAAGAGGCTGACCCGTCTCCTGTCCGTTGACAGGTCTTTACAGCAGAAAGAATAAAGCGAGCGATCCAACATCTTCCCGTCGCTCTCGCTTTCTTTTCCCTGTGTTTAGCTCCCCTCTCTATCTGGCACCAGGTTCCAATGTTTATGCATTTACCGAGATTGCTGGCGGGATTGTCAGAGAAAAAAGGAGGGTTTAGTTTTTTTTTTTTTTCTTTTCTCTCTCTTTTTCTTTTTTTTTTTTTTTTCCCGTGCAATCTCTTGCCTTCAGAAACCATTAATGCCCATTCAACATCAACATCAAGGCGCAGCTTTGATGTCTATTCTGGCAACAGACCTCTTTCTTTCTGCGCTGCCTGCTGCTCTCTCTCTCTCTTCTTCTTCTCTCTATCCCCCTTTATCCCTTCCTCTTCCCTTCGCCCGCTTTTTACGGTTACTGTACAATCAAATAATTAAACGGATTGTCGGCAAAAAAATGATTTTACCTGGCAATTAAATATGCAAAGCAGCGTCGGCAGGCGGTGTATGAGAAGGCGATTAAAAAGGCCCGACTGCAAATCTACAAAGGCTGGAGCAGCACAATAGGCAGCAGCGGTAGCAGCGGCGCTAGCTTAGCCCGGGGAAGCGACTGGTTCCCTCTTTATACCAGTCTCACACAAGCCCGTGTTTACAATAGCCCCGGCCATGCTATGCCAATTACCACAATGCGAGGAGAAACGAAATGCCACTGTTTGGAGAAAAGACGGGGATGAAGGAAGCGGCTGTGTGAGACGTACGGTGCGTGCAAAGCGTCGTGGTTGCCAGCAGAATCAAACTTTCACCACGTAAAACGCTCTCCGCTGATGTAAAAAGTCACTGTGAAAGAATTAGGAGCTTTAAAGTAAGCTTGAAGAAGTTCGGGAACTTTGTAAAAGTGCGCCGAACCTGCAACCGTGCTTTACAAAGCACCTATTGGGACTAGTATGCCACAGAAAGGCACACACGCTCTAGTATTTCACAACAGGTTTTAACACATTTGCAAATCCCAATCCTGTCTTTTCCGGAACTGACCCATGTACAATGTGAATTTTTCAGTGTCCATCTTATCAATTTCTACAGCTGTTTGACCTTTTTTGTTTAAGTAATGCAGTCGACTTCCTGAAGAAGGACTTTACCAGAACCCTACATTGAGTTTTGGTTTGGTAATTTTGCTTAAAAGTGAGGGTCAGGGCAAAGTTCCAGCTCCTGGATCCGTTATTTCTGCCTTTTGTAGAACCCTGTTTCTGAGCTTTTGTAGAACCCTGTTTCTGAGCATTTCTGAGTTCCCGCTCTTTTCTGCAAAAAGAGCGGGAACTTTGTAAAAGTGTACCTAACCTGCAATCTCGCTTTAACAAAGCACCTTTTAGGACTGGAATGCCACAGAAAGGCTGAGGGAAGGGGGGCGAGATGGGTGGGAGGTGGAAAGGGGGGGTTAGAAGCTCCTGATGTGCAAGAGGGGGGAATGCAACAGTCAATGTCCATCTATCAACGCTGATAGATGGACATGGGGGGGGGGGAAATGCAATTTTCCTGGATAGGTTTCCCTTCAAAGCTGGAGCCCCAAGAGGCTGTAAAAATAGAGTTGGGAGGGGGGGAGGGTGTGTGTGTGTGTGTGTGTGTGTGTGTGTGTGTGTGTGTGTGTTACACCTGCCCTGTTCAAGGCAGTTCAACACAAACTAGCTGGTTCAGCTGGATTTCAACTGATTTCATAGTCAAACAGGAGACTGAATACAGCTACAGCATCTCAAAGATGTCTCTGTTTGTTTGTTTGTTTGTTTGTTTGCCAGGAACAGCTACCTGTGTAGAAAAGAAAATGAGAAAATCATTTAGTGGGAAGCGAAAAGCTTGTCAGTAATGACTGCTGTTATCTTGTTGCGTGGCTACCTCTGCTTTTCAAGTCAACAGTTTGAATTGAGCTGTAGGAGCGACTGAGGAATGAATTATTCCCTGCTATTAAATGATTTTCTTTTTTTTCTTTTTTTTTACCCCCACTAGTGAAATAAAGGCAGATAATTGATATAACACGGCCTCGGCCTCTGATAGGGGATGCAGGGAGCTTCGTTAATGTTTGTGTTGACTGTTGGAGCGGTGCTGTCCTCGTTGCTCTTTAATAGGACCAATTAGCCCGTGCCCTCGTTTCCATGCTCAATGTTTCCCGGTTTTAAGTGCTGAACATGGAACCCCGGCACATTGAACCACTGAGGGAAAAGCAACTCATCAAAAAAAGGTTACAGGCTTTTTACTGATTTCCCCTTCGCTAATGCCGCGAATTAACGGCCGCGTTCGTGAATTTAAAACTTCAATTGCTCCTCTCTGGGGCCCTGGAACCCACGGCGGCGACTAACAACATGAGTTTTAATCAGGCATCACGGCTCTGTATCTTTAATAAAGGCGACATATTATGTTAATTCAACATTCAGCAGTGTTCGCTAGTATTAAGCAACAGGTTCCGACATATTTGCGAATCCTGATTCCCGTCTTTTCTGGAATTGACCCATGTACAATGTGAAGTATCTATCTTAGTCATTTGACTTTTTATTTTAGTAGTTGATTACCTTAAGACAGTGGTTCTCAAATAGTGGGGCGCCTCCACTACATCAGGGGGCAGTGGCGCTCTCATTGGCAGAGTGTGAGCAGGGAGCATACAGCACAGAGTATGAGTATGAAGTGTAGATGTTTTCTTCTTTCATAGGGGGGGTCCCAGGACCCTACAATGACTTTTGATTTGGTAATTTTGCTTGAAAACGAGGGTCAAAGCGTCATTTTTATGTTTCCGCCTTTGTAGCACCCCGTTTCATGTGTTTCTGAGCATTTTCAACTCTATAGGAATCGGCAGAGTGGACGAGAAACTTTCCAATCAACTTATGTCACTTTCTTCTGCCTCTAATAAAAAGAAGAAAAGATGCATTTTACTTTTTTCCTACGGAGAATCTCGAAAGAAGCAACACCGTGCACAACAACGTTCATTTGAAAAATATAAAACTTTAATAAAGGCTACATCTCTCAATAATTACAATAATTATAGGTCCATGTAAATCTTTAAATGAAACTCTTTATATAATGTATAATTTACAGTTTAGATAGAATGAAACAAAACAAAAACAAAAAAAAGGCTGTGGTGTAAAAACCAAAACAACATGATTACAGGATATTATTAAAAGCATAAAAATATCTTTTTAACATAAAACCCTTCTGAAAACCAAGGGATATATATTAAAACCCTGAAACAGGGTAGCACATGGTATGGCATCCATGTAGGCACAGGTGCTGTACTCATAAAACACCAGATAGTGTGTTTGAATGTGTGTGTGTGTGTTCTGTCCGTGTGTGTGTGTGTGTACTCTATGTGTGCATCACGTGTGTCAGTATCCATACTTCAGAATGCATAATTACAAATGTATACAGGAGCTCTGCTATATACGATGTTACTGTAACAACATTCAAAGGGTATCGGAGCCATAATTCTTAAACTTTTCAGTTTTTTTTTTTTTAATTTTTTTTTTTTTTAATTTTGAGACACGCTAGCCGACTTCCTCGAGAAGTCGTTTTTTTTTTTTTTCCCCGCGACCCGAAACCGGTTTCTCGTTAGCACAGGTTATTTTGGTTTGTGCGCGGGCTGTAAACACTTGCCATTATTAGATGGTACAACTTGTGCTCCAGGTCTCCCATCCCCATCCCCAATCCCGACCCCACCCCCCTCCCCTGTGCAATGTCTGGTTTACAAACAAAGGCACAACAAAAACGATTGAGCTCTGTCGCCGGACTGAGAGGAAAAGATAAAAAAGAGAAGGAGAAGGGAGGGGAGAACAAGGGAGAGGATGCACTAGTGTGAAAAAAGTTGACATTACAGACTATCAGCAGCATATAAGACTGGGATCCACCATTAGAATCATGGGAGGGGTGTGGGGACAAGACCCCCGCCAGGGTTTATTAGTTGGGGCCAGACGTGGCTACAAGGCTATGGGAGGTGCTTGGCTAGCATCACATCCTTTTTGCGTAAAATCAAAACCAAAAAAAATAATAATAATTAAAAATATCACCACAGTATTCTCCCAACATTCAAAGCAGCTTGCCCATTGGCTGGAAATGGGGGGGGGGGGGGCAGGAAAGGAGGGGGGAAAGGAGTGGGGTTGTTTTTTTCAATAAATACTTAATAAAAACTTTCAACTCATGACAAAAAAAAGCATCTATATATATAATACATGTATATATACATAAATGCATGTATGTATATGCACACGTACAGACGTTTTTTTTTGTTTGAAACAGTCATCTACACCTTCAGTGGTTATAATTAAGAAATCATCATCATCTTCGTCGTCCGTGTGTTGGTCTTTCAAAGTCCCTCGTGTCGTTCCCTTGTGTTTTCTAAGGCTGATTGGTTGAGAAAGTCAGGGAGGGGCAGAACCTCCTGTGGGGGGGTTCGGCATTACTTCATTGGCTCGTCTTCCTTCAATCGCTCCTCTTGTGCTGGATATATTAACTCTGTTTTAGCTTAATATTAAGAAATAAAAAAAAATAATAATTAAAAAAGGAGTTCAGAGTGTGTGTGTGTGTGTGTTTTTTCCCCGTTAATTACACAGAGTCTCTCGCTCAAGTTTTTTTTTTTTTTTTAAGGGACTTTAGCTTTTGGTTGGGCCATGGAAGGGCATTGGTTGGTGACGTAAAAACAAAGTGGCTTCAGTCCATCCTCTCCACTTTGCCCAGGACTTTGCCTTCATACATGGGCAACACGGAGGCGTCTTCCCACACCTCCTCGAACACAGCGCCGCACTCGAACTCGTCGCTGGCCTTCTTGAAGTAGTACCTGAGCGCAGACAAAAGAAGGAGATCTGTGATTAGAAAACGTCGAGCGTAGGTGTACACGAGTGGGGGGAAAAAAACACCAACAACAAACAAAAAGAAGCTGAACTCAAACGCAAACTGACAAGATGGCAGCGGGAGTGCATCAGATGCATTTCATCGCGTTTTTTTTTTTTTTTTTAAATCCCGCTTTGAGGTGCCTACGCGACTGCTTCCTTATACGCGGCTCACGCACAACTCCCCTTTAGTCCAAATCAAACACACACACACGCGCTCCGACAGCCAGAAATGGAATCCTGCTCAAAACAACTTAGTCATAGCCTTCAATGCCATCGCTGCACACTTCAAAGGCTGAGGCTGACTCCACATCACACCGCTGCACAAACACAGCCGAACCCTCCGTTTAAATGCTCCCTGTGATAATTCAAGCTGCTAGAAAACAGCCTGTGTGTGTGTTTGCATACGTGTGTGTGTTCATCCACTTGTTCGTCTTGACTGCCGGCCATTCAACAGATGCCGAACTGTCCTGCAAGGTCTTATTAAAGTTGAAGGGTTAATTAGAGGCTGTCGTAGAGCGCCCCCCCCCCCTCCCTTTCTGTGTCTCCATGGTTTCTAATTGGACCGGCTGTCAAATGAAGGGCCTTTCTGTCACACAGGTTGACATTTCAGGTGCCCGAGAGTCTGCGAGAAACACACCGCTGCTCGCATATAAACACACACACACACACAGCTTTCCGATCACCAGCGGAGAACAGAAGAATTAAAAAAAAAAAAAAAGGGGGAGTGAGGAAAAAGGAAGAAAGCCGTGCTGGCCCAGTGAGTGGGTGTGATAGGTTGGATGCAGGCCGAGCCTGAGGGGCTTTACCCTGGGAGGGAGGGGGGGTTTGGTCTGGTGGGGGGGCGACCCACTCAGACAGTCTCCTGGAGGTCAGAGGTCGCCTCGCTAGCCCTCTCTTCCTTCTTCTTCTTCTCCTTCGTTCTCTCTCAAGCAGAGATAACTCCCGGGGTTAGGGCTCGGTTTCCCGGTGACTGTGAAGTCTCCCGGAGCTCCTAATGATTTCTCCTCTCGCCGCTTTAAACCCGGCGCAAAAAGATCAGCGGGAGGGGATTTAATGATAAGCTTTTGTAATGGAAAAATGCCTCATTTTTGCCCGTGTGTGCCTACATTCAGAATACAAAGAAAAAGAGCCGTGTTTTATGAGCAATTGCTCAGCTCAGAGTCATTCAGACATCACATGTGAGGAGGGGCAAACATGCACGTACAGTTGTTTTTTTATGTTTTCCCTTTATATACCCCTTTATGTTATATTTTCAAAATAAAACTCCCTCGCGAATAGTTCAAAGTCATCACTTTATATTTCGGAGGGAGAGAGCCTGGAGAAAGACAGAAGGAGCCTTTCCATTGGAACATGTTTTATGTGGCAGGATTTTTTTTTTCTTTTCTCTCTTTCTTCGCAACATCTGGCACCAATATCGTCTGGCAGGGCCGCGGCGTACTGTTCTCCGCTGAGCCGCTGCCATGTCCAAATTAACCAACTCCACACATTCTGCTGCCATTGAAGCCAGACGCTTCGAAAACCCTCCCGCCCCCCGTTTTCTTTCTCTTTCTCGCTCGCTGAAGAGTTATGTGAAAGCGACTTGTTTGCAGGCCTTCTCTCTTTTCTCTTTTCCTTGCCTAACAAGCAGATGTGGCTGCAGCCTGATGTTGATGTCATGGATGTGCACGTTGTGCATGTCCTTAAAAAAACAGCGTAATTTTCTTAAAAATTTAACTAAAAAGTCCCTTTGCATTGTTTTTTTTTTGCTGTGTTAACTGCTATCAGCCGTTAACAGAGGTAAGGTGCTCGCGGCGTTTTGATTTTTCTTTATTTTAGTGCCTGATGCAATAATGAGGAGGAGGAGGAGGAGGAATTTCGAAGGCCTCGCAATGGTCTTTGTGCACAAAATAAAATGGACTGGGCTTCAAAGCCGTATTTATTAAGGCTGCCTTACCATGGAAATCAGTACCAGATGTGAGAAAAAATTCTCCAGACCCCCCCACCCCCTCCTCTCTCTGTGTGTAAACTCTGAATACAGTGGATCAGCCCAGTTTCTTTTCAAACTATACAGAGCTCCAGGATTTCACACGACCACTCAGCAGATGAGCATATACACAACTAATAAAACACACACACACACACACACACACAAATGAACCACTGCTGCAGCTTTAAAACATGTAGAAGCCAATAATGCAATAATTAATGTAAAAAAAATCTTTCCATTCCTAATGCAATAATTGACACAACTTTGCAGCAAATTTAATTATGAACAGTTATTACACTTGACTAGGTATTAGTCGAGTGAAAAAATCAATCATATAAATGTAATAACTAGCAAAAATATGCTCTCAGGACTATAAAGTGTCAATATTTCCATTACTGGCCCTTTATTGTTCCTTCTTAGATGCACATATCAAACCATGGCGTCCCACAGGGTTCATAAGTGGGTCCCATCTAATTCTCCATTTACATAATCATGTGAATAAAACCATATCTACAGAACCTCATTATTACAATACTGGCTTCTACCAACCCTGCTAACTTTTAATCATGTGACAGTGCATTGTGATATTTACCGGTAGTTGCCTTTCTTGCTAAGTTGTTCCTTGAAGTGTCCCAGGGTGAGGCAGTGGGTCTTCATCATGCTGCGATAAGGAATCTCCTCTCCGCAGAAGAAGTAGGTGACCACTAACTCCTTAGACCTGGGAAGGAAAAAAGATGAAATCGGGGAGTTTAAACATGTGGACTCGTAGGATAAAGGGATTTTTTTTCTTGCCTAATATTATTTAGGGATGCTAACCTCAACCAATTAATACCAAACGAAGCCTCAGAGTTAGGTTGTCTGCAGCTTAACATCAAACACCCGCCCATTCTACAACAAATGTGTGAAAGGAGGCGATAAATTTGAGTTACCAGGGGCTACTCAACACATCTTTGTTGGGTTCCACTGGCGTCTGTGTGTGTGTGTGTTGGGTAGTTTGGATTCCGTATTAAAGCATGTTTAATCTTAAATGATTAAAAAAGTGAGAGGAGTTCAAAGACGCAGCTATGCTGACTCACAACATCGCTCTCCTTTGAAGGGAAGAGCAAGAAAATCCGTGAGGAAGCGAGTGAAAAACACAAGCTTCGAAAAGAAAGAGAAAGAGCAACGGGAATGAAATCTATTAGGAGGCTAGAAAGCGGAAAAAAAAAGAAATTAAAAGAAAAACTGGAGGCTCGTACTCGTCTGATTGGAGTCCAGGGCTGGCTACGGGGCTGCCTGCAGCTGCTGGATGATTCCTGTCTCTCTGAAGGCTGCCGGCTGCTGCTGAATGCCTGTCAAAAAAAAAAATCACAGAAATCAGTAGCCGAACCCAAAAAATAATGAAGAGAAACGGCCATTTGTTCCGTTCTTTGTCGCCCACCTCTGTTTGGGCGGCTTGGAGACCTCCTCCAGCCGTCGGCAGGCCTCCTCCAGCTGGGCAAGGGTGTTGGGCGGGGGCAGCGGGGGCATGGCCGGGTCCTGGATGAACGGGTGGCCCGGGTGGTGGCCCCGCAGGTGGGCCCCGCCCCAGATGCCCCACGGGGAGTGGGTCCGGCCAGGCGGCGTCTTGGAGTCGAGGAGGCTGGACTTCTTTAGACCTTGAGTGCTGTTGGATGCAAAGAAAAGGGAGGATAGGAATTAAAAAAAGCCTATTGATACAAATCTTCAATAGTTATTGATGACCAATATAGGGTTATATTGATATAAAACATCAGTCGATAAGAATGATTTTTTTTTATTTTTATTATCTATTTTCATTTCATATGTGACCACTTGGCTGTGATGATATCAAGGGAAATATGATCATTATGAGCCAAAGATATTGAACAAATTTCTTGCTGTGCTGATGATATTTATCGTTATCATTCCAATTGCCCTGAGCCTAAAACACGATCAAACGTCCGTTCCCGACACACTGGCCGACGTCTCACCCGTGTGGCTTGTGCTTGCCCTGCCTCTCGCTCTCCAGGATCCACTGCCAGACGTTCTGAGAGCGGTCGGTGGCGTCGAGGGGGAGGCGTGGCGGGGTCACGCCCTCATCGACGGCCTTCGCCGGCCGTCTGGACAAAGTGCTGCAGCGACTGAGGAGGAAAAAAAAGGACAAAGGAGCGAGTTAGGACCCGGGTTTAGCACTATTAGGGGGTTTGAGGACTCGGGGACTGAGATTTGGCACTCACGCGGGGGTGAAGTCGGAGTAGTTGGCGCCCCCTGGAGGGCAGAGGCACTGCACGCGCTGAGCCGCCTCGGCCTCGATCTGCTCCTTGGTCCTGGGCCCAGCGTGGTGGTGGTGGATGTAGTGGTGGTGGATGTGCTTCGTGGACTGCCTGCCACCCGCCGCCAGGACCTTGGTGGACCCGGGGTAGGGGGCACCAGCGAAGAAGGGCCCCCCGCGGCCCGCTGTCCGGTCCGGGGAGGCGGAGCGCGGCGAGTGGCGGATCACGCCGGGCGACTGGCAGCCCGGCGTCTTCAGGACGCGGGACAGGTGCTCGTCCAGGATGGCCTGGGGGTCCTCCTCGCAGTGGCCGCCGGGCGGCAGCAGGGGGTGGTGGAGGGGGGCGCCGCCGGCAGGGTCGCCGCCGCCATCCTCCCGCTCCTCCTCCTGGACACGAAAAAGAAAGAAAAACTTATAGAGGGATTCTCCCATCAAATTATACCAACTTCTGGTAAAGGATCATTTTTTTTCTTCAATTGGGCCCTTTATTTGTCACAGCCCGCCTTTACTAAATTAAAAAAATTCATTTATAATGCAGCGTGCCTTGCGCCGCACAAACTCAAAAGTAAATGTGCCACTGGAGAGAAGCTAAGCACCAGCCATTTGAAGGGGGGGAACTTCACACAGCGGTTGTCGAGAAGCATAAGTTTGAAAAATAAATTTCCCCCTTCCGGATGAGGAGGACAGGGAGGGAAAGAGAATCGTCCCCAGCTAATTTCGTGGTGCGTTCGCAGTATGTTCGTGATGCGTTCGCGTACCTCCTGGATCTGCTGCAGCCTCTCCTCCAGCGAGCTCATGGTGTCCTGCTCCCGCTTCAGCTTCTCCAGCCTCGAGATGAGCTGGGCGGCGAAGGCCGAGGGCTCCACGGGGGTCATCTCCTTAGGCAGCCGGTGTGTCCTCTGCAGGGTAAAACAACACAGAGAGGAAAAGTTAGAGTGTGTGTTCCTGACAGATGCAATACGGTGCATTAATCCAACACCCTTGCTCTAAAAAAACAGCGCCTAGTCCAAAAAAAGGCCTAATCCAAGCCAGGATTATCATAGTGATCAAGTATTCAGTTGATTATTCCATTGAATATTCAAGTATTTAATGGAATTGGATGCTAATGCTAATGCTACCTTGGGTCATGAGATGCCAAAGCGTTGGTTTTGTGTTTTTGTTTTACGCCGTGAGTTGCAGGGTTCTCGTTTGGTTTCTTCTCTTCACACCTTGCTATGTACTTGATTTCCATCCATACAGTAGAATCATATCTTTTGTTTTTTCTCTGCATCGTGAATGCACCACAATGCAAAAGTCGCTCCGTGGGGGTTTATACCAAACATGCCACGAACCTGCTTGAAATAGCAATGCCTGTATCCTTGTATTCACATTTCAAAGCCTCCCCTCAACAACTTCAACAGACCAACAAAAGTCTGCTACAAGCACACGGCGTGACCCAAATAACACTGGAGTGGCGTATAATACTCATTTATAAGTAGCTGCAGCCAATGATTATCACAGTAATGCTGTATTCTGTTGATTTAATCCAATGGAATTGGATGCTAATGCTACCTTGGGTCATGGAGATGCTTTTTCTAGTTTGTTTATTCTTTCACACCTCGCCATGAACTCGTCCCACATTCTCAGATTTCCATCCATACCGTAAAGACTCCTCATCTTTTCTTTTCCTCCTTCCTGAAGTCTGTTCAGTCCTATCCAGTTTCACAAAAAAACATCAAAGAAGGACAACTCAGAAGTGGCTTTATCGGACCTGCCACGAACCTGCTTGAAAAAGCAATGTCTGTATCCTTGTATTCACGGTTCAGTGATAGTGACTTATTAACAATATACAACCTGGCTACTCAGGAAACCATCAGTTTACAGCGTGTGTGCAACAAAAAATTCAAAACTGAGCCTCGATGCAGAGAATGCACAGTAAATTGAGTTATCGGAATTCCTCAAGGAATCCATTTCAACCAAGTTTAGGTCTGAATGCATCTTTACTTTTAAGTCTACCGTGATGTTTGTCTCCTTGCTACAGTTATTATCACCTAATGCTCACAGGACAGTGATTTTTCCACAATGTACAACCTTGTTACTCATGAAACCATCAGTTTGCAGCATGTGTGAGCAACTATTGATTCAAAACTGAAGAGAATTCACGGTAAATCGAGTTTATTCGAATCCGGCTCGACGGGGGGGTCATCTCCTGAGGTGTGTCCTCTGCAGGGTAAACAACACGAGGAAATAGGCAAGGACACGTAAGTGTGTCTGTTCCTGACAGATGCAATGTGGTGCATTAATCCAACGCCCTTGCCCTAATCCTGTCTTGTTCCCCAAAAAAAAAAAAAAAAATCTGGTGACTATTCCAAAAAAAGGCCTAATCCAGATGCCCTTGCCCTCAAGCTAACCTGAACCTTCTCCGCCACCACCGCAGATCTTCTCATGTGCCCAGTACCCCTTGGCAGTGCCAGGCTACTGGGCTATGGTGGTGGGGGGGTGCAGAGAGAGGGTGGGAAGGGGGGGGGGGGGGGGGGGGGGTAGTGGGGGGGTAGCAGTTGGTCTCGCTCGGAGGGGAGGCCCCCTGCCTGCACCCTCTGTAGCCCGACCAAGCCATCAGCCAGGCAGCCTCTCTGAAGTCAGCACACTTCAAAGGGCCCTTGTCAAACATCAAACGCACACTAGGGGTGGGAGGGACACACGGCTTTAAATCTCAGAATAAAAGCCAGATATCGACAGAGAAGAGAGAGAGAGAGAGAGAGAGAGAGAGAGAGAGAGAGAGAGAGAGAGGAGAGGAGAGGGGGAAGAAGACAGAAAGAAAAAGGGGGTGAGGGGGACAAAATTAACAGCGTGGAGGGAGTAAAAATGGTGAAGTGGCGACGGTGGCGGAGAAAGAGGAAAAAAAGAGAAAGAGAGGAGGGGAAAGAAAAGAAAAGAGGGAAGAGAGAGGATGGAGGAGTCAACTACTGAGAAGATCTGAGGGGGAAGTAGTAATTTATTTCCCGGCTGCATGCAGGGCAGCTCAGAGGTACTCTAGTCACATTATCCTCTTTTTTCTTTAACTATATGCGCCAGCTTCTCTCTGTGTCTCTGTGTCTACCCACCCCCTCCCTTTTTTCTACTTTTTTGTTATTTGGCACACTGGCTTTCTTGATTTTGACTCTTTCTTTTTGTTGTTCCTCTCATCTCTTTGTAGACGCGATGAAGGGAACGGAGAAGAAAGGCGAGCGGGGCTGCTGGCGAAGGAGCAGCACCAGCCTCGCACGGGGGCCCCCGCTGCCTGGGGCTGGTGCATCATGGGAGACGGAGCCATCTCCAAATCAGGAGGGAGACATTAAAGGAGCGCAAGTGGGAAAGGAAACGAAAGAGAGAGAGAGAATTTGAGAGAGAGAACGGAAGAGAGAATAAAAAGGGGGGAACAGACAAACACTTTCAAACACACACACACACATATATACCTGTGTTTGGATATGAAGACAAAAGAATTTTATATTTCTTTTCTTGTCTCCTCCTCCTAACCTGTGTCAATCTGCACTAACCCACTTACTTAAAGCCTCCTCTCAACAACTTCAACAGACCAACAAAAGTCTTTCTACAAAGCACACGGCGTGACCCAAATACTGGAGTGGTAATAATACTCATTTATACGTTGCTGTAATCCTGTATTCTGTTGATTTAATCCATTGAATATTCAGGTAACCAATGGAATTGGATGCTACCGCTAATGCTAATGCTACCTTACGTTGGTTTTTGTGTTTCTATGGCTCGGCTAGTTCACTTTTTACGCTGCTAAGTTGCACCTCGCTATGTACTCCCCATTTCCATCCACATCGTTCAGTCCAGTTTGGTTTAAACTTTCACACCTCGCCATGTGCTCGTTCCCACATTCTCACATTTCCATCCAAACCAAACCAAAACCTGCCATGAACCTACTTGAAATAGCAATGCCTGTATCATGTATTCCAGTAGTGATTTTTCTGCAACAAACAACCTTGTTACTCATGAAACCAATAGTTTGCAGCGTGTGTGCAACTACTATTTCGATTTACTATTGCAGTAAATCGAATTATCAGAATTCCTCAGTGAATCCATGTTTCCACGTTTAGGTTTGAATGCATCGTCACTTTTGAGGCTGCCATGTTTGTTTCCTCACTATAGCATAAAATGCATGAAGCCTGCAGGACACGCTACATGTTACAGGGAAGCAGGACAACAATGAGTTTATATTTTGCAGCCGTGCATAAGCCACTGGGATAGTGGGGAAAAGAAAAGACAGGATGCATGGGGGAGTGAAGTGGTATGCAAATCCTGCCTTTCATTTACCCCGACTTTTATGAAGTGAACGAGCGCGGGGGAATGAAATACAGTATTCTGTCACAACATGCGCTCTGAAAAAAATAAAATATAATAAAGGAGAACACCTCCGGGGAATCGGGACCCAGTTGTCTGTCAGCGTTGTAAAAAGTTTGAGTTTGTAGCGGATTTAGAAGGAAGTGGAAACTTAAAGAAGTGGGACTTACAGGAAAGTGGGGTAGCGGGATCTGGCCGTTGATCTTGACGCTGCGATGCATCTCTCGCTGGAGCTGCTTCTTGGTGCCCAGCTTATACGGAGGGATCCCATCTCTGTGGACAAAAAACATTAAAAAGTCAATCAAAGGCTATTATACGTATCTAGGGCAAATGATTCATCGATCAGTTGATCCATCGTTGCGTTGTTTGGTCAATCAAGCCTTGGTCAATAGTTCACTATTATAAAGAAACTTAAGAAACCAGAAAATAATCAAGATTTGAGAACCTGGAACCAAAGAATTTGAACCTTTTCTTCTTAAATATGACTTAAATCGATAAATCGATTATCAAAATCATTGATGATTAATGTAATAGTTGGTGAATAATCAATTAATGGACTAATTGTTGCAGGTCTATTTGTTTGTATACGTACTTTTCCTCCTAAAAAAGTTCATAGTTGAGTCGATTGACAGAGGATCAATCAGCATGTAGTTTTAGTCCAATTTCAAGCAAAAATGGGTCGATCATCAGTTTACTATTATAGAAGAGTAAAGAAAGCAGGAATTAATCAGAGAAGAGATGCTGGAACCAGAAAATTTGGACATTTTCTACTGAAAAATGGTCAAAATCATTGATTAATTAATGTAATAGCTGGTGAATGATCAATTAATCAACTTATCGTTGCAGGTCTATATTAGATTTATGTACTTTTCCTTCTCTAAAAGTTATTCAAACAAAATAGCTCAGTCAGTTCATCAATCAGTTGATTGATTGTCGATTTTTAAGCAAAAATTAGTCAACTTGAAAGTCCACAACACAAAGAGCATCTATAACAGAAGACTAAAGAACGATTTGAGAAGCTGAAACCAGAGAATTTGGACATTTCATTCATAATTAGTTAAAAAATAACCTTGATTGATTCGTTGAAACTTAAAAAGCTGCAGCTCTAATGGAGTCGATTGTTGTTTTTTGGTCACTACACTCACTAAGTAGCCTACTTTCACACTTTAGCTGGTGCATTAGCATCATTAGCCAAAGTGTGTGTGTGTGTGTGGTGTGAGAAAAAGAAAACCCTTCATCATTGAAGCGACTGACACAACACCACCCAGTAACCACCCACCAGGCTCACCAAGCGAAATCAAAAGACCTCGGAACCCTTGAAGCCGCGGCAACAAAAACACACATAACAAAAACACACCGGGACAATGGGCGAGATATGCTAAACATCCTACTGTGGGCTTCAAAAGAAGGAGTCCCACTGATAAGATTAGTCCTTGTCAACTCTGACAGCAGCCGTTTGGAAAAAAAAGCAGGAGATTTAGCCTGGTTGGAGTTGGAAGAACGGGGGCTAGCTTTTGTAGCTCTGATTTATTAATATGAAAATAAAGACGCTAGGAAAAAAAAAAAAGTCTCCGGACAATTAAAGCGTTTATTCTGAGGAATCTTATTCTGTGTCTGCTATCTTTTTTTTTTTCTTTTTCAGTCAGCTGCCACTTAAGCTGGGCCAATTATCTTGGCCGTTTTGGCGGCTCAGAAGTGTCTGACCTAGCCCAAACGCCACTTTTTTTTCTCCTTCTGCCGCCGCCTCCTCTCTTTGAAATCTCACACTCATGCACATATTGCGCCCGCTGCCATCTTCGTTTGGCAAGCGCTCCGCTGCGAAGCCTCTGATCTCGGCAACATCAAAAGGCTGGTTTGTAAGATAAGGTAATGTTTGAAGTTGGTGCAGCAGCATTCCCCAGCGTCCAAGTAAATCCATAAATAAGATATAAGCAAAAAGAGAAAAAAAATCCCCCCCCTCCTCCTCCTCCTCCTCCTCACCACAACCCGCTTTACTCTTTTCCCAAATCCTCTTCTTCTTGTTCTTTATCTGGGAAATGAGATTCAAATTTGCAGTGTGTGTCTTTAAAACACTGTAAAAGGACGCGCTAATACAATCGTCGGAGCTGGTTTCTTCTTCTGCTAAAGAGAACATGACGTTTTCGGCCCATAAAATCTATTTCCTTCCATCATCTATCTGACCGAACTTCTGCAAGTCACTTTTTTCTCGCCTGCACAGGCTCAAATCAATGCATCGCTAACTGTACCCGTGAGACTACAAGCCATCATCCCTCAAGGTGCAGGGAAGGAACACAGGAAACTCTTCAAAAGTAACTTTACATTGGCCCAAAATAAAGCTCGTTGGAACCATCGGTGCAGGTCGTAATGGGGGGGTGGGGGGGCAGGACTCTTTCATGGTTTTCACGGGCCCTTTACTTTATGGGGATCTCCCATTCAGTCGTGCAAGTCATTTTCAAAGCGGCCAGCCACCCTCTTATCCCCCTAAGCCCCCCTCAACCTAACAATAGGCTGAAAGCGATTCAGTTAAGCCCTTTATGCTCCGTGCACTTTATTTTCTCACTCCCCTTTTGCACTTCGAGGCTTCGCCGCCGCCGCCACCACTACCTCTATTGGAAGAAGAAGAAGGGGAAGGGGGTGGGTAGAGGTGATTTTTTTTTTTTTTTTGGGGGGTTGGGGTGGGGGGGGTTGGGGTGGGGTGCCCTGGTCTGGCCACGGGGGGAGTTCCTCATGCCTCGTCCCAAGGTCTAGCAGTGAGTAACCCCTGTGAAAGCCTCGCAGACACATGATCTCAGCACGCCGCGGAGGCCGGTGGCAGGAAACCGACCCACCATGTGAGTAAGCCTCCTTTCATTCGGTGCCAACATTTTTCAATGAGTTTGTCTTGAGGCCCGAATGGCCATTTCCCTCCCCCCCCCCCCCCCCCTCCTCTTCCACCACCACCACCACCACCCCCCCCCCCTTCTCTCCTCCAGCTCTTCAAAGGGAAAAAGCGATTAGATAATATGAAAAAAACAAGTCTGTTGTGGCAGAAGGGTGGGTGGGATGGATACATTTCAACTTTGAGGAAAATGAGGCAACGCCCCCACCCACATCAAGACGATCTCTTTTTTTTTTCTCCTTCTTCTTCTTCTCCGCAGCCTGCGACGCATCAGAATAAACTTCAAAAAGGTCTTCAGACGTAATGACTTTCCCAGAGTTATCTTCCTTTCCCGGAGGCCAACAACTACACATTTGATTTGATAGAATTACCTGTGTAATTAAAACACATTACAAACCCTGTTATATTTCGCAACCCGCCCACCCCCCCCTGAGAAAAAAAAAAAAAAAAAGCTGAGTCTGTTGAACTACAAGGCCAAATATTTTTCTTCACCTCTCACAACATTTTCCTGGAAAGGTGTTGACTGAGCTCTATGGAAATAGTAAAAAAAAAACTCACGGAGCATGGGTCAGCTTCGATGGCAATGCTGCGTTATCTCCATTTTTTTTTTTAATTCATAAAAAAATACGTACACGCTACTGTCCGTCATGGACATGGAGTCGTCCGTGGTGGCGTCGCTGGAGATCTCGCTGTCATTGGCACTGGTGGCGGGGGCGAAGATGTAGCCCGAGTTCACGAAGTAAGGGCTGGCCGGGTCTCGGTGAGCCTGTCGGTGGGATCTGCGTGGGGAAAAAAAAATGCGGTTTTTCACACAATGTCGGGGCATCCTTCGTTATGTGCATTTTTCAGTATTGTAATTAAGAGTCACTTTTATGAGACTTTTGGGGTCTGGAGGAATTTGAAAACTGTGTTGGTTCTTTTTTTTTTTTCTGGACCCCCCCACCACACACACACACACACACCTCCAGGGGTTATGTGTGTGTGAATGAACAACAGTGTATTTCCCCCCTTTTTTCTTTTCCCCCCTCTCTCCTTGTTATCTCCCCCACCCTTTTGTTTTGGGGCCAGGCCCACACACTCCTTCCACTTTTCCACTCTCTCTCTCTCTTTTTTTTCTTTCTCAGAGTGTTTTCTCTCTCTCTCTCTCTCTCTCCATCATTCAGTCTGGGGGCCCCCTCCTTTTACCCACTGCTTTCCCTTCTAAAGTCTCTAACCCTCTCTCTCTCTCTCTCTGTCTTTCTACTCTCCTGCTGTGTTGCATTCCTGTTCCAGTAGTGAAGGGGGTGGACAAGGAAGAAAGAGAGAGTGAGAGAGCTACAGAGAGAGAAGAAGAGGAAGGGGGGAACTTGAGCTTTGGAGAAAAAGAGAGAGAGGGAGGGAGGGAGAGGGAGAGGGAAAGGGGGAAGGAGGGCCCCTTTCTTTATGAGAATGCCTTCTGCCGCGAGTGCTGAAGAGGAGAACCCCAGCATGACTAAAGCCGAAGGCCCCAAGCACAAACCTGACCTTTGGAAGGTCCGCGCAAAGAGTCAGGTATTTAGCGCAGCTGCCCCCCCCCCCCATCCCCACCCCCCCCACAACACTCTCTTTCTTCATATCTTTTCTTTCTTTCATGATCCCCCCCTTCCTGTCCTGTCTCCCCCCCCCCTCCTCTTGTGTCTCCCTGCAAAGCAAAGCATGCTTAGTTTCTGTCAAGACACTTTAAGTTATATAAAAGTGTTGGATGGAAAAGAAAGAAAATGGAAACACACACACACACACACACACACACACACACACACACACACACACACATATATATAATCTATGGTAAAGCAGGATCCGCCTGAGTGGAGGATGTTGTTTTTCTATCACTTTGGAGTTTTTTTTTTCCTTCCAAACAAGAGGAAAAAAGGGGGAAATCTGTGCAGTGGCAAAATTAGTTCCACATGTTTGAGATGGAAATTGGTTGACCTAAAGAGTTGGTGAGGGGCGAGGGTTTAGGGAGTGGAGGGGGGGGGTCTTTACTCCCTCCTGCTTTTTTTCTCTTAGTGAAAAGCAAGAATGCAGCAATCACCCCAGGAAAGCAGGAGATGCTCACATGTCAGCAAACGCCGCTCCCATTGGTTCTCCTCTTACTCAACATGGCCACTTTCAGGCAAAAAACAAAAAAAATGGGGTGATGTTATCTGACATCTGCTCAAGCTGGAAGATTAAGTTGTTTAAGTTGAGTTATTAGACTTAATCAATTAGTTTGTACATGTGTTATTAAAAAAAAAAAAACATTTCCCATAGTCTTGCAAAAATAAGTATGGATTATCTTTAAATTTCACTTTTCCTACAAAATACCGAAAAGCATCAAGACACTGTCGAAGCGCTCGGTGATAATTGTGTCCAGATGTGAGGACAAAAGCATTTGAGCAAAAACACTTTTTTTTTTTTTAAAGAAGCCTTTGATGGAAGCTCATGCATAAAAATCCTTTTTTTTTTTTGAAAATGTTCCTGGCTTAAAAAGAATTCAGCTGTTGGACAATGTGTGGGACGGGCTCCTCAGATAAAAGCCTTAAATGCTTTCCACAAACACTTGTGCTTTCATCTCTGACCAAGAGAACAATATCTCCGCTTGGCACCAGACTGACAGCACAAGTTCTCCTGTTAACTCTATGCGAGCAGAGAGATGCGCTGCATAACTTTACAATAGCATCATAAAGTGTTTTTTTTTTTTTGTTTTTACGCGGAGGAAGGTTTTTCAAAGCACAGGAAACTTGAGCAAGCCAGCAGAGAGGGCTGCCTGCAAGACAGCATTTACTTAAAAGGGAGGCTCAGATCCATTGATGTTTTGTACCCCCCCCCCCCCCCCACCTCCAACCCCTCCACTAACTGCAAGGCAGGAGGGCACAAATATACAGGCATGTTCCTCTGAGACCCTTTGATCAAGTGCCTTTATCTCCTCTCTTTAAGGCATCTGTTAAATAAGCCACAACCGCCGCGTCATCGCTGCAGTTTAACTAATGAAGGGATAATGAACACGATGAAAGTGACGGAAAGTTGTGCGCAAAAACACATCCACCATCATCCACCCCCCCCCCTCCATCCTCCCCTCCCCTCGTACCTGCAACTGCTCTCCAGCACCTCCGCGGCCGTGCGGATGGTGGCGGTGGCCCTCAGGCTCTTGGCGGACAGCCCCACCACCTTCGCCTTCAGGTCGCAGCTCCACTCCTCCTCCTCCAGGAGCGGCGGCAGGTAGCCGCACATCAGCTTCAGGCTGCCCAGCGCGCCGTGGCCGCCGTACGCCGCGTTCTCGCAGCCGCTGCGCACGTATTCGAGGTATATGTCGGAGGTGAGGAACATCTGGTACGCGTTCTCCTCCATGTTCGACTGGATCTCCGTCTGCGCCTGGTCGAACATGGCAGAGTCGATCTGCTGCTTCTTGATACTATCCCTTATGAAGGTCTTGGTGGCGGGCTTCAGCTGCTTGGCGACGATGCTGTTGTTCTCCACGTACCGCTTGAAGATAACTTTGGCAACTCGCGACGTTTTGGTATCCTTTAGGTCCATCTGCCTGAAGCCGTTGCAGGCGAACCAGAAGTCCAACGTGTCCCCGCAGTTCTCCCGCTCCAAAAAGGTCCGGAAGAGGTGCGCGCCGTCCCGGTCGCCCAGCAGGAAGTGCAGCGACTTGCTCCACCGGACGAGAGGCGAGTCCGGGGACGCGCTGCCCTCCGGCTCCCCGAGTCCATCCTCGTTGCGCCTCGGTGTGGAGCCGGGAGGAGGCGGCGCGGCGGCGGCCGCTGCAGCAGCAGCAGCACCGGCGACCACCGGGCTGTCTCTAACCTTGCTCTGCGCTCTCATTTTGGAAGATCTGGCCGCGTTGTGGCATGACGCCTCTCCCTCCTCCCCCGGCACCGGGGGACGGGGAGCATCTTCTCGGAAGCTGCCGCTGAGGTGCTCCGCCAGCGCCCTGCTCATGGCTCCGGCTCCGGTTGCCGTGTGAGAGCAGCGCCGAGCTCCAGCCTGATGCTCCTCACTCTCTAAAAGCAGCGGGGGAGCGTCTCAGCTCCTCTTCACTCTGAAACACACAAAGTATTGATCTAATCAAAGCCATATCCTGCTGAACTTCAAAGAAAGACATCAAGTAAACAGTCCCTTTCAAAAAAAAAAGAAAGAAAAAAAAAAGAAAAAGAGCCTCGCCGGGTTCACAGAGAAAGGAAATATGAAAGGATTTTTTTCCGTTTCATTTATCTATTTATAATCAAAACGAGAGATCAACTGCAGCCCACATTCTCAACCTGCATTGATCTGTCACATCAAAACGCATTTTTACACGAATAATCACATCATAGAGCCGCGTCCTTTTTTTCTTCTCATTTTTAACCAAAAAAAAAAACACACGAATTCTCACAACTGTGGCTTACACGTGTTTTCCTAACGAGTCCATGTCACAGGCTTCAACTCCAATTAATTCCCAATCTTGTTTTTCGGACGATCGTGTACCCTACCCCCGGTCCGCATCACGCACAGGCGCGCACGCACAGGCACGCGTGGATGCATGCAAGCACGCACGCACTCGGGAGCTCATCCTCCCCATCCCCAGAAATGTAGATCTGCACCACAATGACCTTAAACTGCGCAAATCGCCTAAATATCCGCACTTAGCACATCATTAAAGCCGCAGCCCCGCAACGCGTCTCAACTACCGCAAAGCTATTTGGAGTGGAAAAAGGAGAGAGGAAAAAAAAAACAACTCATCCCCTGAACATGTACAGAACTACTTCCTCTGTCTCAACAGGCTGAGGAGCGATGATTAAAAAAAAAAAAAAAGAAAATCCGGTGGATGAAGGATAAATAAAAACATACCATCGCAAAGAGACAAATCCAAACAAAGAGTAAAAACCCGTTCTTGAAAAAAAAAAAAAAAGTTGGAATTATTTACTCCATTTTCAGCAAAAAGCTGGTCCCCAAAAAAAAGTAAATCCAGCACGACGCGGCTGTAACCTGTGCCACATGCGTCAAAAAGCGAGTTTCACGCACCTCTGTCCCATTCAGACTGACCTCAGAGAGGCTCAGACCTAAGTAGATCACTGGGGGTGTCACAATCTGGAGGAGGTAGGGAGGGGGGGGGGGCGAGCGAAGAATACATCCCACTTTTTTCCCAGCGAAAAGACGCACCACCCGACAAATATTCGCTTTTTTTCACACAAGCTACACACACACACACAGTGACACACACACACACATAAGCTTCTTATCTATCTCTCCGTGTTTCTCGCCCACAAACAGAAACACAGCCCGCATTTCTCAACTTCAAAGCTCGGCGGCAGCACATCAAAGCGGCCGAGAGGGGGGGCCTGTGGACCCGCGTTTTCTGCCGCAACTCACCATCCATGTCCCCGAGAAAGAATAAGAAGTCCGAGTTAAGTAGTCCCAACAAGTCGTCCTGTGCGTAAAAAACAAACGTCCCTATCGCATGTTTTTACGCTGAATAAAGGAAAAGGGGAGAAAAAAGACGCGGCGTCCTCCTTCGACGCGTCTCCCCAGGTACGGCTGTTTGACGGCGTCCTGGCAGCAGGCGGTAGGAATCCTAAACCGACTGGGCTGAAGGTTTAACTGTGGACTTCAAAGTGGAAAACCGCTGGCCTGGTCCCGGAAGATGCATAACGACCCAGCGGCTCGTCCGCGCGGTGCAAGCGGGGCGAAAACCGGGCAAAACGCGTCCAAACGCGCGTAAAACCGCCGAAACGCGCACGGGAGGCGTCGCCGGTTTTTTACGCGGCGTTGTTGGCGCCGCGGAAAAACGCGTTTTGGGCGAACTGGCGTTTGGTAAACTTTTCCAGACGCGCGGAGGGATTTACACGAGCGCCAGGACCTTATCAAAGACAGAAACGCTCCCCAGCCAACTCCCCGAGGCTGCGCAGCGTCAGGAGTAAGTGATCCGCCGCGCCAATAGCGGGATTCTTACAGGCCTGTTACTACACCAAGTTTCTACACAAACACAAAGCAAACAAAAGCGCTTCTGTTGTTGCCTGTCACAGAGTTCACCTATAGCTGTGCAGACAACATGCCTGCTCACACACACACACACACACACACACACACATATATATATGATTATACTGGTATAGAAAGTACACTCTATCTTACAGTTTGTACTATATATATATATATATATATATATATATATATATATATATATATATATAAATGCATAGTTTGTACTATATACTTTATTATACTGCTATAGAAGGTACATTCTATCGTATAGTTTATACTATATATGATTATAATGGGATAGAAAGTACATTCTATATCATAGCTTGTACCATATATATCATTATACTGGTATAGAAGGGACATTCTATCACATAGTTTGTAATATATATTTATATATGAATATATAGTTATAGAAGATACATTCTATTGTATAGTTTGTACTATATATATGATTACACTGGTATAGAAAGTACATTCTATCTTATAGTTTGTACCATATATATGATTATATTGGTATCGAAGGTACATTCTATCACATAGTTTGTACTATATATATGATTACACTGGTATAGAAAGTACATTCTATCTTATAGTTTGTACCATATATATGATTATATTGGTATCGAAGGTACATTCTATCACATAGTTTGTACTATATATATGATTATAGTATTATAAAAGGTACATTCTATCACATAGTTTGTACTATATATATGATTATAGTATTATAAAAGGTACATTCTATCACATAGTTTGTACTATATATATGATTATAGTATTATAAAAGGTACATTCTATCACATAGTTTGTACTATATATATGATTATAGTATTATAAAAGGTACATTCTATCACATAGTTTGTACTGTATATATGATTATACTGGTATAGAAGGTACATTCTTTCACATAGTTTGTACTATATATATTTATATATGATTATACTGGTATAGAAGGTACATTCTATCACATAGTTTGTACTATATACTTTATTATACTGGTATAGAAGGTATATTCTATCTTATAGTTTGTACTATATATATATATGATTATATATATATGATTATACTGGTATAGAAGGTACATTCTATCGCATAGTTTGTACTATATATATATTTATATATGATTATACTGGTATATAAGGTACATTCTATCTTATAATTTCTACCATATATATGATTATACAGTTATAGAAGGTACATTCTATCTTATAGTTTGTACTATATATTTGATTATACTGGTATAGACACATGTATCTCCTGTATAGTAAGAGATTTTCTTTATTACTTAGCGTATAGACAGCTTATGTCACTCAAGTAATTTTTGGACCTACCAGAGGAAGGGGGGGGGCACTAAAGAATTTATGATTAACTATCACATTAAATAATGTCCCCAATGATTTCAAACATATTCTTTAGGTTATAGCCCGATTGGATAATCCTATAGAGTGTAACTGTCAAATAATTTACATATTAGTCACAGGCTTTTAGCTGCAAAGATGTTAACCTAACACACTTGCCAGTTCCACATTCAGGAGAAAATGGCACAGCATGACATTTTGATTGAAATTGGACAGAGAGCAAAGGCAAGAGCGGTTCTCCAGTCTTTTAATTCACATGACTTCCCCTAATGTCATTGTGACAGAATCTTAAAGAGTGGGTTAGACAGTGATCCAATCCCATGGTACTTCAAAGGCTATATTGTCCCTTTGATGTTGGAAAAAAAATCAACTTTAAAGAAGGAGGGGAATATAATTATATAAGTCAGAGGATTCAAATTCACAAAACTCTCCTGATGCTACAGGACAAGAGAGCTAATGAAATACAACTTCTCCCAGGTCCCCGAGTGTGTTGAGCACTTCATGTCGAGTTATACATGAAGAAATAAGGCGTGTGTGTGTGTGTGTGTGTGTATTAGTTCCCAGGTGGATTTCATCTTCTAGTTCTATGTCGGCCTCTTTGTCCACATACACGTCTTTTTCAAAAAGCCTCGTGCTTTGGTGTGACATGTAATCCAATGGATTAACGCCGAAAATGATCATTCCTCGCTTTTTAAGTTGTAGATTCAATCTCCCAAATTTCGGTTTTCCCAACTTTTGGAGTTAAGTTGTGGAGCAATTTGTCGGAAAATAATGGGTTAGGGTTAGGGTTAGCTGTAATCACACATCTCCACTGCAAATCCAACAATCCAGCAAAAAAAACTCGCGACACACGTCGACGGATCACGAAAAAAAAACGACAAATGGGTCATCGGCGTTAGCGGTGTGCCGTTCAAGGGGCCTATTTAAAAGCCATGAAAATGTGCAGCCGCGCCGTTATCTGCGCGCTAACTCCCTTTAAATTCCACTTTAAAAAAAAAAAGGAGAGAATTGAGATACGGAAAGGGTTATAAAAATGTGCAGGACAATCTTTAAATGTGGGATATTTCACATTGTGGATAAGATGTTATCTCGGCTCAAATTAAATTAGGCCGCACATATCACTTGCGAAAGATGGAAAAAAAAGAGTGTAATTTCTGCTGACAGGCAGGAAGCTCCGTTCAGGCTTTGCTCAAGTCCGCTCATAATGGACACGGAGAGTTCAAACTGTTCAAACACTTCTCAGAGTGTTTGTTCCTAATCAATACATGCAACTCGCTAAAAAAAACAGATGCAAGTTGACGATTTAATTTCATTCTTGCGTCCCGAGACCACACCTGTTGACCCCTTGAATGGCCACTCTTGTGTTCCTGGGTGACAAAAGAGAGCAGGCCTGCAGTTTTTTTTTTTTTTTTTTTGATGTTGACCCTGCACCGACCCCCTTTTGTCGGAGGGCCCTAACCATTTCACAGGAAGATCCAAACGCTTTAAAAAAAAAAAAGAAAGGACAATACAGGACGAGAGCGCCGCCGCTGACTCGCTATAAAGACCCCCCAATAAAACGGGGTGACCCGGAGGCTAATTGACAACTTGTGGTTTTTCGAGGAAGAAATTAAAGGCATCTGGATTGGAAATAAAGCCCCTGTCTCTTTAATTAAGGGAGAGTTCGCACGTCACCGCTCGTCGGTGCAGGTGACGAATGGGACAACAGAGGACTTTAATTATGGTAATGTGCGGCGAAGCGGTTTGTTTAAATAAACTTTCTTTCTTTCTTTGTCTCTGCAGAAGTCGTATCATTAGTTGCATCAGTCAAACACTGTTTGTTTTTTTCACGAGAACTTTCTGATTTTGCATCATATCACACGGTTTGTGTTTGTTGTCCCAAACAACACGAACAATAAATTCCCTTTTCCTCCACTTAAATCCTCCACTTTTAAAACAATCAATTTATTGACAAAGTTATGTCAATTAAGAGGTGGTAATATACACTATATTGTAAACTTTAGCCTGTTAGCATTGGGCTAACAACATCACAAAAGCACAAAAAGTCAGTAAATTTACAGGTTATATATCTAGAAGTGGACTGGCACCATGGGAAATTTTTACATATTTTACTTTCGGTTCATTGGATTTAACCAAGTTACCAGATTCTTCTGGTTTGGAGTTTGGCGTGAACCTCCATTACAGATGTGATTGGTTTTATGTTGGACTAACATAATAATGAGACATTTTTAGGTGTCACGTACACTATACTTCAATCTATTTGCATATAGCGACAATATTAGCCAGTGGTTAAGGTCCGGTAAATTTTTTATTTAAATGCAAAAAAAATGAACAAAAGAATCATGTTTAGAGGAGTTTTAAACATGAATTAATATCTATTATCCAGATGTATGTGCTGTTTCTTCTATGTAGAATTCTGAAAAAATCATTTTATTGACAAAGTTATGTCATTTAAGAGGTGGTAATATACACTATTGTAAACTTTAGCCTGTTGGCATTGGGCTAACAATGAAAGTCAGTAAACTTACAGGTTATTAATCTAGAGGTGGACTGGCACAATGGGAAATTTTTACATATTTTACTTTTGGTTCATTGGATTTAACCAAGTTAACAGATTCTTCTGGTTTGGAGCTTGGCTGAATCCCCATTGCAGATCTGATTGGTTTTATGTTTGAATAGCATAATAAAAAAAATAAGTTATGTCATTTAAGAGGTGGTAATATACACTATATTGTAAACTTTAGCCTGTTAGCATCGGGCTAACAACACCAGAAAAGTCAGTAAACTTGCAGGTTATTAATCTAGAGGTGGACTGGCCCCATGGGAAATTTTTACATATTTTACTTTCGGTTCATTGGATTTAACCAAATTACCAGATTCTACTGTGTTGGACTAACATAATCATGAAATACTTTTAGATGTCACTACTACTACTACTACTACTACTTCAATCTATTCGCATATAGCGACAATATTAGCTAGTGGTTAAGGTCCTGGAAATATTTTAATTATCCTGTTAGCATTGGGACCACACCAGAACACCAGAAAAGTCAGTAAACTTGAAGGTTTTTAATCTAGAGGTGGATTGACTTGGATTGGAATTTTTTGGACTAACATAATAATGAAATATTTTTAGGTGTCAATATTACTACTTCAATGTATTTGCATATAGTGACAATATTATCCAATTAGCCAGTGGTTAAGGTCCTGGAAATATTCTAATTAAATGCAAAAAAGGAACAAAAGAATCTTGGTTAAAGTCACATAGAGGAGCTTTAAACATGGATGAATCTTCATTATCAAGATGTATTTGCTGTTTCTTCTATGTAGAATTTTGAAAAACTCATTTTATTGACAAAGTTATGTCATTTAAGAGGTGGTAATATACACTGTATTGTAAACTTTATCCTGTTAGCATTGGGCTAACCACACCAGAAAAGTCAGTAAATTTACAGGTTATTAATCTAGAGGTGGATTGGCTAGGATTGGATTGATGGAAATTTTTTACATATTTTACTTTCGGTTCATTGCATTCAACCATGTTACCAGATTCTTCTGGTTTGGAGCTTGGCTGAACCCCCATTGCAGATCTGATTGGTTTTATGTTGGAATAGCATCATAAAAAAATAAGTTATGTCATTTAAGAGGTGGTAATATACACTATATTGTAAACTTTAGCCTGTTAGCATTGGGCCAACAACACCAGAAAAGTCAGTATTGCAGGTTATTAATCTAGAGGTGGATTGGCACAATGGGAAATTTTTACATATTTTACTTTCGGTTCATTGGATTTAACCAAATTACCAGATTCTTCTATGTTTGACTAACATAGTCATGAAATACTTTTAGATGTCACTACTACTACTTCAATCTATTCGCATATAGCAACATTAAAAGCCAGTGGTTAAGGTCCTGGAAATATTAAATGCAAATATATGACCATTATCCAGATGTATGTGCTGTTTCTTCTATGTAGAATGAACCAAAAGTAAAATGTGTAAAGATTTTCCATAGTGCCAAAGCTATGTTAGTTAGGAGGTGGTGATATACACTATATTGTAGACTTTAGCCTGTTGGCATTGGGCTAACAATGAAAGTCAGTAAACTTACAGGTTATTAATCTAGAGGTGGACTGGCACAATGGGAAATTTTTACATATTTTACTTTTGGTTCATTGGATTTAACCAAGTTAACAGATTCTTCTGGTTTGGAGCTTGGCTGAATCCCCATTGCAGATCTGATTGGTTTTATGTTTGAATAGCATAATAAAAAAAATAAGTTATGTCATTTAAGAGGTGGTAATATACACTATATTGTAAACTTTAGCCTGTTAGCATCGGGCTAACAACACCAGAAAAGTCAGTAAACTTGCAGGTTATTAATCTAGAGGTGGACTGGCCCCATGGGAAATTTTTACATATTTTACTTTCGGTTCATTGGATTTAACCAAATTACCAGATTCTACTGTGTTGGACTAACATAATCATGAAATACTTTTAGATGTCACTACTACTACTACTACTACTACTTCAATCTATTCGCATATAGCGACAATATTAGCTAGTGGTTAAGGTCCTGGAAATATTTTAATTATCCTGTTAGCATTGGGACCACACCAGAACACCAGAAAAGTCAGTAAACTTGAAGGTTTTTAATCTAGAGGTGGATTGACTTGGATTGGAATTTTTTGGACTAACATAATAATGAAATATTTTTAGGTGTCAATATTACTACTTCAATGTATTTGCATATAGTGACAATATTATCCAATTAGCCAGTGGTTAAGGTCCTGGAAATATTCTAATTAAATGCAAAAAAGGAACAAAAGAATCTTGGTTAAAGTCACATAGAGGAGCTTTAAACATGGATGAATCTTCATTATCAAGATGTATTTGCTGTTTCTTCTATGTAGAATTTTGAAAAACTCATTTTATTGACAAAGTTATGTCATTTAAGAGGTGGTAATATACACTGTATTGTAAACTTTATCCTGTTAGCATTGGGCTAACCACACCAGAAAAGTCAGTAAATTTACAGGTTATTAATCTAGAGGTGGATTGGCTAGGATTGGATTGATGGAAATTTTTTACATATTTTACTTTCGGTTCATTGCATTCAACCATGTTACCAGATTCTTCTGGTTTGGAGCTTGGCTGAACCCCCATTGCAGATCTGATTGGTTTTATGTTGGAATAGCATCATAAAAAAATAAGTTATGTCATTTAAGAGGTGGTAATATACACTATATTGTAAACTTTAGCCTGTTAGCATTGGGCCAACAACACCAGAAAAGTCAGTATTGCAGGTTATTAATCTAGAGGTGGATTGGCACAATGGGAAATTTTTACATATTTTACTTTCGGTTCATTGGATTTAACCAAATTACCAGATTCTTCTATGTTTGACTAACATAGTCATGAAATACTTTTAGATGTCACTACTACTACTTCAATCTATTCGCATATAGCAACATTAAAAGCCAGTGGTTAAGGTCCTGGAAATATTAAATGCAAATATATGACCATTATCCAGATGTATGTGCTGTTTCTTCTATGTAGAATGAACCAAAAGTAAAATGTGTAAAGATTTTCCATAGTGCCAAAGCTATGTTAGTTAGGAGGTGGTGATATACACTATATTGTAGACTTCAACCTGTTAGCATTGGGCTAACAACACCACAAAAGCACAAAAAGTCAGGTGGTTATGTTGGAATAGCATAATAAAAAAATAGCCAGTGGTTAAGGTCCTGGAAATATTCTAATTAAATGCAAAAAAAAGAACAAAAGAATCATGGTTAAAGTCCCATAGAGGAGGATGTATGTGCTGTTTCTTCTATGTAGAATTTTGCTAAAATAGCATGGAGCAAAAAAAAACAAAAAAAAAAACAGGGAGGGTGGTGGTTGTGGTGGGGGGGGGGGTAAAGAGAGAGGGTGGATAATTGCAAATAACCCAATATTTGGGAGTTCAAAGGCTGTGGTGGGTTTGAGTGATAATTTTGGCTGAAGCATCACCATAAACACTAATAAAATTAAGTGCGTCGGAGGGGAGGAGGGGGCGTGGCCTGGCGTCCCTTTGAACAGACCCTGTGATCAGTTCCCCCTCTCAATTAGCGTATTGTCCACTTCTCCTTTCAGCTGGGAGGGGAGGGGGGAGGGGGGGGGCAGTCCTCACCCCCCCTCTAGCTTCCCTTTGAAGTGATTATCCCTTTATCTCAAGCCTGAGCGAGGAATATCTTGGGGGACAATGGCAAATTAAAGCCCATATGGAGAGAAGCGTGAATGTCTGTTTGTAGGCTTTGGAGAGAAACAGAAACAAAAAAAAAAAAAAAAAGCGATAGAACTGAATGGAGGAGGGAGAAAGACTGCATCAATCTGTTTGCACCCCCTCCCTTCTTAAAAAAAAGTAATTTAGGGCTCGTGCCTGAGTTGACACTTGTAGACGAGTGACTTTAGAAGAAGAAGAAGAAGAAGAAGAAGAAGAAGAAGAAGAAGTAGGGGGGGAAGGATCCGTCATGACAGATGTAGAAAGACGGAGAGAATGAGGAGATAGAGGGATGAGCGTGGAGGAGTGCAGTTGTCAGCAGAATCAGATGGCGGGCCCGGGCAGACGGGTTTTTTTTTTTTTTTTTGACGGAGATACAATTAAAGTGTGGAGTTAAGACGGGCTTTGAAGTCCGACATGGTGCATAACACCCTTAAAAGTTGGAGAAGCCGGCCATTCATCCGCCTGTTACGGCTCGTTAGGACCGTCGCGAAAAAAAAAAAAAAAAAAGGGCGCGATTTGATGAAAAATAAACTTTTCAATTTCAATTTCACAAAAGTGGCGAGAATCAGGTGATGTTTTCACAACAAGGTTTGGAACTCGAGTGAGGATTTTCCAAAGAAGATGCGGGGGTGCAGGATGAATAATTACTTTCTCTTCCCACTCTCACTCTCTCTCTTTTCTTTTTTTCCCCTCAAAATCCTGTTTTTCGGTGGCTTAAAAGTTTAATAACGTATAGAAACAATGCCTGTGAAGCCGGGCCTAATCCGGTTTGGCTCGGAGAAAACCTTTTGTGGTCACCGAAAAAAACTACTTATTTGATGTGAAGCCGGGACAGACACAGACGTGCACTCTGTGCATGAAAATGTCAAAAAACAACATAATTTAGTGCACAGATTTAGCATTTTAACGCGCATGCATCTCGCTGAACAGCGTTAATTATATATAGAACTATTGCATGTGTAGTAATTACATTTGTCGATTCGCGACTTTCTTAATGGGCATCGGACGAATGAAGTATCAGAGGCCCGGAACTAAACTTGTTATACGCCGGTTTTTCCGTCTTGCAAAAGAGAAACCGAACCTGTCGACTCAAGCCCGGCTGTTGTGGCATCAACAACAAAAAAAAAAAGATAAAAAAACCCACATCCTGCCAGATCAGACGTTGGAAAACAAAAAAAAAACACGTGGGTGTTTGCTGTGTCCACACACAGTGAACAAAAAAAACGTTAAACTGACCCGTATTTCATCACCTGTGTGACTGATACGCGGGTCTAGTTTCATTAGAGTTTCAGAACCTGCTTTTTGTAGCCCTGATGTGCCAAAATAAGATGACATTAAACAGTTTAGACTTTAGCAGCAAGTCGCTGCTAGCAAAACACTCAGAAACCTTCAATGCATTTAGATGCACAGTTAAATCTGGATTAGTCCTTAACCATCAGACTACTGCTGCATGGACGGAAAATCAATTTATTGACAAATACATATATAAATGTACACTATGTTTTATGCTGTAGCCTGTAAGCGTTGGGCTAACAACACACTTGCAGGTTGGTAACCTGGAACCATGGAACTTTTTACATATTTTACCCTATGTTCATTGGACTTAACCAAGTTACGGAGCTTGGCGTGAACCTCCATTGCAGATCTGATTGGTTTCACACTGCAGTCGAGCTACTTTAGAAGTCTAAGTCGCAGTGGAGGAGTTTTAATCATGGATGAATCTCCATTATCCAGATTTATGAGCTGTTTCTACTATGTGGTTCATTATCAGGTTATTATTTTGTAAATCGATTTAGTGACTAGAGACAATGAGCAACAGAAACAGCCAGTGCAGGTAGATAAGGTTTGTGACAGCTAAGGATCATGGGAATCGTGGTCTTTTTCAGACACTACTCAAGACTCCTCATTGGGCTTTCCAGGGTTAATAACCATCTTTTTAAGGTTAAGAGAATAGTAATACCTGTACATTATTTTGCAAAACCAGAAAAAACACCATTTTGGAAAAGAATGACCCAAGGCTTCTAATTTAATTCAATAATTTCATTCTAGAGTAAGTTATTAGCTTTTGCAAATTAACGTTTCAGGTGGTCGAAATATGTCACTCATTGCATCGCATTGCTTCAACCTACTGCACGTGCAGATACGTCTTTATCTGATTCCAAAAAACTCATGTAATGATGTATTCGAGGCATTTAATTGCATAAACTAAATAAAAAAAAAATACAACTGATAATACAACATAAAAGAACCCGAAAATGCATCTGCCATTTTATTTAATGTCCTATTTCATATATATATATATAGCAGCCATAGTACTTCATACTACTATGATAATTCCACAGTATTTCTCCCAGCTCTTGTGATAATACTCTCTGTGCATAGCTATACAAAAAAGACTGTGCTACACAGATTAAAAAAAGAAAGAAATTCTAAAAAATATTTGGTATCAGAGCTGAGAAACGTAGAAAACATGTGTCTGATTATCGTGCGTACAAATTACCTCGATGAAACACGGGGGAACAAATATGCTTGTCATAAAAAATCCATAATTATCGTAGCTGTCAACCGGAGGAGAAACGAGCTGATTACCTGCCAATCACCGTGTGGTTGATGGCGGGTTGTCGCCAATTTATCCTAAACGTTGCAGTGTGCTCGTCCTGCCTCCTGCTGCCAGCTCCTAATTGATTAGATTTGAGGAACATGAGAACAGCTCTTCTATTGATTGTTTAAATATGGTTCATTTACATAAACACGCTTTTTCAGACACACACACACACGTTTGTTCCCACCGTGGCTGTGCGTAGGCGAATATGCATGAAAATTATAACACGTGAGTGTTGAAAGGAGAAGATGGATATGTAACATGATATGAAAATGAAAAAAGTCATCTGCAGACAAAGTGGGCGATTGGAAATTTTCTGTATTTTACCTACAGACACAGAGAATTACATTATTATTATTAATGAAGGTACATGTTTCTAACTATGGTATTACTACACAGCTTCTCCTTGTTCCTTAAATTATTATGAAACTGGGATAATTTTTTTTGTAAACATGCTTCTTTCTTTTCTCAGTTTTTTTTTTTTCAAAATTCTCTTAATAGTTAGAGTTGCAAGTCACTTTCAGAAGTTAAAGTTGGAGCAAAAAACAATCATTCTTGTCTTAGCATGATTCATCATATGTCATTGTGTGATTTATGTAGAAATTTTGTGTATCTATACTTTACTGGTATAAGTATATTCTGTGATATGAAAATGAAAAAAAATACTTTCATCTGCAGCCAAAGTGGTCACATTATTATTATTATTATTGGAAATTTTCTGTATTTTACCTACAGAAACACAAAATTACAGGTATCATTAATGACATTAATGAAGCACGGTGCACACTCTATAGATTCTCCCTAATTCAATATAAAACTGGGACAATTTCAAACTTTCAGTCTGGATTTACATAATAGTTTGAGTTGCAAGTCGGTTTCAGTAGTTAAAGTGGAGCAAAAACAATCTTTATTGTCTTACCATGATTCGTTATTTTATAAGATGTTGCTTCCATCTTCTCTTTTCACAAAATGTCATTGTGTGATTTATGTAGAAATTTTGTGTATCTATACTTTACTGGTATAAGAATATTTTGTGATATGAAAATGAAAAAAAATACTTTCATCTGCAGCCAAAGTGGTCACATTATTATTATTATTATTATTGGAAATTTTCAGTATATTACCTACAGAAACACAAAATTACAGGTATTATTAATGACATTAATGAAGCACGGTGCACACTCTACAACAGATTCTCCCTAATTCAATATAAAACTGGGACAAAAATTCAATCTGCCTTTTTTTTTTTTTAACATGATTCTTTCTTTTTGGATTTATTTTATTTTATAAGATGTTGCTTCCATCTTCGTTACACAAAATGTCATTGTGTGACACCAAAATTTTTTTTTTCCCAGCACATGCAAACAAGACATTTATGAAATTAGATAATGAATGTAAAAATTAAAATGCAGCAATTACAACAGCAGCGCAAACTGTAAAATAACTAATTAGAGGGGCGGGAAAAGTAGAAAAACACTTTTACATTTATCACCTTTATAATTAAAAACCTCTTCTCCAGAAATGAGGCTGGGGATTTAGTTCAGAAAATCCAGAAATGTCAAGTTAGTTAAGTAGAATTTTGTGTATCTACACTTTTTCATGTGACTTTTTACATTTTCACACAGTTATCTGTAATTTCTACTTGTCACATTTTTATAAATATTATCATTACACCTATTTCATCCCAGCTTGTTTTTTTCTTTACTACAGCTGTCAAGCCACAAAAGTGATTTTCGGTGCATTATTCGACCTGTTCGGTAACCCCCAATTTTAACAAATCCTGTTAAAAAAAAGAAGTAAAAGGACAATACCACACATTTCTCTTGCTGATTAAGGTTATTCACACCTAAAAAATCATGTATCCCCATTCTTGAATGTTATATTTAATAGATTCAAGCTCACTCTCTCTCTATTATAATACTTTTAAAGGGACAATGCAACATATAAATTGCATTATCTCTGCCAAAAATTGATAGATTGATCATTACTTTTACTTATATATTGACAGATAGTTTTAAAACCAGTACTTTTACACTTTAGCTTGATGCTATCTATACTTCTACATTAGTATTGAATGTGAAGACTCACAACATACAGCATTACCTCAACAAACAAACATGATTTACGCGGAACAAAATGCCGGTAAATTCTGTAATAACGGTTAAGAATGGAGGCTGTGGGAAGCAGATCTGTGGTCGGCAGCTGTTTGACCGTGAGTCAGTAGAAAAAACGGGTCATCAGGACTCAGGACTCCGGTCACAGTGCCCACAGCCTGAGCCGATATGATAGGAGGAGAATAACAACGTCTGCACCTGTAAGAAAAGTAAAACTGGGCTGGTATGGTGAGAAAATACTGTGTGAATCAGAATCTACATGTGGGGACAATATAACATATTCGCTTTATGTTTTACATGGAAAAGATAGTAAATAGATGTGATCAAATAACCATATTTTATTAAATCGAACAGCTGCGTTATAGGATTCTTGTATGTTGTATTATCAGCTGTATTTATTCCAGTATTTAGTTTAATGCAGTTCAATGGTTTGAATTCAATAATGTGACGTATGACGTATCTGCACGATGCATTGATTGACACTCTGTAATCTTAAAAAAAACAAACTTTTTATTTATTATTTACACTATTTAATATAGAGGCATCTCAAAAAATGAAATTATTGAAAATTACCTCAGCCAAAGAAATGTATTTATCTGTTTTTAGTTTGCAAACCTCAGCGTGCTGCAATGCAACGCAACACGCTTTTTTAAAAGATGTGTTTTGCATGTCTGAGTTTGTCTGAACTATATCCCCTTAACGCCTGAATTTATAGCTGTATGTAAAAAAAATGTTTTATGTGTGTTTTTGCCTTTAATGTTGAGATTATTCATTTCACTTTTGCACAAAAAATAAATAGAAAATTTGGTACGTTGCAAATTTGCAACATTTACAAACAATGTTTTATTTACTCATCCTATTTTTTTTTACTTATTTATATAAATCTGAACCAGCAGGTTTTCAATAGCAGCAACAGCAGCATTAATATATACACAAACACACACACTTAAGCCCAAAATGATTCCTACCCCAGTCAAATACAAGGGATTTCTTTATTTTTTCACTTACAAATTAGTATTTCACTTCAGTTTTGACTTAAATAGGACACAAAAGAAAGTCTGAAGCCATAATTGATTTGTGTTTGGTTAGAATGTGTAAAATAAACCAAAAATCACATCAACAAATGACTATGATATAGAAAGCTCCTGGCAGGGCATGCTGGGAAATCTGTCTTTATATATATACACTTTATAGTTGAAGACTTTCTTTTGTGTCCTATAACTGAGGTGAAATACTCATTTTTAAGCGAAAAAATCAAGAAATCCCTTGTATTCGATAGGGGTATGAATCAATTTGGGCCTAATATATATATATATATATATATATATATATATATATGCACTATTGCAGAAATGCAGCTCCAGGAAACAGCTGGAGTTCAGTAAAGGACAGAGTGCATGAACAGACAGAGCTGTGATGTTCTGTGAGGTGTATTCATGCATAAAACATACTTATCTTTTAATTTTTTCCTAATACACGTCTATAATTATTTTTTACGAAGCCGTGCATGTGTATGAGTTATCTCGCAGTGTGACGAGGGGTCGTGTTTGTAGCGGGGGTTCTATGATTCTCCGAGGTTAAGACGTGTTTACCAGATGAAGAGTGAAAACCCTCCCACTGTGAATAAAGGACGTCCCGGATGCCGTAAGACGGAGCGATCATCAAGGACCTCGGCTCCGGCCAGCTGTGTATTGTTCGCTTATTCCCGAGAGAGAGAGACAGAGAGAGAGAGGGTTTCTAAATCCATAACTAAAAAAAACTGAGATAAAAGTGTTCTGACCCCATTGTGGGATGTTTCCCAGTGTCGTGCGGCGCTGCACAGCAGGTGTGCTCGAAGGGGAGGGCGAGTTCCAAAAACACGCCACGCAGCAGATAGGCGAAGAAGAAGAAGGAACGTCAACAAAGCAACGGACAGCCGGGAAAAAACATTCCCACAGAGGGGAGAGATGGAGGGAAGAAAGATAAGAGACGAAGGGAAACAAGAGGTTTAGTAGCTTCACTCTATATGCTCTCTAGCATGGGTCCCCAGACTGTTTCCTGTGAGGGCCACATAACTTTTCCCTTCTCTGATGAGGGGTCAGTTTGGAACAGGAAAAGTGATAAATGTAAAAAGATATTGTTTTCCAGAAAGCCACAATCAAATAACCATTTCTGGATTATTCACAGAACAAAACTCCATGGAATTTAAACTTTCTAATAGTTAATAATAAAAATAGTTCATAACTACGGAACATTTTATTGCAAAAATCCAACTTTATTATCAAATACAAATACATATACCGTATTTTCAGGACTATAAGGCACCGTACTAAAAGGCTCAATCTCAGTTCTGTGTGTCATTACTGTATTTAACACACACATAAGGCACCTAACTATAGGGTTTATATACAGAAATAGAGCGGGAGCTAAACCGAGTTTGGTTGTGCTTTATTTAAGTATTGATTACAAAGTACTAACATTTTTTAATCATGGTAAAACACACGGATAAAACAAGCATACAAGTGTTTGTATTTAAAAATTGAGCGGGGTAATGTCATCAATCAAACCATCAAAGTCCTCATCCTCTGTTTCTGATTCCAACAGCAGCTAAATCTCCATCAAACATGCCAGCTTCACTTTCTCCACCATCAGAGTCACTTTCCTCTAAATGATGCATTATAATCCGCTGGAAGTTGCTGCGCTACCGTAGTCCTGGTCTGGATGGAGAAATGGCACCGAAACGAAAGCACCAAGACAGAATTGTTCAATTTTCATTTCTTCTGCTGCTTTACTGCTTTCAGTCGAGTAGTGACTGCTCTATTTCCACGTTCCTTCAGTTTAAACTGTGCTTTATCAGCGTGTCTCTTTACCATTTTCAGGTTGTTAAAACAACGATGTTCTGCATAACGCACATCCCCGTTATTTTATCTACAATCCACGAAAATATAAGACTTTTGTGTGCACCTTATAGTCGTGAAAATACGGTATATGAAAAAAAATCGAAATGCTCTCTGGTATTTGTCAGGGGGCTGTAGTTTGGGGACCATTGGTCTATAGTTCAGTCGACTCTTCGTGGTGTGAAATAAACTACTCTGTTGTAAAAGCCAGTGCCTTATGAGAACTAAGAGAAATCTAAATAATGGGGTTTTAAACTTGGCTGATCTGAGCTGGAGGTTCACGTCAAGCTTCGACTTGGAAGCCAAACAATATGTAAAACATAAACCAGTAGAAGGTGATATTTGCTTATTTGCAGCACTTCCAACGTTTATTGCCAAAAAAGGGAAGATTTTAACCTCTTAAGACAAAACTGTAATGTGAGCGGTAACGGGGGGGAGCATTAGCTAGGTCATTTACGGTAATACTTCGCTTCAATTGTCGGTTTCTATGTAAAAAATAAGGGAAACAATCATGGTCTCGAAGTGGTTTCACGTCGATGGACACCATGCACTGGCCAATTGAAGCACGGTGGGAAATAGCAGCCAGTTTGACCACTTTTGGTTTGATGGACACCAACAAGATACCATAAAAATTTCCCATGAAGAAACCATCAAAATCTGATCGACATGTGACATGTGGGAACTGTGCGACTGAAAAAGGGGGGGAGCTAACGAGTGTATATCCATTCCTGTTGTAGCAGAGGTGACATCATTTCATCCATAAATTAGATTTTCTTTGCACAAATGTAAACTGGGACAAGGACACGTGTAATTATACTGAGTGTATTGGCAGCTGGATGGAAATTATGTTTGCAAAGCAAACGCGCTTTGAGCCGCCGTGTTTGCGTATTGGTGAAACGGCGGCTCGTGAAGGACGGAAGCGGACGTCTTTTTTCTCATTTATAGAATAACAGAAATACAGCAGAGGTCATTAGAGGTCACCGCCAGCCCCTCTCACACCCGCCTCAAAAAATGATGAGAATTACCGATTTTTTTTTCCATTTTTGATTATGTTCAGCAACACTTATGCTGTGAAAAAGGCTCATTGCTGAAATCTGAGATTATTATATTATTATAAATTTTAAGAAAAAAGCAATCAACCTGTAGTATGGACCAATAAATCTATAAAGTTTGAGTTCATACAAAAAAATCTCTGAAATAAATATATATTATGTTATATTTGTGAGGCATTTTATGCTTAATGATGTTTTTTAGACGTCACCATTTTGCTTTTTTTTACCATAAATCTACAGATATTTTATATTGTTCATCACGTGTCGATTTCTATCATTAGATAATATGTCATTGTACAAAACAACTGTACATATACAAGGTCACAGTTATTTCATCTTATTGTTTTTATGTTAATCTCAGAAGTCACAAATGGAAAAAGCGATGAAAATTACATATTTGTTCCCTATTTTTTTATATTCAACACTTTTGCTGTGAAAAAGGCTCATTGCTGAAACCTGGGAACATATTATTATACGTTTTGATGAATAAGCAATCAACCTATAGTATGGATTATCTAATAGAGTTTAAGTTCATAGATGAAAAATCTATAAAATAAATATATATTGTGTTATACTTGTGAGGCATTTTATGCTTAATGACATTTTTTAGACGTCACTATTTGCTCTTTTACCATAAATCCATAAATTTTAAGGAAAAAGCAATCAACCTACATTATGGACTATTAAATCTTTAAAGTTTGAGTTCATACAAAAAATATATATAAAATAAATATATATTAAGTTATATTCATGAGGCATTTTATGCTTACTGACGTTTTAGATTTGCTCTTTTACCATAAAACTTTTTCTCTACATATATTTTTATATTGTTCATCACGTGTAGTTTTCTATCATTAGATAATTCCGTCATTGTACAAAAAAACTGTGAGTATACCAGGTCAAAGGTGAACCAGGAACATAAATTGTAAACTTTTTTTATATATATATTTCATCTTTTGTTAATCTCAGAAGTCACAAATGGAAAAGCGACGAGAATTACAGATTTTTTCCCTATTTGATTTTATACAGCAACACTTATGCTGTGAAAAAGCCTCATTGCTGAAATCTGAGATTATTATATTATTATAAGTTTTAAGGAAAAAGCAATCGACCTGTAGTATGGAGTTCATACAAAAAAAATCTATAAAAGGCATATATACTGTGTTATACTTTTGAGGCAGTTTATGCTTAATGACATTTTTTAGACGTCACTATTTGCTCTTTTACCATAAAACCTTTTATCTACTTATATTTTATATTGTTAATCACATGTAGCTTTCTATCATTAAATAATCTGTCATTGTACCAAAAAACTGTGAGTTTACAAGGTCACAGTTATTTCAGCTTTTGTTAATCTCAGAAGTCACAAATGTTTGCGTATTGGTGAAACGGCGGCTCGTGAAGGACGGAAGCGGGCGTCTTCCTCACGATTTTTTTTCTCATTTATAGAATAACAGAAATACAGCAGAGGTCATTAGAGGTCACCACCAGCCCCTCCCACACCTGAAGACGCCATGATGGGTGAAATAAAAGGAAAAAAAAAATACATAGAGAAAGCCAGGGTAGGACAACCCTCCTCCTCCTCCTCTCTGCACTAGAATAAAATCCGGTGCCATAAAATGTAAGAGCGGGCAAACAGCTCCTCCCCGGCCTGTCGGGGAGTTTGTTTTAAAGTGGAAATGAGGCTGATGGCGCACTTGGCGATTAGCCCCGCGGCTAACATGAAAGGAGAGGGAAAAGACAGCTGCTAATTTTCTCCTTTGACCTTTGGCTCCCGCTGGTATTTCATACAAACGCTGATTTATGGAGGAGGCCTAACGGGCCCTCTGCTACTGGAGGGATTACCGTAAGAGACGGAAGAGAGAGGGAGAGAATCTGACCTCCAGGACTCTCTTTTTATATATATATATATATATATATATATATATATATATATATATAACTTCATGTGTCGATTTCCCTTTGTTTCCCTGTCTCTTTATCTTTTCTCCCATCTTTGTCCTTCATCCCCCCTCCACTCTTTGTCTCTCCCAGCACATGCAGTATATGAGTCTCCTCTTTCCCGATCATTACAACACAAAGTAGTCTGAAAAACGAACCCCAGACGTCCCGCGGTGCAGAAATGAGAAGAGACGACACCTGTTTCTAAAGCAGAGGGCTCTTCTTTCCTCGGTTGTCCAGTTGTCCAGGCAGATTCCTGTTCCTTCTGCCGGTTTCATGTAAAGCCACTAAGCCTCTAACATGTCAGGAAAGGCTGTTAAACAGGCCTCTGGGGCAGCAGGGACGCAGGAAGTGAGATCCGGGCTGCACATTCCCTCCCTCCCTTATTATTGCCCTCTGTTGTCCCTCTATTCTTTTCCTAGTTTGCCAAAGGGGGAAATTGGTGCAGGCAGCTTTCAAAAAAAAAAAAAGCTGGAAAACCCCACTTCAAACTCACAGGTTGGACGTTAGCCTGCAAATCAAAGCCTGGTTGTTGTAGTAGAGGAAAAATAAAACCCATTGTCTAATATCATTTAAGCTTCTGATCTGGTTTTACCTAAAATTAGGACCAAAACAAGTGCAAAATGCTTCATATTTAGTGCAATTAGTCCAATATTGAGTACAATAATCACCTATTTTGGTCACTTTGGTAAAATTTTCTTAAAACCAGATTAAATTGACTAAAATCATCTTCCATTGGAATGAGATCATTTGACTCAATATTGGACTAATTGTGTAAAATACTCGACATTTTCACCTTGTAAAATTCCATTTTTTCCCCAAGTGCAGTTTATAAGTCACGTGTTGATGTGTATAAAGGTAGTTTTTGTGTGAACGACGTGATTGTGTGATCAGATCAGCTCCTTATTTGCAGGAATATGGTTGGATGGAATAATAATACCGTAAATTATAGAATATTAGCTGGGGTGTTTATTTGTTTCAATCATTTAACAGATCAGCTGTTTTCTTTTTTGAAGATTAATCCCTTCCTGACAAAAAATCTTGCTCACCAAAACTGGAAAATATACGGTAATTTACCCAACTTCTTCTTATTAACCAGTATGACCACTGTATAATTATTCAAAAGTTAGATTACTATAGTACAACGTTTCACGGCTGCTTCTTCAGAGTTTTTCTTTTGCATGTTTTACCACAGAAAGTTTGAATTTCATGTCGTCCTTTTTATGACAATGGACGATTAATCAACTTTACCAGAGAGGATGTTCTTTAACGTCATTTAAGCACAATAGAGTAGTCAGGAATGAAAAGAAAAGAGAAGAATGTCAGTCTTACCATAACCAGAAGTTATTCCACCCGCAACCAGCGTTTAATTGAAACTCGCCTGTTATTAGGTCATTTACGGTAAATTTCAATATTTGCTGTAACTGTGGTTTACACAGAAAAAGTCCTCGAATGATAAAACGCAAAAACAAAAGCTGAGTTTTTTTTTTTTTTCCAAGACAAAACACGTCAGTAACAAGCAAAAAAATAAATAAGAGAGTGGGAAGTGAAAGAGTCACAACACGGAGCCGGAGAAGCCACAACAACACACACACACACACACACACACACACACACACACACACACCACCTGCTTCTTTACTGAAACTCTGCAAAGATGCAACATGTTTCTTGGTTTTATTATAATTATAATTAGAAATTAGCACCGATGAGTAACATGTAAAATCTTCTATATCAATCATTCATTCTGCAGATATTCTAACATACAACAGGCAAACATTTATCATCAGGAAAAAACAACAAATGTAATTGCTATTACTACTTACTACTATATTAATCGGCAAAATCCACAAATTCTACATGTGTGTGTGTCTCTTTTTTGTTCTCACCCTGTGGGTTTCATTGAGAGTTCAAGCGGGTCATTAGCAGAGTGATTACAGTGGAGAGAAGGCAGCCATTAAGAAAAGTGCAAGGGTGTGTGTGTGTGTGTGTGTGTGTGTGTGTGTCTTTAATCAACGCGTGAATGCGTGCATGCATCTGCGTGTGCCTTTTTGTGATCGCAACGTGTGTGTGTGTGTGTGTGTGTGTGTGTGTGCATGAATCACTCCAGTGTGGGTGACGACGAGGAGCTGTTTGTCTTTCTCATAAAAGGGAAAGGGATCAAAAGGGTTAGTGCTCTACCAGCTGGACCTTCAATCACACTGGGACAACATGACTTTAGAGCCCTGGGCAGCTGGAGCTCTGGGACTAATGGTGTGTGTGTGTGTGTGTGTGTGTGTGTGTGTGTGTGAGCCGAAACCCTTTTAATCAGGGTCCCCACCCGCACTACATTTTTCCATCTCAACAATTCCATGCTTATCCTATACTTTAAAGGATAATTCCGGTTTATTACAGCGAGGCTTCTTTAAAAAAAAATGTAGGTTTTGTATTAGTTGTGATAACAACTAAATGTAATAAACAGTTTTTATTGGAGATGTAATGTAATGGGAAAAATGTTGAGAATTACAGATTTTTTTCCCTTATTAATTATGTTCAGCAACATTTATGCCGTGAAAAAGGCTCATTGCTGAAATCTGAGAAAATTATATTATTATAAATGTTAAGGAAAAAGCAATCAACCTGTAGTATGTACCGATAAATCTATAAAGTTTGAGTTCATACAAAAAAATCTATAAAATAAATATGTATTATCTTAAATTCATGAGGCATTTTATGCTTAAAGACATTTTTTAGACGTCACTATTTACTTTTTTACCATAAATCTACAGATATTTTTATATTGTTCATCACGTGTCGATTTCTATCATTAGATAATCTGTCATTGTATAAAACAACTGTGCATATACAAGGTCACACTTGAACCAGGAACATGAATTGTAAAAGTTTTTTTTTTATATATTTCATCTTTTGTTAATCTCAGAAGTCACAAATGGAAAAAGTGACGAGAATTACAGATTTTTTTCCCATATTTTATTATGTTCAACACTCTTCTTTCAAAGAAAAAACAATAGGTTTTGTATTAGTTGTGATAACAACTAAATGTAATAAACAGTTTTTATTGGAGATGTAATGTAATGGGAAAAATGTTGAGAATTACTGATTTTTTTTTCCATTTTTGATTATGTTCACACTTGCTGTGAAAAAGGCTCATTGCTGAAATCTGAGATTATTATATTATTATAAATTTTAAGGAAAAAGCAATCAACCTGTAGTATGGACTATTAAACCTATAAAGTTTGAGTTATACAAAAAAATCAATAAAATGATGTTATTTAGACGTCACCATTTTGCTTTTTTTACCATAAATTTACATATATTTTATATTGTTCATCACGTGTCGATTTCTATCATTAGATAATCTGTCATTGTACAAAACAACTGTACATATACAAGGTCACAGTTATTTCATCTTTTGTTAATCTCAGAAGTCACAAATGGAGAATTACAGATTTTTTCCCTATTTTTTTATATTCAACACTTATGCTGTGAAAAAGGCTCATTGCTGAAATCTGGGAACACATTATTATACATTTTGGTGAATCAGCAATGAACCTATAGTATGGATTATCTAAGAGTTATATAAAATGTATGAAATAAATATAAATTGTCTTATATTTGTGAGGTGTTTTATGCTTAATGACCTGTAATAATGTCGACATCTGTTTTCCATTTCTGCAAAAGTACAGCGTTGTTATAACTGAACGATCTAATGATCCAAAAACAAAGTTTCTCCCTCATGAAGCTTTGTTTGTCAGTGACAGTGGTTGCACATCACGTCTCTGACTCCTTCTCCTCTTTATTTTTCGGGGTTTGTGAAGGTGCATTAATTATTTCTGACGTGTGTGTGTGTGTGTGTGTGTGTGTGTGTCGTTCCTGTCGGCATCCGCCACATTCTATCTGGTAAACCTTCTAGAAAAATGACTTTAAAAAGTGAAACTCTCGCTTCTTTTTCCTCAGACAATCCCAGCTGAAATCAGAGTTTGTGGAGGATAAAAAAATATGATTTTTACTTCCAAGTTCTGACACAAATGTCTGGTTTGGTGTAAAAAACGAAAAAAAACCTCAGGTTCTTAGAAATAAAATCATCCAAAGAGACGAGTCAGATCAGCCTCTGTTTCAGAGATATAGACATTTTATTTTATAAAAAACGATACACTAAATACACTATATACAACTATAAATATATTAATGAACTTTTGCATCATTGAGCTGTAATTTCCTTTAAAAAAAAACACCTTCAAAATGTTGTTTTTTAATAAAAAGTGAATAATTTGCAGCTAAAATCTTGTCATGTATAAAACAATTGAACTTTTAGACTTGATTCCTGTTTATTTCCATTCATTGACCTTAATTTTGTTTTATTATAGTTAACAGAAGAAGCAAAGTTAAAGGGTTTTAGTTTGGCGTTGGCTTTTATTTTGAAGGGGAAGACGTGTATCTCTATAACAAAGGCTGATGGGATTGTCTCTTTGGATGAATTTATTTCATTTTATTTCCATTTGCAGTGAAAAGTCCCTTAACTCCTCCACTAAGTAAGAATTTTCTGCATAATTCATAAACATGCGATAATAGTCATCATAATCATGCAGAGTTTCGACTCACCCGCCTGCTGCTCATCGTGATTTGGCTGCGACCTGAGGGAGAAAAACAGCAAACAACCAGTCACCAGTCCACGTGAAGACATAAATAAATGAATAAAATACTTTCTGCATGTTGCACCGATGAGGCGAGAGTTCAGGATCCTTTGCACGTTCTCGCCAAGACATTCCACAGACGTAACTGATCATATTTCCTCCTCGGAGCGGAGAGATCCTGCTCGGCTTTTTTCTGCCAGACAGTACGAATCAAAGCAGGACAGGTTTTTACCGACGTGTGTGAGCGTGTGAAATCAAGGAGTTAGGGCTGTAAAATAAGAAGAAGAAGAAGAAGAAGAAGAAGAGACTTGCTATGACTGTTTGTTCCCATCGTTGATGATGGAGACGTCTTTAATATTCAGGCCTAAAGTCCTAAACACAATCTACCATGGTGCTGTGTGTTTTATTCTGAATGATCAATCTATCACTAATCACTGATTGTTATACGAACAGTCGGGTTTTTACGTTTTTACGTTATTGGATGAATCTTCTGAGTAAAGCAAAGGAGTAAAGTACAAAATAGGAGTTTTATTAAAATGATTGGGACCAACAAAATGTCTAAATCTGTAATGGATATAAGTAAAGAAGTGAAGAAGGAAGTAAAAGTGATTTTAGACAAAAGACAAAAAAAATCGTATGTACCTGCTCTTTATTGGAAGAAAGGATGTAAGTAGAAGGAAGGAAGGAAGGAAGGGAGGATATAATGAAGGAGGAGAAAGGAAAGAAAGAACGAAGGGTAGATAAAGAGACCCTTACGAAAATTAACCATGGCTTTACCATGGGAAATACCGTGGTTTTACCATGGTTTTTTGGGTAACCATGGTTAACCATGGTTTTTTTGTGGTAACCATGGTTATACTATGGTTTTTATGTAGTAACCATGGTTCTACCATGGTTTTTGGATACCATAGTATTACTATGGTTGGTTCATGGTACTTCCAAAAACCATGGTAGAACCATGGTTACTACATAAAAACCATAGTATAACCATGGTTACCACAAAAAAACCATGGTAAACCATGACCCAAAAAACCATGGTAAAACCACGGTATTTCCCATGGTAAAACCATGGTTAATTTTCGTAAGGGGAGGAGGAAGGATACAAGGAAGGAAGGAAGGAAGGATGGAAGGGAAAAATGAAGGATAAAACTAGGAAGGTAGGTAGGAAGGAACAAAGGAAGCATATAATGAGGCAGGAGAAAGGATGCAAAGAAACAAGGAAGGAAGGAAATAAAAGTGAAGGAAGAATGAAGGGGTAAAGGTAGAAGATACATAAGAATACACAAAGGTAGGAAGGAAGGAAGGAAAGAAGGAAGGAAGGAAAGGAGGAAGGAAGGAAAGAAGGAAGGAAGGAAGGAAGGAAGGAAGGAAGGAAGGAAGGAAGGAAGGAAGGATATCAGTAAAGAAGTGCAGGAGGAAGTAAAAGTGAAGGAAGAATGAAGGGGTAAAGGTAGAAGATACATAAGAATACACAAAGGTAGGAAGGAAGGAAGGAAAGAAGGAAGGAAGGAAAGGAGGAAGGAAGGAAGGAAGGAAGGAAGGAAGGAAGGAAGGAAGGAAGGAAGGAAGGATATAAGTGAAGAAGAAAGGAAGGATGGAAGGAAGGAAAGATATAATGAGGCAGGAGAAAGAAAAGAAGTAAAAAAAAAGGAAACGGGATGGTCAAATGAAGGATAGAACTAGGAAGGAAGGAAAGAAGTAAGGGAAGATATAAGTGAAGAAGGAAGGAAGGGAGGAAGGAATGAAGGACACATAAAGAGAGGAGGAAGGATAGAACTAGGAAGGAAGGGAGGAAGGATATATATCCTATATATATATATATATATATATATATATATATATATATATATATATATATATATATATATATATATATTATGTTTGATCCCCTAGTAACCATGAGGGTTCTTGTCAGTGCAGACAGGTTAGACTCTCCAGATGACCTTGTCCCTGATTGAAGACACCTGGTACCACTGATGACTTGTATAAAAGCACCTGGCCTCAGAACCAATCAGTTTGTCTGACTGACTCCAAACTCCCCAACATGGGGAAAGACTGAAGAGCTGTCTGTGGGTTTAAGGGAGAAGATCGTAGACCTGCATGAGACCAGTATGGGCTGAGAAACCATCAGAGGAAGCTGGTGTTAAGATCACAACTCACAAGTACAAGAATCACAACATGATCATCAATAGATCTAGTTCTGGGGATCCAAGTAAGATCTCACCTCATTGGCAATGAAGAAATGGACCAAAATTCCTCTTAATGTGCACAAACTGACCTCTGTGTTTGCTAATAATGGGATTTACCACAAAATACAAAAAAAGTCCTTTTGGCAAGAGGGTTGAAATATTTATTTGCCTCAATAAAATGCAAATAAACTAATATAAATTCTTAAAAGTAAATAATAAATTGTTTTGTTCTCTCTCAACATGAAACCACATATATGTATGTATGTATGTATGTATGTATGTATGTGTGTGTGTGTGGGGCTCCGTTAAGGGGGGGGTGCGTTTGACCTCGGGGAACATGCTATTTTATTTAGATTATTCTTAAATGTCCTAGAATAAAGTGCAATTGCAGCTCCATTACATTAGGGGGCAGTGGTTATCTCATTGGCAGAGTGTGAGCAGGGAGCATACAGCACAGAGTATGAGTATGAAGGAAGGAAGGAAAAGTGAAGAAATGAGTTTTAAAGTTTGACTCTTCAGTGATCCAGAACATCACGTTACCAATATGCAGCTTATTGGAGGTTCCCAGAATTTCTAGAATTAAAACAGGAGGCAGAGCCTTCAACTATCAGGCTCCTCTCCTGTGGAATCATCTTCCAGTTTCAGTCCAGGGGGCAGGCACCCTTCCTATATTTAAGAACAGGTTAAAACGTTCCTGTTGAAGAAGCGTATAGTTAGGGCCCTGGCTGGCCTAGTCATAGTGATGCTGCGATAGGTTAGTCTGGTCCTCATGAGATGCTCTGAGCTTCTTTTTCTACTGATGATCCACTATTGTACTTTTAAATCTGCAGTGTTTTCTGTGTTTCCTCATCCACAGAGCATGCTGCAGTGCAGCCACTGAGGGATCTACGGATGTTGGAGGGTCTGATGCTGTCCTGGTGAAACCTGGAAGCTGTGATGGATCCTGCTCCTCATCCTCCACTTACACCAACATTCATCACATTTCTGTTTTTCTGTTTGTAATGTCCAGTTTTCTCTGTAATGTTTCCACCTGCACACGTCATCTACTGCAGCCTGTCCATCCTGGAAGAGGGATCCTCCTCTGTTTCTCTTCCTGAGGGTTCTTCTGTTTTTTTCCCCGTTAAAGGGTTTTTTAGAGAGTGTTACCTTGTAGGATGTGAGGGTCTAAGTTCAGGGGATGTTGTGTTGCTTTTGTACAAACTGTAAAGTCCTTTGGGGCAAATCTGTGATTTGTGATTCTGGGCTGTACAAATAAATTGAATTGAATTCTTCTTCTTCTTCTTCTTCTTCTTCTTCTTCTTCTTCTTTAGTCCCTTTGGAATCTGAATGATATTTCAGTCAAAGAGGCAACAACAAAAAAAAGCCTGTGGTTGTGTGGGTGAAAAGCCCTGAAATACTGAGGCCATGGATGTGACAGCGTTCCTTTACACACTCACCATGCATGCACATGCACAGAGCTCTGGTTTCAGCCAACGCCGCGACGTGATTCCTGAGCGCGTTAAACCACGGCCCCCCAGACATGAAACGCTGTTCAACACAGACTGTGGGTCACGCCCGCCAAACGCCAAAAGAAATAACCAGCCGTGTTCGTCTCGTTTTTTATGAATGAGACGCCAGGTTTGTGATTGATATTCAAACAGGGACGTGCTGTTGTTTCCTGTAGAATCATGTTTTAGCTGCAGGGTCAACGATTCACGCCTGGACTACAGAACAATCTTCAAAAGCACGTCTTAAAAAAACTCATATGTACCTTTCTTTTTATTGGAAGAATCATAAATAAAGAAGTAAGGAAGGTAGTACAAGTGAAGAGAGGAAGGAAGGAAGGAAGGAAGGAAGGAAGGAAGGAAGGAAGGGAGAAAGGAAGGAAATAAAAGTGAAGGAAGGAAGTAGGGATAAGTAAAAAAGGAAGGAAGTAAGGAAGGAAGGAATGAAGGAAGGAAGGAAGGAAGGAATGAAGGAAGTGAGGAAGGAAGGAAGGAAGGAAGGAAGGAAGAAATGATGAAGGGAAGGAAGGAAGGAAGGAAGGAAGGAAGGGAGAAATGAAGGAAGTGAGGAAGGAAGGAAGAAAGGAAGGAAGGAAGGAAGGAAGGAAGGAAGGAAGGAAGGAAGGAAGGAATGAAGAAATGAAGGAAGTGAGGAAGGAAGGAAGGAAGGAAGGAATGAAGAAGGGAAGGAAGGAAGGAAGGAAGGAAGGAAGGGAGAAATGAAGGAAGTGAGGAAGGAAGGAAGGAAGGAAGGAAGGAAGGAAGAAGGGAATGAAGGAAGAAATGAAGGAAGTGAGGAAGGAAGGAAGGAAGGAAGGAAGGAAGGAAGGAATGAAGGAAGAAATGAAGGAAGTGAGGAAGGAAGGAAGGAGGGAAGGAAGGAAGGAAGGAAGAAGGGAGAAATGAAGGAAGTGAGGAAGGAAGGAAGGACAGAAGGAAGGAAGGAAGGAAGGAAGGAAGGAAGGAAGGAATGAAGGAAGGAATGAAGGAATGAAGGAAGGAAGGGAGAAATGAAGGAAGTGAGGAAGGAAGGAAGGAATGAAGGAAGTGAGGAAGGAAGGAAGGAATGAAGGAAGGATCAGTAAAGAAGTAAGGAGGGGTAGTAAAGTAAAGGAAGGAAGGAGGTAAAGGTGAAGCAAAGCAGGAAGTATGGAATGAAGGGGAAGGATAAAGGATATAATGAGGGATGAGAACAGATAGAAGAAGAACAAAAAGAAATAAAGAAGTATAGAAAGGAAAAGGGAAGGTTGGTAGTAAAAGAAGGAAAGAATGAAGGATAGGACTAGGAGGAATTTAAGTGAAGAAGGAAATTTCATTTCTTTAGCCCAGAAAAATCACAAATCACAGATTCTCCCTAACAGACTTTACAGTTCAGACCACTTTTTCCCTGTTATCAGTTTATATTATATAATAATAAATAATATCAGTTTATCGGGCTAATGTAGTAATTGTCAGTAATGTGAATAAACCACGTTACTGAGTATCCAGGCGTTAGAATGATCAATAGATGGTTTAACTTTGATGGAGAGTGACCAGGTCCGTTTTGCAAATTAAATGTAGAAATGAGCTTTTGGTTTTTGGTGAATTTAATTCTATTCAGTTGAACATGAAGTTGACTGTCAGCAGCTCTGATAACAAAGGAGACAGAAAGCACCAATTTCTGCATTTTTCCCCAAACGCTGCAGAGGAATAAAACCTCGTCTCCACTGATGTGTCTTGAAAGACTGTGACTTCTCACTTTTTATTTGATTCAGCAGCCACGCGAGAAAAAGAAAAAAGCCAGTTATGGGGGGGGGAGAGACGTATTGTCAAAAGCCTTTTTCCTTCTCCACGCGCTGTCCCAACGATATTCATCTCGCCAGTTGAGAAGTGGAAAAAAAAAAAAAAAAAAACTTCGGGGGCTTGAAACGAACTTTTTCAACTTCTGAGAGACACATCACGACAGGATCGAGTGTTTGAAAAAAAAAAGTTAAGGAAAAAAAAGAAAAGAGGAAACAAGAGAGACTTCCAGACCCTTAAAAAAAAGCAGATTCCAGCTTTTTGAAAAATAAAAAATGGAGAGAAGACGATGAACTTCATTGAACTAGTGAGTGTGTTGACTCTGCAGCTTTAGTGGCCCCGCATCCGTAAAATCAATTCGACATGTCCCAATAAACCTAAACTATACTTAAGATTCCTATAGGTCAGTGGTTCTCAAATAGTGAGGGGGGGTTAGACCTCAGGGAACATGTCATATTTTTATTATTTTTCTCTTTTTATCTTTTTATTGTCCTAGAATAAAGTGCAATTGCACCTCCACTACATTAGGGGGCAGTGGCGCGCTCATTGGCAACGTAGCGACAGAGAATCCCTGTTACTACGATGCTTGGACAATTACCTGATTGGATCAGTTAGAATTACAACAAAATGCTGGAAAACTACGGAGCCCCGAAGACAAAATACAGAAAAAATAAGTAAATAAATTAACATTTATTATATATATACACGTGCTTACGTGAAACATTTTAGCTAAAGCAAAGATCTCTGGTTTAAGTTCACGCTATCACTAAAAAAGTCTTTCCTAACAGGTTGTTAACATTGACTTAAAGACAATAATTCAATTTCAATTCAATTCATTTGTATAGCCCAGAATCACAAATCGCAAATTTGCCCCAATGAACATTACAATAAAAGTGAATAAAAATGTTTATATTTTAGACATTTTAGGGTCTATTAAGAAACATGTGCACTGTTATTTTTATTTTCTTATTTTTTTATTTAGATTTTTTCTTTTTTTAAGGTCCTAGAATAAAGTGCAATAGCACCTCCACTACATTAGGGGGCAGCAGAGTGTTCACAGGGAGCATACAGCACAGAGTATGAGTATGAAGTGTAGACACCAAGTGACACCATGAAAACATATTTAACAGGGATGAGAAGACAGGCGGAGAGAGACGGAGATAAAGAGACAAACGAAAGTCTCCCAAAGCTAAGACGAGGAAATATGACGAAGCGTCTGTAGCGCTTGGTTCACTGTGAAAGACCGGTGTGTTACTGAGTCTGAAATGTTGGAGACAGAGAAATTAAAGACATTACACCACAATCACTGATAAGACCATTTATGTAGTTTTATTTTTCAGTATCATACGGTTTGACATGGTCAGTCAGAAAATGTTTAATTAAGGATTTAATTTTATTTGTTTCAGATGCACTTTAAATCTTTTCTATTAGTTAATAAAGCTATTCTTTGTTGTAAGTTGGTCCATATTTCTTTCTTTTTTATTCTCATACGTTAATAAGGACACAGTGTTATGCAGAGGTACTTATAACAATCTTATAGACAAATGATTCTATTTATCTTAACAGTGACGCGAGATGTTTTCTTCTTGCATGGGGGGTGATGGAAAATAATTGAGCAGCACTGCTGTATGTGATCAGTGTGTGTGTGTGTGTGTGTGTGTGTGTGTGTGTGTGTGTGTGTGTGTGTGTGTGTGTGTGTGTGTGCATCAGCTAGGAACACCTTGTTAGACAGAATTCTTCTCAGAACTGTCGCTCCGTTAAAAAGAAAAGTTTAATAAAGTCTGAACATCGTTTATTTCATCTTCAGAGATCAGTCGTAGCGGAAAAAAAAAAACTTTGTCTTCTCTCTCAAAAAGAAAAAGCTGACTCCGTCGTCTCAACCTTTTTTTTTTTTGACGTAATTGAACGCTAAGCTCTCTCTCTCTCCTCCTGGATAAATGAATAAATGATGCCTCCTCTCTTTCTAATCGACGCGCTCGGCGATAACAAAGAGGCTTCGCGACACTTTGAGGACACCTAACGATCAGAAGACGCTCGTCGCCGCCGTTTGACGGACGGCGGATCAAAAAACCCCAAAAACAGCCCTTAAACGCTTCTGCAGCCGCTTTGGAACAATCTCGCCTTCAAGCGCAAAAGTGTGAAGAGAAACGACGATTCATCTCGACTCATCTCAAAGTTATTTCCATGAATCGCTCCGTATTGACGACTTGGAAGGTGCCTCGTCTCTTTTTTTAAAAGGGAAGTGACATTTTATCTATATATAGTGTTAGAGGGCGCTTCAATTTAACTTTATCGAGCGCCGACGCGCTGACAGCTGGCGGCTGAAAGACGGCGGCTTGATGCACGATAATCAATCGATGGGTGAAAGAGGAAGTGAGTGATGGAAAGTTGTCAGCGAGATATCAAAAAAAGCCAAAAAGAAAAGTTTGCGTCGCCACATGAGAGCTGCAGCGCGTGGTTGGCGCCACAAAAGGTTCCACGCGAAAAAGCAGCGCGTTGGATATGAAGGAGCAGAAATTGGGACGATTCTCCACATGGAGCGGCTCGTCTCCGTCTGTGACACCTACGGTGGATTCCTCAGGAGGTGTTTGTGTCTGGTTCGTCTCAGATTCTCCTTCTTCACGTTTAAAGCTACAAGAAACACGAGCAGGATTTTTAGAAACGACTGGTGAGAGAAGCTGAAACACACGATGGAACCAGGAAACGTCACAACGACACATGTGGAACACAACGATGGGACGGAGGATGGAGGAGACAAGGGAGGGAGGGAGGAGGGAAGGAGGGAAGGAAGGATGGAAGGAAGGAAGGAAGGAAGGGAGGAAGGAAGGAAGGAAGGAAGGAAGGAAGGAAGGGAGGAAGGAAGGAAGGAAGGAAGGAAGGAAGGGAGGAAGGAAGGGAGGAAAGGAGGGAGGGAGGGAGGGAGGAAGGAAGGAAGGAAGGAAGGAAGGAAGGAAGGGAAGAAAGGAGGGAGGGAGGGAGGGAGGAGGGAAAGGTATATATAAGTTAGAAAGGAAGGATAGAAGTAAAAAATGAAGGCTAGAACTAGGAAGGATGGAAGGAAGGATATGAGTAAAGAAGGAAGAAGAAGAAAAGAAAGAATGAAGGGTAGATAAAGAGAGGAGGAAGGAAGGAAGGAAAAATTGAAGGAGGGGAGGAAGGAGAGGAGCGAATAATCATATGTCTTTATTGGAAGGAAGTAAAGATAGATAGATAGAAAGTACATGAGGATATATATATATATATATATATATATATATATATATATATATATTATATATATATATAGAGAGAGAGAGAGAGAGAGAGTAGAAAGGAAGAAGAGAAGGAAAGAATAAAGAATAGAAACAGGACGGAAGGAAGAAATGATAGAAGGCACATAAGGATAGAACTAGGAAGGAAGGATATGAGGAAGGATGGAAGGAAGGAAGTAGGAACAATGAAGGATTTAATGAAGGAGGAGAAGGGGGAAGGATAGAAGTTGTTGTATATATATATATATATATATATATATGTATATATATATATGTATATATATATATATCAGGTGGCTGATACCAAGAAATCCTACCAGTGGCTCGAAAGGGCTGGACTGAAGGACAGCACAGAGGCACTCATCCTGGCTGCACAGGAACAGGCCCTGAGCACCAGAGCAATAGAGGCCCAGATCTACCACACCAGACAAGACCCAAGGTGTAGGTTGTGCAAGGAGGCCCCTGAGACAATCCAGCACATAACTGCAGGATGTAAGATGCTGGCAGGTAAAGCATACATGGAACGCCATAACCAAGTGGCTGGAATAGTGTACAGGAACATCTGTGCGGAATATGGGCTGGCAACCCCAAGGTCAAAGTGGGAAACACCTCCAAAGGTGGTGGAGTATGACCGAGCTAAGATCCTGTGGGACTTCCAGATCCAGACTGATAAAATGGTAATGGCCAACCAACCAGACATTGTGGTGGTGGATAAAGAGCAGAGGAAAGCCGTGGTGGTGGATGTGGCAATACCAAGTGATGGCAACATCAGGAAAAAGGAGCACGAGAAACTGGAAAAGTATCAAGGGCTCAGAGAAGAGCTGGAGAAGGCTTGGAAGGTGAAGGCGACAGTGGTGCCCGTGGTGATCGGAGCACTCGGGGCAGTGACCCCCAAACTGGAGGAGTGGCTACAACAGATCCCTGGAAAAACATCAGACATCTCAGTCCAGAAAAGCGCAGTCCTTGGAACAGCAAGGATACTGCGGAGAACCCTCAAGCTCCCTGGCCTCTGGTAGAGGACCCGAGCTTGGAAAGTGGATGAGACCACCCGTGGAAGGGTGAGAAGGGAATTTTTTTTTTTATATATATATATATATATAAATAAGCATCATGGCTACAGCTCTGTTCATTATGAACAGCAGAGTAATGATTATTAATGACTATTAATGTTTGTAAAAAGCCTATTAAAGCCGTTTAGCAGCTGATTCCTAATTTCCTAATTTCATGGCCAAACGTGGTTCTTCCAAACGTTGGAAGAACCACAACCTGCTTTTTTCACTTCCAGCTTCCAGCTCGGGAAAAATCCGTTCCAGATGTGGATCCTTGTGGAACAGCAACAACCTGTTTATTTGGTGCATTCAAAGCATCAATCTGTTTTTCTTTGTGTGAAAAGTCGTAGAAAAAAAAACAGCGGCTGCAGAACCAACCATAATCTAGTTAGTGTGGCGTTGCCATGGTGACAACCATCCATTCACACCAATGGTTTTTGACGCGCTAAAGTTTTAGCTATTGCAGAAACAGCTAAAAACTAAAAAATATGAGTAAATCTTATCGCAAAAACCAATGAAAAAAGCACTTGTAAGTTATGATTGATCACTTGTGCTACAGAAACTACGACTGGAGGAGCTTTGTGCTCCTGAAAGGAAGCTGACATACATTATATATACATATATATACATATATATATACATTCACCTGAATTTAATCAGATAGTACTTAGTGTTACCGTTAATATTAGTAATAGTATTAGTATTCTCCTTTTTTTACGCTGCATTACTGTTTCATGTCACGTACAGAACGGCCTGAATCGTGCAAATCTGAATTTTTGCATCAAATCAAGCAAATTTTGATTCCTATTTATTGCCCAAAAAATCACAAATCTTGAATTTGCCTCATCAGGTTTTACAGTTTCTGTTACTATCACCCAGTTATTCCCACTTATCCATTTAATGAGTGCATTTATTTTAGTTTAGTGCATTGTGGAATATTAAGCCACATTGCTAAATATCCAGGAGTTTATAATACACAACACAGTTCAAATGTAAATGTACAAACAAGAGTCTGCAGGATTAAGCTTTTGATTTTTGATCAATTTAATCCTAATTATTCTCAATTTAATGGCTGTTTTTTTTATTTAAGAAAACAAGGTTTCGGTTCATAATTCACAAGTGTCAAGTCACAAAGTAAAAATGCTCCATTACCTTATTTAAGTAGAAATTTTCTGCATCTGTAATTTACTAGAATAAACGTTTTTCAGGCGACTTTTTACTTCTACTTCTTACATTTTTAAATCTTTATGTCTTAATGCATTTGCATTTTAATGAGCTTTTGTCCTTAATGGCCTTATGGCATACGTTCTTTGACAGTACTTTTATATTTTAAGTAGTTCTGACTCAGTACTTTTACACTTTTACTATAAAGTTTGATTTAATGCTTCTACTTCTGCAAAGTTTGAACCTTCTACCTACGTGATAAATGTTTTGACATTTCCTGACTTGCTGAATCAAATAGAAGCTGTGTTCACATTTTTTTAGCAGCGTATTTCTGTCTCTTTGTCGTAATTGCGCCTCGTTAACGCGCTTCATGTGAGGATTTAATCGCGTGTCTTTAAAAATGCGACGAGCACGGCAGCGTCGTAAAAGCTTAAGGTGAGCAGAGGAGACGCAAAGGGGCTCGGGTTGCGTTTTTTTTTTTTTTTAGTTGGACTTCAGAGACTCGAACCCGGCGTCAGAGCAGTAAATCCTCAATGTAGTCTGACTCACATTCAGAATCACACACACACACACACACACACACACACTGGGAGCTGTGTTATCGCCAAATGTGATTAACGCTGTAAAATGATTAACATCAGGGTATTTATTCAAATCTCGACATCAAACACATTCTTTCTTCTTCTTTTTTTTTTATCTCCACACATCACAGAAGTTACTGTCAGGGGAGAAAGGCGCCTTCCGACCAGCTCGCCGTCCAGCGCCGCGCGGCCACGAAACAAACAAGGCCTCTTCTCTTTTTTTTTCGTCCCTCGTCCCTCTTTCATCATTTACGGAAGGGAGCGTGCCGGAACAAGGCCGCTCGCTGTCGGACGCACAATGGACAGAGGACAGCGGAGCCGGAGGCGGCGGCGGGATCGTCATGGCGATGATGTCACCGACGTCACGGCCCGACACCAGGCGGGTGGGGGAGGGGTCAGGGGGTCGAGAGCGGGGGCGGATGGTGAAGTGGTAACAGTGACATGAATGGAGAGTGTGTTTAAGCGTATAACGTGTGTGTGTGTGTTGACGCTGCTACAGGCTACAGCTTCAACATACACACATATATATATACACACACAGTCATGCATGAAGCCACAAAGAATGAAGCAGATCCAGAACGCAGACACAAAAGCTTTTTGAAGCATTGGCGGGCGTGCTGATCCTTATCTGATAAAAAAAAAGTCCCGTGGCTTTTTAACTTGAGTTTTTCCGGGCACGCGCTTGTTTCCCGCCTTTTATTTTTCCCGCCTTTTTTCCCGCCGTTTGAGCTTCGACCTTGGGCTTCTGCTGCTCTAATCGGCCAGTGATGGAGGTTCAGCACGGCAGGAGGCAGGAGTTCAACGTCCGTTCTTGCTTTTGCCGCTTCTTTAAAAAAATACGCATTTATTTGTTTTTTTATTGAGTTTTCCGAACAGGCGGCCCACTCCCGCCTTTTTCTTTCCTGCCGATTGAGCTTTGAACCGGTACTAATGCAGCCTGAGGTTATCACCCACGACGTAGGTTCAACTTAGCAGGAGGCACAAGAAGTGAAAAGTCTATCCTTACCGTTTTATTTTTTTTTTTAATCGTGTTTTCGGAGCACCGCTCCACTCCTGCCTTTTTTTCCCGCCGTTTAAACTTCAAACCGGTGCTTCTGCTGCCTGGTCTTATCAGCCAATAATGAAGGTTCTACTCAGCAGGAAGCATGAGGAGTTCAAAGTCTATCCTGCTTTTACCTCTTTTCAACATATTTTAATTAATTTTTTATAAATTTTTCCGAGCACGCACTTGTTTCCCACATTTTTTTTCCCGCCGTTTGAGCTTTGAACTGGTTCTCTTGCTGCCTTATCAGCCAATGATGTAGGTTCATCTCAGCGGGAGGCACAAGCAGTTCAAAGTATATCCTGATTTTACTGCTTTTTAAAAAAAAATATGTATTTATCTATTATTTATCAAGATTTCAGAGCATGCGCTTGATTCCCGCCTTTTTTTCCCCGCCTTTTTTCCCATCAGCAAGTTTTATTCAATTTACAGTTTTGAGTGATTTTAAAAGACAGTTATTAATTTTACAGAGGTAGTGTTTTCCACAACTCATAAAACTATTTTATCCATAAATATTAGCAAAAAATGACACCTTTTTACCCACTTGTAATTTCAGAATAAACTGGATAACTAGAACCTAACTTCCTTGTTAAGTTCTGCTCCTCTTAATTTATTTTTATCTTACTTTATTATTTATCAAGGTTGAATAAGATGAAAGACACAAAGTGAAATAAAATCAAACCAGAATCAAAAAAAGAGGTTAATGGTGGAATTGTTCCAATCTGTTCCTGCTCTTTAGTGCATTAGTTTGTGGTGGGCCAGTAAAACGAACACCACCTGGTTGTATAAGCATGGTGAATATTGATGATTTTTGGATATAACATTATGAGGTTTCCCAATACGCCAGATGTTACGCAAACATGTTACCAGGCTGTATGTTTAAGATTATTCAGAACTTTATTGTTAAAGTAGTCAACAGGCGATAATTGAAATGATTCAATTTAAATACGTAAGTTTGTATTTAAAACAACATCATGCAAAACAAGGCTTATTTCAGGATTAGATGGTAGAATATATCTAGAACCCAGAATGATCATCATCATCTCATTTTGCAATAACTTCTTATTCCTATAAGGTTTTCTGCAGACATATACACTGTAGTGTCATCTGCATAGAGCTTCACACATGCACTTTTAGGTACATGTGGTAAATCATTTACAAATACAGAATGTTAAGTTTATCTTTGGAGGTTTTGCAGTAAACTGTCAGTAATTTAACAGTGACTTTATACTGTGAAATTAGTTTAAAGTAGCTTTAACTTTGACTTAAAGGTGAACATGTTAGAAAACCTCAGCTGTCAAGACGCCCTCTGCAGAAAATAAATGATTAGTGTGTTGAAAAGCATACTGGGATCACTTGACTTTGAAATACATTACATTATGGGGAATACTGCTTTTTTTTTTTTTTAATTTTAGCTTACACAAAGTCAGTAACAGCATTCCTGACTTAAATTCTTTAGTATTCGTTAGCAACACCCGGCTCCTGGCTTCAGTCAGTACAATCAGAAACTCTCTCCATCGCCTCCATTTATAAATTGAAAGACGTTCCAGTGCATCAACAGAGCTCCTCTCATCCTCCCACTCGCCTGAACCTCCGTCCCTTCATCCCACCACAGGCCACTTTTTCCTGTTCTAGCAGGTATAGGCGCAGCAGTCGATGCTAATGCTGCAGTAACGGGGGCACCGGGAGACCAGGTGGGCCGGTTTATCTCACATCACGCCGGCCTTCCGGGTCAAAAACTGAAAGCATTAACTGTGATAATCGCTCAGCCAGCAGCAAACATCACGGATTCAGGGCAATACAACAATGACTTTAATCTCTGTGTGATTTATAAGAAGATCAATGTATTCTATGTATGCATTGGCAGAAATGACAAATCAGCCAATCAGAGGAGAGCATCATTACTACACAGTAAATTTGCCTCTGTAAAAAATAATCGTCCAATGATGTAATAAAAGTCCAGAACTTTCAGCGCTTTTATTGTTACTCAACAGTTATTACGTTACTGATCTATTACGTTTTAAATAGGCTCAATTTAGGTTATCTGCTGTTACTGGGTTATCGGCTGCTACGGGACCTTAGCTAGCATTTAAAAAGTCATTAAACTGTCTATTTGCATGACGTTTAGAAGCTTTAGGAGGGAAATGTGGGGCGAGCCAGGACAGGTGGACCCGCCTCAGCCCACAAAGCTCCATTATCCTCCGGGTCAACAATAATGAATCCTCCTTATAAATGTACATGTTCCTTCTCGCCCTTTGTGTTCGCCCGCTAGATACTGACGCGCACGATGCGATCATCATCACAAAAAGCCTCAATCTCTGCAAAGGAATAAAAGGGAATGAACCAAGGAACTGAAGCTCTCCAAATACGAGATGATGTAATTAACAGAATGATGGAATACTCGCAGCGAATGTGATGGGAATAAGGAATCTCAGCGTTCCGACGCTGTTCTGAAGCTTTTACACGTTTTATTCCCATCAAGAGGAGCGGACGAGATATTTAGCTTCGGTATTAAGATGTTGATTTTGTCCACGTTTGCACTGCGTATTTTTTTTCTAATTGAGAACAGACACGAGAACATACGCAGGTTTCCAGTGTTTGTGAAAAAAAAAGTTGCATACAAAACAAAATGAAAGAAGAGGCAGAGGTGCTTTCATCTTCGTCCTCTGCTTTTGGTTTCGTAAGGTGGAAGTATAATGTGTGTGTGTGTGTGTGTGTGGGAACATCAAAACACTTTTAATTGTGCCTAATCCTGGACTAAGATTATTTCTAATGGGAAATCTTCAGTGAAGATGCCTCTGACTCAATTTCCATCCGGGATTATTGAACTGTTTCATTCACACGGCTTATATATCTCAGTGTGGATAATCAGCCTTTAATGTGTTGGCGTGCCATTAAAAAACAACACATAAAAACACAGAAATATGATATATATATGGTGTAAACACACTTCACACACACGCTGCTGTAGCGTGGTGATACTGTAACCTTGCAGGATGCAGCCGAGTGTGAATTTGAGATGTGTTTTTTTTTTTTTTTTGGAAGGGAACATGAGGCCTAGGACGCCCATGTAGGTCAAAAAACAAATCCTGCGCCTCAAGCTGGGAAAGCCAGAAACTTCTTTTAAAGCGTCTGAGAGGGAAAAAGAGGGAGCGCGAGCAACCGAGTTTCTTCCAGGTGCTGCTTTTTTCACAGTGGTAATCCTGCCACAGCGTGACTGTGATTTTTTTTTTTTTACAGAAAATCTCTCTAAACAGGGCCCAGATGGTGGGAGGTAGCAGCACACACACACACACACAGGACGGTATACAGACACAGGCGTGCACTTGTGCTTATAAAGTACAAAGCTCACACACACACACACACACAAACTAAAGGTGAGAACTGACTTGTGGCTCCTGGGTGGTCTCCTGTGTAAAGATAAGGGCCGAAACAACACACACACACACACACACACGAACAAGTCGGCGACGCGTCACGTTTCCTCTCTTTATACACATGTGTGGAATGTCTGCGGCGGAGAACTCGCTGCTTTTTACGACTAAGTTTAGCTGCGATTACAGACGACGTCTTTCCCTAACGAGGAGGAGTTCACTGTCCCGACACCCGGCAGAAACCACGGCGCTGGTCAGGCCTTCGCGGATCCCGACGCCGTATTTTTTCGTCTTTTTTCGGGATGCGGAGGATGTTAACAGAGGCCCGTTTGAAATGAAGAGATAAAAGAGTTAATCTTCCACCGTTTCTAAACCGATTCCCCTCCATAGCTTCCCTCCTATTTATGTACGAGGAGGGAGAAAAAAAAGAAAAAGATCTCCACCAGCCTTTTTTTCCTCCATCCTTCCATGTGGTTACTGGAACAACAATGTGCGTTCTGAGCGCCGAGGCCTTTGATGTCGCCGCATTCAGCGAGCCGTCTTAAACCGGAGGAGAAGAAAGAGAGAGGGCGAAAAAAGACGAGGTTCTGTGGCGTACTCGCTCTCTTTCTCTCGCTCGCTGGCAAGGCATCTGACATCTCTCGGCAAAAGACAAATTCGGTTTCGCCTGTTAAGTCGTCAGTCAGAGCTGAGCGAGAGTTCTCCCTCTTCCTCTCTCTCTGTCTTTGCTTCATTTCCGCAGATTCTGTGTTGATCTGTGTTGAAGGCCGCTTACACGCTTTTCAAACAATAACCGTTCACCCCCCTTCCTTCCTTCCATCCACCCTCCATCTACCCTCCATCCATCCTCAATCTACCCTCCATCTACCCTCCATCCATCCTCCATCCACCCTCCATCTACCCTCCATCCATCCTCCATCTACCCTCCATCCATCCTCAATCTACCCTCCATCCATCCTCCATCCATCCTCCATCCATCCTCCATCTACCCTCGATCCATCCTCCATCTATCCTCCATCAACCCTCCATCCATCCTCCATCTACCCTCCATCCATCCTCCATCCATCCTCCATCCATCCGTCCTCCATCCATCCTCCATCTATCCGTCCTCCATCCATCCTCCATCTACCCTCCATCCATCCTCCATCAACCCTCCATCCATCCTCCATCAACCCTCCATCCATCCTCCATCTACCCTCCATCCATCCTCCATCTACCCTCCATCCATCCTCCATCCATCCATCCTCCATCCATCCTCCATCTACCCTCCATCCATCCTTCATCCATCCGTCCTCCATCCATCCATCCCTCCATCCCCACCCCAGCTCTCCTCCCTGCCAGGGCCCTGCACATGCCAGCACATCCTTTTTAGAGGAGCCTTGAACCGACAACAAACGCCGAGCGTTTTTCCACCGCCACCCGAAAAGAGAAAAAGAGAGAGGGGAGGGGGGGGCCCATCCGCGAGGCCCTGTGTAATTAAACTAGATCTAATACTGTTATATGTGAGGAAATAAAAAAGAAAAAAGGGAGCGTTTCGGGGGCTCTTGTTTCTCACAGCGTTGAATAGCTGTTTCCAGGTCAACACAGACAGGGATGAAGCTATAGGAAAACAACACCAACCCAAGGGAGGGGGGGGGGGTCGACAGTTTACGCATATATTTGAATGTTTCATACGGATCATTTTTATGTTTTTGTAACCGTTTTGGTGTGTGACAATGATTATGTTGTTTTTTTACGATACGAAATTCCAGCTGTAATGTATGAAATAAAGCACTGATCCATCCACCCAATGCTCCTCATGCCGAAGGAAAGCGAAACCGACCTCTGGATCCCACAGGAAAGATCCCACAATAATCGCTATCAGGATATACGCTTAGTAGTTAGATCTCTGTTATCTGCACCTATCCAACAGTGTTGTTTCCACATCAGAGAATGTGAGAAACGCAATTTCAATAACTTTATGTATGTCCAGTTCATGCTGGAGCGACAGCACGTCTACAGCGTTGATTCAACCTAGAACCTGTGTTGCCAACTTTACTACTTCTTACTTTACTTTACAAAAAACTATGCGACTCGCAATAAATATTGCATTTTTCTGGTTTTCTTGACGTTCTGAGGCTTTTCTGGAGACAGTCCTTGAAGGCATGAGGCATTCACCCCTGCAGATCCAGACTGGTGCAGCTGGCTGATGTTAATGTAAAAAGAAAACACATTAAGGATTATTTTGCGTACTACTCACTCTCCCATGACGTTATTCCTCCTTCCTACAGTCCTACAACATCTATCACAATGCCAACTATGCAAATTATGTAATAACATTTAGTGATTTTTAAGACACTCCATAGCAACGTTCCTTATCGCGCCACTGCATCCGATACGTTAAGGCTGGTTTGCAGAAACCGTTTGTTTCTGAAAGGTTGAACAGAGGAAAAAAAGGACGTTGCAGCTTTCAGCTTTGTTTTTTTGGTTTAAATTGCTTCTGCTGAACTCTTTTTCATAACCTCTGCATTTTACATGCATTTATTTAACGAGCTGTTCCGTGTCATTGCTAGATACAAAAAAATGGCTTTGTCTCTGCAGGTTAAAGGTTTAAAACCATGCACACACACACACACACACACACACACACTGCATTACTCTGTCCTAAGAAGATTCCTGTCGTGATGCTAATTGCACACGACGTAGTTATAGCACCGGGGCCTTTTTTGCAGCCGGCTGTTACATATGAGAGAAAGCCGACATCCTTCTGTCCATCAGCTTGGTAGAAATGCATCACACCCCTCCCTCCCTCCCACTCTCTCTCTGTTTCTATCTCTATCCCTCTGTGTTAACCGCCTCGCCATTGGTTCACCTCCACCCCGGCGTTGCTGCTTATACTGAAGGCGGAACATGAAAGAGACAATCAAACGCGAGACATCAGAGCCGTCGCTGGTGCCCGCAGAATGCAAAGTGTTATCAGAAATACTCGGCCGAACCTGATCCTCCCCGCCCGCTCCGTCCTTCCCACGGGCAAAGTTATCCTTTCAACCCGCCGCTGCTGCTTTTCAGTAACACACAAACAAAAAGGAAAAAAAAAGCAACGTCGGCGTCGTCGGCTTCAGAGGCGGATGGCCTGTTTGAATATTCAGGCTGCGAGAGGATGCTGAGAAAAAGCCGCTAATGGGGGGAAAGAGAAACCGAACCAGTGGACGATTAAAACATAAAGTACACCAGGGAACCCTGGTCCTAGAGAACCTGAGTGGCTGCAGGTTTTGGTTCCAACCAGGCAGCAACACACCAGATTCTACTAATGAAGGTCCTCATCAGGAGATCTAATGGTTGATTAGTAGAATCAGGTGTGTGACTGCATGGTTGGAACAAAAACCTGCTGTAATCTATGGAATAAAGCACTGATCCATCCACCCAACGCTCCTCATGCAGAGAAAAGCAAAACCAACCTCTGGATATCAAAGGAAAGATCCCGCGATAATCGATATAAAAACCGCAGTAGTATAAAAAATACCAACAAACACAATAAAATTGTGGTTCTTTGGCCCTTGTAGACAAAACAGTGGATTCGTGTATGTCAGGGGTAGGGAACCCTGGTCCTAGAGAACCTGAGTGGCTGCAGGTTTTGGTTACAACCAAGCAGCAACACACCAGATTCTACTAATGAAGGTCCTCAGCAGGAGATCTAGGTTGATTAGTAGAATCAGTGTCACTGCATGGTTTAAACAAAACCTGGACCCACTGTGGTTGTTTGGATTTTGAAGTCAATATAACATATTCGGGTATGTCAGGGGTCCTGGGTGTAGGTTTTGTTCCAACCAAGCAGTAACACACCTGATTCTACTAATGAAGGTCATCAGCGAGAGCTCTAATGGTTGATTAGTAGAATCAGGTGTGTGACTGCATGGTAGGAACAAACACCTGTTCTAATCTATGGAATAAAACACTGATCCATCCACCCAACGCTCCTCATGCCGAGAAAAGCAAAACCGACCTCTTACAGAAAAGATCCAGCAATGATCAATATAATAACCACAGAAGTTTAAAAAAATACCAACAAACACAACAAACTGGACCTTGAAGTCAGAACAATGGTCCTAGACCAGGGTTCCCTACCCCTGACGCACACAATTCACGTTTTGTACGCCATCCCTGCAGGCCTGTGTTTGTAATACAACCTTGTTAATTCCCCCAAAAAAACCTCTGGGTCCACATGCATAAGAAAAATCAGCTGAGCCGCCTTCAAAGCTCTGAACACAGCGGAGCTGTTTTCGTGGTAAAAGAGGAGGTGTGAAGATATAAAAAAAAAAAAAAAAGCGAGAATACCCAGATTCAGCCTCAAAAACACCCGTCTCATCGGCGCGACATGAAAGAACCAAATCACTTTACCGGCCCAAAACAGCCTCTCTTATTGCTGATTGAGAGCCACAACGGGGACCCTTGTTCGCTGGTGTAGGGCTACTGTAACCTCCACAGTCATTTTCCCCACCCTCTAAAAAACATCAAATGCAGCGTGTAAAGCTGCAGGAATTTGCTTTGCATGGTTTGATCTGGGAGATTTAAACAACGTGAGCAAAGAAGAAGAAGAAGAAGCGAGATTCTAACCTATAGGTCCAAGAGAAAGTCGTAATAACTCGAATGTGAAGGTTCACACGTTTGTATGATTTGCCATTGTGCCAGTTTAAGAGATAAGATAAGATAAAATAGGACTTTATTGATCCCACAATGGGAAAATTTGTCTGTTACTGCAGCGCACAGTAAAGAAAGAGAAAAGAAAATAAAAGCTATAAAAAATAAAAATACACAACACTATGTACAAAATTCGTAGAATTTGTTGATCCGCATACACAGTATGCATTATGGACATAAGAATGGAGAAAAATACTAATAAATAGCAAGAAAAAAGTATGCATAAGCAAAGCATATATACATACATACATGCACTTACACACATATTTACATATTTGCATATATATACGCACATACACACATGTACACATACATAGCTAATGCATACTTAAGGTGCAGGATGTGTGTGTGTAGAGAAAAGTGACGAACTAACTTATTATTATTTTGATTTATTGTTATTATGAATTCACTTTTGTCAGTTTACTGTTTTTTGCCTAAATAGTCAACCAGTAATGACTCAATAATGAAAACCACCACCTATAGTAGTAGAAGTGACACGACTTCATCAATGAATCTCTCAAAGAGGCGTGAAGGTTACAAACTCTTCCCCCACCCGTCAGAGTCCTGCCTCTATTCTCATCATTATTTTGGCTACAAATGCAAAAAGCAAAAAAAAAAAGGCAAATATAACCCGGGGCTGACCCTCGCAGGCTTGTTGATGTATTATACAGGCGGGCAGACAGGTTGGCGACACACCAACGAGAGTCGAAACGTCTCGGCGACGGCGCGTTTACATTTCACAGGAGCCTTGGCTCGGCCGGGTGGCCTGAACGCCAGCGTCAGGTGACTGGACGGCTCGTTGTAGTGGAAGGGGGTAAATTTGGGCCGGTGCGTGTGTGCAATACAACTATTTACGGAGCCAAATATAGCGTGTGCGTGAGACTGTACTGGCTGGCAGGGTGGCGCGTTTCAGGCTGAAAGCTGAGGGTCAGCATGGGAGCATGCTCACGTCTTTGTCAAAGTTCACCTGAAGTGGAAGCTGACGTCTGCATCTCCACCAGCCTACCTGTCTCCAAGTCAGGGCCCAAAGCCCATCTGCTGTGAAACACAAGCCCGTAAAACTCTTAACAGTTTTTATGCTGTATTTTTAAGTCATGGTCTTTTTGTCTGTCGAAAATAGTAGAAAATCTTACGAAAAGTTGGAACTTTGACTTAATAGAGACTCTGAATGGTGTTTAATGTAGAAATTGAAATAAATGATTCGAAGGCAGGCGACACGGTGGAGCAGTGGGTAGCACTGTTGCCTCACAGCAAGAAGGTCGCAGGTTCAAGACCGCCTTGGGGCCTGGGTCTGGGACCTTTCTGTGTGGAGTTTGCATGTTCTCCCCGTGTCTGCGTGGGTTTTCACCGGGTACTCCGGCTTCCTCCCACAATACAAAACATGCTCAGGTTAATTGGCAAATCTAAATTGCCCATAGGTGTGAGTGTGTGTGTGAATGGTGTGTGAATGGTGTGTGTGCCCCACGATTGGCTGGCGACCATCTGGGGTGTATCCCCCTGCCTCTCGCCATAAAATGCGCTGGGATAGGCTCCAGCAGACCCCTGCGACCCCGAAAGGGAATAAGCGGGATAGAAAATGGATGGATGGATGGATTCGAAGGCATGTTTTTTTCACAGTTTGCATGACTTCCAATCATCATGGGGCCTGACTCTACTCTCAGAACTCAGGAACTTTTTTTCAGCGTTTGCAAAGTCCATTCAAATGAACATGAGCCACTTTTTGGTTCAATATCGAGTTCTTTTATGAGATTATTGGACGGCAGAACTCAACTCAAAACCCATCTGTTTATAAGCCTGTACAACTGTTAACAGTTTTGTTTCTATATTTTTAAGTCATGGGCTTTTTATTGGTCAAAAATGGTCAGAAAAGATCTGGGAAAGTTGGAACTTCCTGCTTAGTCGTCGACTTAATAGACTTTGAATTGTGTTTAATTTGGTCGGAAAATTGAATTAAATGATTCAAAGGCATGTTTTATTTTCACAATTTGCATGATTTCTCATTGCCTGACTCTACTGATCAGTCTCTAGTAAACCCAGAACCAGAAGTCCAAAGTCAGGAACTTTTTTTTGGCACAGGCAACTTCCATTGAAATGAACAGCGGCCATTTTTTGGTCCAATATCCAGTTCTTATATGAAATTATTGGAAAGCACAAGATGCTAAATACATATAGAGACAGTTCAGACAGAGCTAGCCATCTTTAAATTAATTCAAAACCTGTTTAAGTAGCCTGTAAAACTCTTAACTGTTTGTATTCTGTATTTTTAGGTCAGGGACTTTTTATTGGTCAAAAATAGTCAGAAAAGATCTGGAAAAGTTGGAACTATTTCCAGCTTAGTTGTTGCCTTAATAAAGACTGAATGGTGTTTAATGTAGTCAAAGAATTGAATTAAAGTAGTCAAAGGCACATTTATTTTTCACAGTTTGCATTATTTCTTATTTCCTGATCATTCTCTAGTAAACCCGGAAGAAGAAGAAGAAATTTTTTGGCACATGCAACTTCCATTGAAATGACCAGCGGCCATTTTTTGGTCCAATATCCAGTTCTTATCTAAATTTATTGGAAGGTAGAAAAGAATAAAATACATCTACATAAAGCCATCTTTAAATCAACTCAAAACCAATCTGATTAGACTCCCTTAGTTTAGCATCTGCAGCGATTAATGAATTAATTGATTAGTTGGCAGCTATCATGTTAATCGCCAACTATTCTGATAATTGATTTGAGTCATTTTTATTGATAAAATGTCCAATTTCTCTGGTTCCAGCTTCACAAATGTGATTATATCTATTTCTTTATTCTTCTATAATAGTAAACTGATGATCTTTGGGTTGTAGACAAAAAAAGACATTTTAGGTTAAATGTTCATCTTTTGCACCATTTTATGGACCAGATAGTTAATCAATTAACTAAATCATCGTTAGTTGTCATGGTGAAGGTACAATTATCATCCTCGGCCACAAGCTCTTATCAATGGAGTTGGACTGAGGAAACAGAACATTGGTACTATGTAAGATTTATCGATTTTAAGGTTATTTTACCAATGCAACAAGCAAACAAGGCTGCAGTCACACACACACATATATAATATAATAAATGCATTTACATAATAAATGTAAATCTTCTTCCCAACCCCATAAACCCACCAGAGACAGAACAGAACTCATCCATGCGTAACAACGTCTAATCAACACCAATTAACCTCGGCCTGGTTGGCGGGCGGCGAGCTACGGAGATAATGAAGACACGGCTCCGTTTTTCTATTTTTTTTTTTTTGTTGGTATTTTCACACCCGGCTTCTGTCGCCCGGACGCGCCCCCCCCCCCCCTCACGGCTCACTGACGTAACAGTCGGCAGACCTCGTTTCTGGGTGTTTTAATTCCTTATTCCCTAGATAATAGACGCAGAGGACACGATTCTGTGTGCGGTCCGAGATGCTAAGTTTTCCCCATTTGTGCGTAACAGGCCTGGCGAGCCGATCCCAGATGCAGATTCGCGAAGTGTGAAAATCAGACGGGAGCCTTCCTGATCAACCCCCACAGGCGACCTCTGGCCTCCTGCAGAAAACAGCATCCATTCATTATCTATTCAAATGCCTGGAAACGATTTCCAGGACAATGACGCATCAATCACGACGGGGGCGGCCTGTTTATATAAACGCTGTCCATCTGGGGGACGAGATCTCAGCCGTGTTACGTCTCTTTTATCCTGGAAATAAAAAAAAAAAGAAAGAAAGTAGGAAGTTCATAGAAAAACTTCAGATTCAGCCCTTTTCTTTTCTTTTTTTCTGAAATCCCAGCGTGGACGTGTCTCGTGGTAACGCGCCGAGCCCGTCGCTTTGAAATCCTCCTCAAGTCAGAAATTACCATTTCATTTCAACTCCGGCCAGGGAAACGGAACGAAGAGGGGGGGTGGTGGTGGTGTGGGGGGGGGACGCCGCCGGGCACGTCGTTATTTATCGTGTGTGTAAACTTTGTGAGCGCTGTTGTTGCCTGGGAAAGCGAGCTGTGCGTTGTGTGGGAGGTGGAAGCCGAAGCTGGAGCCGCCACAAAGGGAGAGATCAGGCCTATTTTCTCTGTAGGAGGAACACATAAAAGTGGAAATAAGGCCCATTATTACAGAGAAACAGCAACAAGTTGACCCTATTTAGGTAACTGCGTTATATATATGTATGTTTTTTTTTCTCCTTGCTAATTAGTGGGATTTTCTGTGTTCATTATCTGAGCTGGAACTAACAGCTTTTTCCGTAGTGGTCACGTTAATTTACGTTTTATGTAGTTGGCTTAATCTACCTCTGCTCTGCAGGGGGTTAGCACCACCTGAGCTGCACAAAAGCTGCACAAAAGCTGCACGTTTTACTGTAAACATCTTGTATCTACAGATAGAATCTGGTAAAGAGTCAGAACATAGTGGACAAAGTGCTCAGATCATGCACTTAGAGTAAAAATGGAATTATTCAAAAACAAAGTATCAAAAAGTAAAAATACTCATACGTCTGTGTTTTATTATGATACTTGCTTTTGAGATACTTTACAGGATTATTAGGGTTACAAGTACAAATACAAGTACTGCATCGAATTATAATAAAAAAAGATAAGAAGATACACGCAGTTGGACTATAGAACTAGAAAATATTCATCTTCACTCGCTAAAAAGTCCTGAATTCAAAGTATTTCTGAAGTAAAAGTACATGCATAATATCTGTAAAATGTAGTTACAGTATCACAAGTAAAAGAGATAATAATACATTCTGTTATATTACCATATGATATTATAGTACCTGTTTTTTATCATTAACAATCAATATGAACTTTACAGGATTAATAATCGAGTGCTGCATCATATATTGGATAAAGTTGGAGAACTTTGTCTAAAATGACTCAACAACTAATAAAAATCCTGAATTCAAAGTGTTGCTTAAGTAAAAGTACATATATAATGTATTATAAAGTACTAATTATACATTATACTACTTGTTTTTATCATTAGTAAACACTTGAAAGTATTTTAATGTTCATCATGGGGCAAGTTTGAGAATACTGAATCATATAGAGTATGTAATTCATCACATGTTTGTTTAATATATATATAAAATATATACCAAAGCTTTTATAGGAGTACGTAATGATTAAAAAAATAAAGTTAAATAAAAGTACACTGATCTAAACAGTCAGAACATCAAGAGAATGAGAGAAACTATGCAAATACTCAGGTAAAGTACAAGTACCTCAAAACTATACTCACGTACAGTACTTATGTAAATGCACTTAAGTTACTTTACAGCACGTATAGCCTATATCACAACTAACATTACACAACAAAAGACAATTAATTTCAGATTTGTGCTTTAATACAAACCAGTACAGCAGCTACTATTAATTCTACTAGTATATATATATATATACAGTATATATATATATATATACTGTAAACTATATACTATAGTATAGCTCATACTGAGACCTGAATAATACATATAAAGTAGGATTATTACCTATTATCTGACATCAGCAGAAACGTTAAAGTACTTCAGTAGTACAGGTGTTCCTAATAAAGTACTCGGTGAGCGTATAAGTACATTTATTAATCATGCTATTTATTGATCTGTCACATTCACTCAATGCGTTTATTTAACGTAATAATGATCAGATTGGATCAAAGTGGTTGTTTCATGTTTTGGCTGTGGCTGCACAGGTGGTTGCAATTATTATTATTATTATTATTATTAATATGATATTATTACAGTGAACGTCACTCACCCCATGCAGGTTCTGGAAAGCGCAGTAAAAGTTGTAGTTTTCTGCTTTATGGAACACAAAGTGCACAATGGAATCCAGTGGTCATCAGGACAAATCAAAACAGGCATAAAGAAACTTCTCTGGGGCCAAAAAACGGAATCACAGGGACATGGGAAAAGGACGTTTCTGAGAATAAAGCTGTAAAAAAAGTGACTGAGATTAGGCCAAATATGTGAGAAAAAAGGGAAAATTGTTGTTTTTTCTGGTCGAGGAACCACATCGCTTCACTTTGTGAGGTGTGTGTGTGTGTGTGTGTGTGTGTGTGTGTGTGTGTGAGACGCCTGCAGCCAACCCCCTAATCAGATTATACTTTGCAATGAGGTTTCGCAATAAAGAAATACTTGTGATTTCAATCATATACTATATACAGTATACAACCTCATAACCAGCCTTACTCTGGGAATATGTGTGTGTGTGTGTGTGTGTGTGTTTTAAATGCATTGACATGCCTGTGTAAATTATTTTACATCAAAAGGCGCAATTCAGCCCAAAAAATCAAGAATACAAGTGTCATGCCGTAGATGTTGAATATAATGGAACTGGATGTTAAAAGCAGCATCATGTCTTAGCTGCAGGAATCCCAGCGAGTGGTTTCATGTAGGAGGAACTATTTCTGCCCAACTACACCCATCAGGCGTCTTCAAGGAATCACTATTTTAGAGTTTATATTAGACTTTAACGTCCAGTTTAAAGAGAGAAATGCTGATGAGAGCAGGATGGGAGCTGGAAAAAAACACAACATCCCACAACATCAGGCCATTTTATTTTGCAAAAATCAACAATTTGTATCAGTGGGAGAAGTTTTCAGATCATTAACTTTAGTAACAGTACCAACGCATTACAAATGAACCTAATGCATGAGAAGTTAAAGTACATTAAAGGTGATTTATCATTATTTTTGACATCATTAGATTATTAACATGAATTTCGGGTCCCTCCAAAGGTTCAGGGTCATAATTAATAAATATTTAATGGTAATAAGAACAAATAAAGTTCTGATTCACTAATCAGTTTTCTCCTCTAATGTTTGATTTTTGTTTAAACTAAACCATGTGAAGGAATAAATCTCCTCATAGTGGCGACTCACAGACGTGTGAAATGTGCTTTTTGTTCAACTCAGTTCACTTTATTCATGATTTAAGATGTCAAAGACTAAAAGGTTAAAAAAAAAAAACAACTGGAATTATCTCATAGTTTATAGTTAAGTTTAAGAGTTCTCTATTGCAGAGGTGTTTGTTCCAACCAGGCAGTAACACACAATATTCCACTAATTATCCATCAGATCCCTCGTTAAGGGCCTTCATTAGTAGAATCAGGTGTTACTGCCTGGTTGGAACAAACACCTGGACCCACAGTAGACCTCCAGGAGCAGTGTTGGTGACCTCTGGTCTATTGAGTCAAATCTGCATCTCAAAGATACTACACCTTCATATAAATGTATAAACGTAGAGGAGGAGAATAACGAATGCAACTAATGACTATTCTGAAAGTGGATTAAGCCCGTTAGTAGGACTGCAACTAATAATGAGCATTTTCATTATTGAAAATGATGAATCAATTTGTTGTTTCATAAAATGGTGAAACATGTTGAATTTCTTACATTAGCATCCAAGGATTCCCCAGATTAAACCTAAAATGTCTTTTTTTGTCCACAACCCAAAGATCATCAGTTTACTGTTATAGAATAGAATAAATTATAATCAGAGAACAGAAGCTGGAACCAGAGAATTTTCTTCTTACAAATACCTCAAATCAATTGTCAAAATAGATAGTTTTCTGCAGAAAAAACACCTGTAACTCAAGAAGCAAAGAATAATTTTATTAACTAACAGAAAAGACTTAACGTGCATCTGAAACTAAAAAAATAAAATTAAATCCTTAATTAAACATTTCTGACTGACCATGTCAAACCATATGATACTGAAAAATAAAACTACATAAATGGTCTTATCAGTGATTGTGGTGTAATGTCCTTAATGTCTTTGTCTCCAACATTTCAGACTCAGTAACACACTGGTCTTTCACAGTGAACCAAGCGCTACAGACGCTTCGTCATATTTCCTCGTCTTAGCTTTGGGAGACTTTCGTTTGTCTCTTTATCTCCGTCTCTCTCCGCCTGTCTTCTCATCCCTGTTAAATATGTTTTCATGGTGTCACTTGGTGTCTACACTTCATACTCATACTCTGTGCTGTATGCTCCCTGCACACACTCTGCTGCCCCCTAATGTAGTGGAGGTGCATTTGCACTTTATTCTAGGACAGTAAAAAAAAGCATGTTCCCTGACGTCTAACATTGAAAACCACTGATCTAAGCAAACACTGGCTCCATTCTCCACAACAAACATCCCGCGTCCATGTGCCAACAGCGTGTTTGATATGTGACGCAGAATTCGACTTTAAAGTTGCACTAATCGATATGTTTAATATAAACAGTGGAAGTGACTGAGGGTGAGCAGTTCCTCCTGCCGACTGTTCTGTTTCACCTCATTGTTTTGGGTTTCCTGATCCGTATCCAGACACACGGGACTGTTTTCAGCCAAAACACACACACACACACACATATACAAACTAATACTACCAACAGTAGACTGTTGGGGGTAAACTGCCAACAGGGGACCTCTGTTTCTGGTCATTTTACTATAAAATTATTTTAAAAGTTTGATTTTTAATTTTATTTTTATTGCCAAGAGGGGACTTGGATCTTCAAGCAGCTTGTCCATATACACACCTAGTGATTGATGAGATTTGGTGAACCATTATTGGCCAGAAAGACAACTTTAAATGGGTTGGATTGGAAGTATTTTAAGTATATTTCTTAAAATGTTCTAGATAGACCCAGATAGCAACCAATAATTAAATGCTCTGACACATACAGAAAAAATAGTAACCTATGGGACGTCATAAACTCCATCTAATCATTGTAAGCGTCACTTAGAACGTTATTAGATGTTAATTTGTTGATCGAACCTCAACAAATACTGTGTGTACTGGTCTTCAGGCAAAAATGAATTACCTTTCCTCACAGGTTTGGCTAGACTTCTACACTTCATACTCATACTCTGTGCTGTATGCTCCCTGCTCACACTCTGCCAAGGAGAGCTACTGTCCCCTGATGTAGTGGAGGTGCAATTGCACTTTATTCTAGGACCGTAAAAAAACCAAATCTAAATAAAAAAAGCAACTCAATGCTGTAGCTTGCAGTGCACATGTTTCTTAATAGACCCTAAAATGTCTAAAATATAAACATTTTTTTTCACTCTTATCGTAATGTTCATTGGGGCAAATTTGCGATTTGTGATTCTGGGCTATACAAATGAATTGAATTGAAATTGAAATTGAACTATTGTCTTTCAGTTAATGTTTACGATGGTCTCTGGTAGATTTTAACCTGTTTTATGCCATTTTTTAGTGATAGCGTGAACTTAAACCAGAGATCTTCGCTTTAGCATCTAAAATCGTCACTTTTCTCTACACACACATCCTGCTCCTTAAGTATGCATTAGCTATGTATGTGTACGTGTGTATGTGCGTATATATATATATATATATATATATATATATATATATATATATATATATATATATATATGCAAATATGGGGCGACACGGTGGAGCAGTGGGTAGCACTGTTGCCTCACAGCAAGAAGGTCGCAGGTTCAAGACCGCTTTGGGGCCTGGGTCTGGGACCTTTCTGTGTGGAGTTTGCATGTTCTCCCCGTGTCTGCGTGGGTTTTCACCGGGTACTCCGGTTTCCTCCCACAATACAAAACATGCTCAGGTTAATTGGCAAATCTAAATTGCCCATAGGTGTGAGTGTGTGTGTGAATGGTGTGTGAATGGTGTGTGTGCCCCACGATTGGCTGGCGACCATCTGGGGTGTATCCCCCTGCCTCTCGCCATAAATGCGCTGGGATAGGCTCCAGCAGACCCCTGCGACCCCGAAAGGGAATAAGCGGGATAGAAAATGGATGGATGGATGGATATGCAAATATGTAAATATGTGTGTATGTGTATGTATGTAGTATGTACGTGCATGTATGTATGTATATATGCTTTGCTTATTCATACTTTTTTCTTGCTATTTATTAGTATTTTTTCTCCATTCTATGTCCATAATGCATACTGTGTATGCTGATCAACACATTCTACGAATTGTGTACATAGTGTTGTGTATTTTTATTTTTTATAGCTTTTATTTTCTTTAGCTTTTCTTCTTCCTCCTCGATTGTGGTTGTAATTATAATATCTGGAAATGCAGTTGGAAGCAAGCACGGCAAATACTGCACGACTGATTCAAGTTAAATGCAGCTTAGAGCTCACAGTGTAGAATCAGGCACTGAGTCTTCCTGTAAGTCTGAATAAAAGGGTTTGGTTTCAATTGAAAAGTTTTTCCAGGATCCTCCACCCTACCTCTAATCATTAAATCTAATTAATTTAAGTAACGGCCTGATCCCCATGTGGCCTAAACGATAAAGCAGTTTTAATGACTGGATTTTCAGTACCAAACAAAAAAATCTGAATTCTCAGTGTTGAACTCCACGTTATCCATCATCTACAGATTAAATATGTAGATGTGCGGGTAAACAAGGAGTTTATATCATGGTGTTATCCTTCCACACACACACACACACACACACACACACACTGTTATCACAGTGTTTAATAGAATTAAGAGCACAAGAAAAGGGCGTGGACAGAGTCCAGTTGATTCACGACCGGCGGGGAAGCAGCAGAACTGTTGACTGTGTTCTCGTCTAACAAAAGAGTACATCTAATCTTAAACATATGGCCGAGGCCGAGGATCCATGCATGACGGCATGCCGAGTGTGGAAAAATACTGCTGTTGTCTTTTTTTTTTTTCTTTCCCCTCTTCTCCCGAAAAATGTATGTAACGTCCTGAACGTTTCAGGACGAAAAAAAAACACTTTTATCGCCTTTTCCTGTAAGTGGATCTTAAAGTAACAGCATCTGATAAATGGGTAAATGCTTGATTTCAAAGTGATGGCAGACATATAGGAGTTTCTAACAAAAAAACACATGTTAAAAGGTCCAGCCGAGCTATATCACCTCCAGGGATTCAGTCTATACGACTCTATACGCTGCATTTTTATATTGGAAAAAAACCCTACAAAAGGCCCAAACTGTGATACAGACAGAAACCATGAGGCGTTCAGGGAGGGTTTTGTAGACGTGCTCTGTGAGCAATGAGGGGCCGGACTCATCACATCACTTAAAATATCAGTGAAGTGAATCACGGCTGGTCTGTAAATCAGGAGTCTACCAAGTGGTCTGACTCAGGAACAGGGAGTGGGCTAAAGGTGAAAAGTACAAATAAAAGTGGGGTCATGTGTATATACATATATATGTTATATTATGTTATATATGTGTCTGTGTACATAATTATTGGGTAAATTCATCATGTTATCATGAGATTCTGTCTGCAAAAAGAGGAGACGTTCTAAAATCACACTAAAATCAGTGGGAAACACTGATAAACCCGTCACAGATCAGCACCATTATTTAAACTTTGAGAGTCATTAGATCCCATTTATCACCCTCAGATTCATCCAGCTGTATAATAGGAGTCAATCTGAAATATATGGGATGAATCAATTTTTTTCAATACTGACCTACTCTTTGGGATTTCAAATTAAAATTAACTTTACTGAGTTGTAACATACAGATGAGTGATTTTCACAATCACTTCAGAGTCGACTTCACCAGTGATTGCATGGCGACCTATGATCGTTTTGGGGACATTTTTGAAAATATAATGTGGTGTAACCCTAAAAACTTGGTACCAGATAGTTAAAGAGGAGACATTGATAGTTCCAGCTTGTGTTTCATCTGTTTTAATATAACAAAGAAGCGATAGGCTCTATCAGCACTATACTTGGGTCGCCATGATGGCTTCAGGCGCAGCACCGCCACCTGCTGCTCTGGAGGGTAAACGCTTCACCGATGTAAGAAAAAGCAGATTAAATAAAAAGAGCTACTCATTATTAACTGGGACAGTGAACTGAATGATATATATACTTTGAAATCAGTTCCTCCCAGTCACTACTGAGCTATTTGGGTGCATGTTCTCCATTTTTTTTAAATTTTTTTGCTGTGCCTAATTAAGTAATTACGGTAAGAGAACACATGAAAATGTGTTACTAATTATAGAGTTAATTATTCATGTCATGATTCTGTTTTCTCTGGTGTTTTATTTGCTTCTCCATTTCAATCTGTGTCTGTTTCCTGTTTTATTTTGAAAAATCTCCATTGACTTCATCGTTATCAGGCTTGTTTCACCTGTAACTTGTTCCTCACATGTCTGTACTCAGTAATTAGTTCTATTTTTTTTTCTTGTGGTGCTTTTTGTAATTCTCCCCTCATCTCTCTGCATTTGGGTCAAACTTTACACAAAAACTGGATCAAAACAGGACTTGAATACACTTAAATAACTATTGAAGGATGAGCGACGGCTGAGGAACAAGAAACAGAAACGTGAGACAACGAGGAATTAAAAGGAGTCAAAAAACAAGGAACCTCTTTCACAATAAAACAGGAGCAGAAACAATAAAAAACCCAGAAATATGTGGTAATATTAAACTGAATGCTGATTGACAATTGGTATAATTAATGTTTTTTAACAGCAGCTGGGAGGGCAGTAGTACAGCGTGTTACACACAGGAATATTATCAGATTTTGATTTAATCAATCCCAGCATCAATCCCACGGTTTCCACTAAAAATATCGTAATAAATGTCAATAAAACGCTGAAGTTACACGTAGAAACAGGTGAAAGTGAAACGAGCTGAATGATTTCAGGCTGTTCTGCACGAAGATTGGTGGAAAACGTCTGAACATACTTACTGAACTGACTTACAGAATAGAACATTAATGTTAGGACAGGGTGAGACTGGTCATGTGACCTCGTAACTTGTATGTCCTTCAAAATAAAAGCCCCCTTTTTCACACCTTATTGTAAAATCATAGTAAATTCATATGACAGCTTTTTAAAAAAATAAGATAAAGTAACTGTCACCATCTGCCAGTACTAAGTAATAGAGGTTAATGTAAATCTGTCTCCATCAGACCTCTCTGTGATTCTAGATAATTAAACACATGTTGGATGATGGATGTTTTGCATGAGAGAAAAACGTAGCGTGAGAGAGATTTTATCTAAGATTCAAGATTTAATATAGTAGGCAGTGTAGGATTTATTTAGATTTTATATTTTCTAAAGAGGTTGTGTTGAACAAAGGCTCCAATCGCTGATTTGGTAATCAAAGCTGACGTCAATCAGCTGACGTCCAATCAGAGCGACCTGGTGCAGCTTTGCCTCGTCAGGGCCGCTCGGTCCATTGTTAAAATGGGGGGAGATGTTTATTTGTTTGAATTGCATTCTGTTGAGTCATTTTTTTGGCAGTAGTTTGCTCTGTAGTTAAATTCACACAGTAGTTACACTGGATACAAGTGTTTGTATGATTATCCATGTTTATCTGAGCCTGTTGCGTCGGTTCACCCCTCCACACCTGAACAGGTGGTACGGTCCATGTGATGAAAAGCAGGAAGTGAAGGGCTGGGCGAGGCCTAGTGGGAGCAGAGACTCAAAGGCTGCAGAGTTCTTTAGTTGGCTCGTTGTTGGGGAAGTTCCTGATGCCTAATTTAAGCGTTGGTTTAACGGGGGAGAAGAAAACCATCAAATTAGTGGAAACACTGAGAAAAGTGTCACTGTTCAGCGTCATTATTGTTCAAATAAAGAGCCATTAGATCCTATTAATCACACTGAGATGCATCCAGCTAAATCACAGGAGTCATTCTGAAATAATATGGGATGATCAATACTATAATCCTCATTGGAATTTCAAAATAAAATTAATAAAATTAATTAAAATTAACAGTTCAGTGCCATTATTTAAATAAAGATCCATTAGATCCTATTAATCACTAAGATGCATCCAGCTAAATAACAGGAGTCAATCAAGTATGGGATGATTCATTTCTTTTTCAATACTAACTTCCTCATTGGGATTTCAAAATAAAATTAAGGGTTTACTGACCTGTATCATACAGAACAGTTAACGTCTAAAGTGACTTTAACTAATTGTGTGGTGACCTGTGATTATTTTGTGGTTAATATCAAATATATAATGTGGTGTAACCTGAAAAACTTGGTACTGGATGATTTAACTATCCTATTTAAAATTCGTGTCTGTGTGATTTTTGTAAAAATAAAAAAAATAAATGGACTTTAAAATGACATGAATCCAACATGAAATAATATGGGATGAATCCATTTTTTTCAATACTAACTTACTCATTGGGATTTCAAAATAAAATTAAGAGTTTATTGAGTTTGTAACATACAGAACATTTATTGTCTGAAGCTCATTAAGATGTCAGTCAGCTTTAACTGGCATGTGCGGCGACCTACGATCATTTTTAGGATTCTAAATAAAATTTATTTATAAATATGACATTTTTGTGTCGAACATATATAATGTGGTGTAACCTTAAAATCTTGGTACTGGATAATTTAACTATTCTATCACACATTGTGTGAGTTTTTTGTAAAAAAAACAACAAAAAAAAGAAATAAACAACATGAAACCAGCATGAACACAAAAAGAATGAATGAATAAATGAATGAATGAATGAATTCTCACCATCCATTATTTCTCATTGACCCTTTCAGTTCAAATTATATTTGAATTCAAATTTAAATATAATTCAAATTTCAGTTCAAACCTAATAGGGGGGGTAATTAATTTTTTTCATTCTTCCAACACCTGATCTGATAGAATTGAAGCTGTCGTGAACTAGTCGGGGAATAAAAGTTTGTTCTCTTCATGTGTGACCAGGCCACTGGTGTCAGCTGGAAGCGTCCATTTAACGTTCAGAGGAGGTTCTGTCTGCGTTTTAGTCTTTACCTTCTCCTGCTCCGATCCCGTCCTGATCCGCCCAGCGTCGCCCTCTGAAAAAAACGACAGAGGGGCGTGTGATGACAGCAGAAATGAAAACAAACAACAAAATCCTGAAACCGACAGGGAGGGGGGGAAGGGGAGGGAGGGGAGGGGAGGGGGGGGGGCACAAGCGAAGAGAACAGATGGAAACAGTCACACGAGAGCGGATCGTCTTACAGGAAGCACGCTGCCGCGCTCCAGCCACTGACCTCTCCTTTTCTTTCTTTTTCTTTGGAGGGGGGGGCTCCATCTGCACGATGTGGCCGTGTGCAGCACCTGGATCCCGGCCAGCCCCCGACGCCCCCCCCCCCCCCACCGACGCCCCCTTTGTGGCGGCCGGAGCGGCCGGTCGGGGGCCGCCTTTGATCGGGGGCCAACTATTCATCTGCAGAGGAAGAGGAAGAGCAGAAAAAAATAATAAAAAAAGAGAAAGAGAGAGAGAAAAGAGGGAGGGGGTGGGGGGATGGGGGGGGGGGGGGGGGTAAAAAGTCAACCTCTGCTGCCAATTATTGGAAAAACATCAAGGTCTTTTCTGTGTGTGTAAAGAGAAACGAGAGAAGAGGGAGGAGGAGATTACAGGTGCTGTCACACCTTTACTGCCCCCCCCCCCCCCCCCACACACACACACACACACACACACACACACACACAGACACACACACACACACACACACACACACACACACACACGCACACACACGCACTTTGATTTCTTTATTTTATCTCTGGCCCGTGTCCGACTCTCTTCCTCTCGTTGTTCGGTTCACAAGGACGTAAGTACGGAAGTAAAGGTCACGGTTTTTATTTTTTCTATGTTTAGGTGTCTCTGTCTGACACACACACACACACACACACACACACACACACACACACACACACACACACAGATGCAGAAAATAAGAAGGGAAGCAAAAACACAGACTTTTACCACGACAACACAACAGCTGCTGAATGTAAAACTACGTGTTTCTTAATGATTATTTATTCAATTTAACTTTATTAGTACAGCCCAATAATCACAAACCACAGATTCGCCCTAATGGGTTTTACAGTTTGTACCTTCACATCGTACAAGGTAAAACTCCCTTTAACGTGATGATTTCTCACAGAGGATTCATCCAAACGGGCTAGTGACTCACGGCAACCTTTCACAGTGAGCTAGTAGCTACGACGTGGAATAAACCAATCAAACTAATACTTAGTCAATTATCACATTTATCACATTGTAGCCTCAGAAATTCTGTCTTTCTTTCTTTTAATCTTCATTGTATTTTAATTATCTTAACCAAATGGAAGATTATAGTTATTGGACATCTATAGATTTATCGATTAATCGATTAGTGAACAACTATTACATTAATCACCAACTATTTCGATAACAATTTTGTCATTTTTAGGAAGAAAACAAAAAATTCTCTGGTTCCAGTTTGTCAAATCTGATTATTTTCTGTTATTTTATTCTCTATAATATCTATATATGTATATGAATGACTTTATGTCTGTTGCTATAAAAGTGTGTTTCTACACGTGATCAGGCAACAAACAGAGAATTCATCCATTCACTGGCCGACTGCTCTTTTCTTTTCTAAGGAGAGTTTACTAAACAGCCTTTATATCCTGGGTGAATCCGTAGAAACGGGAACGCTGTGTACACCGTACGTATCGTCACAAACGTCACCACAGCAAACAGAGCGGTGCCTCGCGTGTGTGTCAGTAAGCAAGAAGCGTTTTAAAGGAAAAAACCTGCGAGGAGCATAAATAATCAGGTGAAACGCGGGTTCCACTTCCTCTGTAGCTGTAAGTCGGCCTGGCACGCTCAGGGCTATTTCTTTCATTCCTTATTCAATAAAGAGTTTGGCTCTGTGCGGCATGATGGGAAAAAAAAATTAAAATACATGAATAAAAGCTTCACATGACGCGTCAGAGCTCAGTCAGTGTAACAGAACCACACGGGATCAAATATCAGGTTAAATGAGTTGTTCAGGGTGAAGATTTTGTTAAAGGAGCGGAGCATGTGACCGGGGTCATGACCTTTTGACCTTTTTGAGGTTTGTCGTGACCTCTCCTCCATGTTAAAAATGGAAGCAGCTCCATATGCGCGTACACTCGATATTTTCCTGGACCTGACGTTTAAGGATCAGTATGTCCACAAACACTTTTAGCTGCTCTAGTGAGGAGGGAATAATCCAGTTTTTAACATAACTGGTGCGTTATTAGTGATGGCCTTGGATTTTAGGACCACAGCGTTCACCAACATCACGTAGAACACAGACGTTTTGACCACAAACCAAAACTTAAAAAAAACAAAAAAACAAACCGTGACCCCCCACGGAAGCTTTCTAAATCACGTCTGGTCAATGAGCCATGAATCACACACATGATGTTTGCCTGTTTAAATAAATTCCCCTTGTTGGTGACATTATTCCATTTTTGTTCATTTGATCTCAGGGAACATGCTTAATTTTTTATTTTTTTTATTTACGTAATAGAATAAAGTGCAATTGCACCTCCACTACATTAGGGGGCAGCAGAGTGTTCACAGGGAGCATACAGCACAGAGTATGAGTATGAAGTGTAGACACCAAGTGACACCATGAAAACAATATTACAAAGCGTCTGTAGCGCAAAAGAATACTGTACACTCTTGTCATTTATCGCATTAATGATGATTTAAAGGTGGAGTGGATTATGTTTTCTGGGAGCATTTTTTTTCTTTTTATCATATCATTCAAAATCCCCTTTGCACCTAAATTGCTACCAAATAATTGAATGCTCCTACTGGATGGGCAGGAATGAATAGACTCCAATCAATCTTTGGTGATTTTTCTATCAAAATTAAAGGGGGGTGAAGTCTGAAGAAAAGCGATTTTTAGACTTTTAAGCCATAAGAACCAAGACCCATTTAACCCCATAGGAAAATTGTGGCTTATACGATTGACCAGTGTTTTTCAAATTGTAATTTGGTATTTGGCCTCAGGGAACATGCTTTTTTTATTTTTTTTTATGTAGGATTTCTTTTTTTTTACAGTCCTAGAATAAAGTGCAATTTTACCTCCACTCCATTAGGGGGCAGCAGAGTGTTCACAGGGAGCATACAGCACAGAGTATGAGTATGAAGTGTAGACACCAAGTGACACCATGAAAACATATTTAACAGGGATGAGAAGACAGGCGGAGAGAGACGGAGATAAAGAGACAAACGAAAGTCTCCCAAAGCTAAGACGAGGAAATATGACGAAGCGTCTGTAGCGCTTGGTTCACTGTGAAAGACCGGTGTGTTACTGAGTCTGAAATGTTGGAGACAAAGAAATTAAAGACATTACACCACAATCACTGATAAGACCATTTATGTAGTTTTATTTTTCAGTATCATATGGTTTGACATGGTCAGTCAAATAATTAAGCATTAATTAAGGATTTAATTTTATTTTTAATTTCAGATGCACTTTAAATCTTTTCTGTTAGTTAATAAAGCTATTCTTTCTTCTTTTTTATTCTCTTATACGTTTATAGGATACAGTGTTATGCAGAGGTACTAATAACAACTTATAGACAAATGATTTTATTTATAGTCACATGGGGGGCGCGGGATGACAGTGTATGTATAGGCATCAGAAAACCTTTTTTTCGTAGGCCTACAGTAGTTAAAGGAGATAAATGCTCCATTATTGAGGCTGGAAAGTTGTTGATCTACATTTAATGCACAACCACAACACGTGGTGTGGATGCACTAGTGTACATATATGTGCATGTATGAAAAGTTGAGTGTAAACGCGGCGATGTGGCGATAAAGTTTCACACCTTTTGTTGTGTTGAAGCCTGAACACTCGTTGATCAGCGAGGACGAGCTTCTGTCCACCGCCTGCGTCCGTCTGTCTCCTTCCTCCTTTCATGGCTGCGTTTCTTTTTCCCCTTTCTCCTGAGAAACACAAAGCGAGCATCAGAACGCCCCGCGGCCTTTAAACACTCGTCGTTTGTCCTCTGTACGAATCCTGGCGAGAGTCGCTATAGTCTAGTCAATTACAAGTGTGTGTGTGTGTGTGTGTGTGTGTGTGTGAGGGGGGGGTTCATGATCAAAAACGAGCCGTTTAAAAATCCAATTTGGCACGTGGGGGGGGGGGGCGAGATGAGAGATGAGTGAAGGACAGTGGGCGTTCTGCAGGTCTCTGCGGACACACTGACCGTCATGAAGACTTTTTTAATTTTAACTTTTATTATTGAGACAAGACGGAGGATTTTTTCTGTCATTAGGCAGCTGTGTGTGTGTGTGTGTGTGTGTGTGTGTGTTCATTAGATTCTCCCAGTACCTGCGCCCAGCCATGGGCGTTTTAATTCAGCGGGTGTGGGGGGGGCGTTATCACACACCAGCATCACTAATCCCTGTGGAATGAAACGCCGACACTTTGATGTCGTATTTGGAGGCGAAAAAAAAAAAAAAAAAAACGTACAAAACGTAATTAACAATCTATAGCTGGACGGGATCCAGGCAGGAGGAGACACACACACACACACACACACACACACACATCTATATATATATAGATGTGTGTGTGTGTGTACATGCTGTATATGGGGGTAGAAGTAGCTTGAAGACAAAACAGTCAGTCCAACTACCAGTGTGGACGTCTTCCTTCCCTGATCAATGCTCACACACACTATATGCTGCTGTGTGTGTGTGTGTGTGTGTGTGTGTGTTGTCTCGGTAACAAAACCGCCCGAAGCCTAAAGAACACAGGACGGCAAAATAAGTCCTGGACGAACAAAACAAAGACGAGAGAGAGAGAAAGAGAAAGAGAGAGAGAGAGGCCAGTGGGTAGAAGAAAAAACTCAGGTTTTCTAACACTGGGTAAAGTCTCACACACACACACACACACACACACACACACACACAAAGCAAGATTCCTCACGCCACCTACACACACACATTCACCGGATTGTGTGTGTGTAGGTGGCGTTCATCACAACACGTGCGACACACACACACACACACACACATACACACACACACACACACACACACACACACACACACACACACACACACACACACCTCCTGTAAGAGGATAAAACAGCAAAAAACCAAAGACTTTCATCAAAGCGCAGCGAGAGGATGTCAGATTTCTTCTACAGATGAAAGTGAGGGATATTCTCTCTCTCTGAATCCTTGAAGTATCATCAGCCCTGTTTCTGCGAGGAAAAGAAAGAGAGAGAGAAAAAGGGGGATGATGGAGGGGTGGTGTGTGTGTGTGTGTGTGGGGGGGGGGTAAAAGTTATTTATGTCCCAGGCTGTGTTATGTGGTCTGTCACTTCTCATTTTCTCTTCTTCAGTCGACTCTCTCTGCAAACCTGTGTTTGCTGAGCTAATTACAAAGTGACGACACACACACACACACACACACACACACACACACACACGACGTCTACATTGGTAGTTGGACTGACAGGTTTTGTCTTTAAGCTCTAAACTATTTTGATAACTGAATTTTGTGTCATTTTTAATGATAAATTGTCCAGATTCTCTGGTTCCAGCTTCTGTTCTCTGATTATTTCCTGTTTTTTTTTTATTCTTCTATAATAGTAAACTGATGATCTTTGGGTTGTGGACAAAAAAAGACATTTTAGGTTCAATCTACATCTTTTGGGAAACACTGATTGATATTTTAAACTCATTTTATGATCCAAACAACTAATCAAGTCAATAATCAATAGGTCAAATCGACGATAATTTAATTTGATAATCAACTATCAAAGGAGTCTTTACTGAAGCTACAAAACACACACACACACACACACACACACACACACACACACACACACACAGTGAATACTGGCCCAAACATCCATCTCTCATTTAATTCGATCCACAACTAACACCATTTTTACATTTACTCACAAAACCAATTAATGACTTAATTGATTAATTGATGAATTAATTAAGGGCTTAATTATGGTGCAAAAACACTACTTAAGTGTGTGTGTGTGTAAATATGTTGGGTCTCTGTTAACACACAAACTGTGCAATAAGAACCGCTACTGTGGTGTCGCTGAACACACCGTTTGGAAATGGCTTCTTTTTGTGATGTCACAACGCCCCTTCCTCCAGCCAATCACAGCAGAGGGGGCGTTTCATTAGGCAGGAAACACTTTTTTTTTCTGTGAGTGTAAGAAGGCGACTGTATTGCTGCTACAGGTCTTTAAAAAAAATAAATGAATAAATAAAAACGCTGCTAATTTGTATAAATAAACCCACAAAAATAAGATTTAACTGGGACAGAATAAAATGGGGTAATTTTAATAATCCTGATAATTATATAATATGGGAGGAAATTAGGTAAGATGTCATTTTTTTTGTTGTTGGCTATTTGGGTCTCCAAAGAACCATGTGTTCACTTCCCGTTTCCGCTCAGAGGTGACTGTGAGAACATGTTGGATCTTTTCTCCTGCTCACATCATCCATGACAGACCTAATGTGATTTGGTCGTATCAGCGAACGGCAGAAAACGGGAAGAAAAACAGAACAGCTGACAGAAATTAATAGGTTACCGCGGCGATGAGGGAGGATGGAGGATGCAGGATGAAGGATGGAGGAGGAGGAGGAGGGGCCGTAACCGGGCAACCGAACACACGGGTTTACGGGGAATTATGGCGGCGTATCGGCAGGCTGCACGCCACGCCGCCCTGTCGCCTCCGGTTTGGATCAACTGGAGGGCGGAGGGGTGTCAAAAAGCCGGTTTAGTCCAGATCTATAGAAGAGAGGCGACAAACGAGATTCCCTCAATTAACTGGGATAAGTTACTGTCCAGGTCGTAACTCACCATAGTAGATAGAAAATCGTACTTAAGTGAAAGTTCTAAACTACTAATCAACTCAACAAATCCTAAACCCTCTAATACAGGTTCATCATTGACTTTTATCAATAAATCCCATGTTAAACCTGAGCTCCAACACTAAATAAAGTATTTTTATCTGTTCCTGTTACAGCATCAATATATATCATCAATATCCACATCATCAATACAATAATAAAATAGTTTAATATAATATCAGTAGTAGCTGCAACTAACCACTATTTAGAGATTTGGGATAAGATAAGATAAGATAAAACTTTATTGATCCCACAACGGGGAAATTTGTGTGTTACTGCAGCGTTACAGATAAAGAGAAGAAAATAAAGTTGAAGAAGATTAAAAATAACTATAAAAAAAAATAAAAATAAAAAAACACACAACACATGTACAAATTCGCAGAATTTGTTGATCCGCATACACAGTATGCATTATGGACATAGAATGGAGAAAAAATACTAATAAATAGTAAGAAATTTACTTTAGATTGGAGCTGTTTGTGGGATTATTTAATTGGCTCCTTTATAATCTCCTTTTTAAACATCTTACAGAAAATATTCTTCATGTTCTTAATGATCCTCAGTGTGAATTCAAGGATTTTATAGACTAATAATTGATATCTCCTATCTTTGCAGATGATTAATGTTTTTTTTTCTTATTAATCTCAAGTTTTTTTTCCTTAATGTGGGTCAGTTTGGTCTTGTTTTAAGTTTAAATAAAGTTTTTTTCTGTTTGTTTTTTTAAATGTTTTCTTTATTTGCTGTGTATCATCACCATAAATAGATTCTGACTCGTCTGCAGTCACCTCACATGTTATAGATGTGTTATGTTTCCAAGTCCAATAACCTTTGAGGTTGTAGAGATATTTCATATTTATTGTTATTTCAAGAAGGAAAAGCTATAATAATTAGACTAAACAAAAAGGTCTCTAGAAGTAAATGAAGTTTCACCAGAGGAGGGTTGGGTGCATGGATCAGTGCTTTATTTCCTGCACCACTCAACAGGAAAACTTGTGATGTCACACCAGTGATTTATTGACATCAGACTGGACATTAGTCCCATCATGTCGTGCATTGAACATTTTAACAATGAACCCTTGACGTTCATCCTAACACTAACTGAGTTTTAAGTCTAAATATGAAAAAACAGCATTATCACGCCATGAAACCATTGGAACGATCCATCTGTCAAATGTTGAAACTCAACATTTCTGCAGAAACTTTTCCTTCTGGAAACTGTGTTGAAATAATAACAGTTATTTAACCAAAACGTGCGATAGATTAAATCAATATCAGAGTCCGTGTATGAACAGCATTTTATGATTTGAGCAGCGTTGTGAGGTCACAAGTTAAATCTGAGGATGTTGAGATCATAGACGTTTAATGAACTTATTTTGTTGATCTTCATGTTTTTCATGTGAAACATTGGAGACGTTTTGTGTGTTTTCGACTCAAAGACGCCTGAAACATGACGAACGCGATAATTATTTTACGATTCATTCAGTTATATTGAGCAACTACAGCTGTCAAAAAACCAAAGCAGTGGAACAGGAAGCTCTTTATTATTTAACTTTAGCGAAAGCTGCAAATTTAAAACGCCTGTAATTAACATTCAGATGAGCAGAGAGGTTACACACACACACACACACACACACACACACACACACACACACACACACATATATTTATATATTGTTTCCTGGTATTGGTTCATCTACATTACTCATGATCTCGTGGCTCGGCCCCCTACGTAGTTCCCGGTTTTCCCTGTTTGCACCAACACGGTTGCCAGGCAACGCCGCCAGCTGCACTTTGATGAGGAAAAGCATTACGTAATACGTACCGCAAATGTGGAGCAACAGTAAACAAGCACGAGAGCAAGCAAAGTAGCGTGGGTAAAAGTGTGTGTGTGTGTGTGTGTGTGTGTGTGTGTGTGTGTGTGTGTGTGTGTATAGAATCAGATCTGACCTGATTCGTTTGATAATCAACTATCAAAGTAGTCATAACTACAGGTACAAAAACACACTGGTATCAGTGAAAAATCCATTAAACACACACACACACACACACACACACACAGGGTGAATACTTTGGCCCAAACCTACGACATCATCTCTCATTTCGTTCAATCGACAGCTAACAAAACCAATTAATGACTTAATGAATTAATTGATGAATTAATTAAGGGCCTAATTATGATGCAAAAACACTATTTAAGTATGTGTGTGTGTGTGTGTGTGTGTGTGTGTATGTGTGTGTAAATATCTGGGGTCTCTGTTAACACACCCCTACTCACTCTGTAGTGTCGCTGAACACACACACCGTTTGGAAATGGCTCCTTTTGTGATGTCACAACCCCCCTCCCTCACTTGATTTTCAGTTTCTCTGACTGCCCCCCCCCCCCCCCCCCCAACTCTCTCAGCCAATCACAGCAGAGCGAGCCACTGCATTGCTGCTAATTGATGATTAATTAAACAGGTTAATCAATTATAAAAACAGCAACATCAGTGTATCAGCTGGTAACTAATCGATTAATCAACCTAACGTTGCAGGTTTATCTGTAAACAACCAAATAATCAACTTTTCCAATAGTTTGTTTATTCTCACTCAGACTTACGGTGGATTTAACAAGCCTCTAATGTTAAACTCAATCTGTATAAATGATTTTTCCCACTTATTCAGGTTGAATAGAGTAAAAAAGTAGTGACACATGTTCATAAAGTGACCTGAACATTCTGTCAGACACCTCTGAACTAAATAAAGTGTGTTTTTACACTATGAACAGTTAGTTGAGGTTTATTTGTGTTTTTTTTCTAATTTGGGTGGATCGACCCTTTACTGTGTTTCCACCTCCTGTTTTATCCTCCATCCCTCCTTCCTTATTTCCTTATGCTTTTTTTTTTACTACAGATGGTTCTGGGATGTGACCTTGGGACACACACGCACACACACACACACACACACACACACACACACTCTCTCTCACGTCCATCTGCTTGCACTTAAAGCGGCCTAACTCTCTCTCTCTCTCTCTCTTCCTCCCTTTGTCGTCCCCATTGTTGTTTCGATGCCTTTGAAACTTAAAAATATCCCCGATTGTGTTCTGTACATTTCGTTACCATGGTGATTGCCATGTAGAGCGTGTGTGTGTGTGTGTGTGTGATGTGTGTGTTGCTGTGCCAGTAGCTTTTGCTATCAGCCCTGCACAGAGTCTAAAGCTATTTTTCTCTTTTTTTTCTGAAGGAAAACAACAATAAAAGCAGACCCCCCCCCCCCCCCCCCCCCCCCCATCCCTTTTCTTTTTTTGTTTCTGCTTATTTTCTCCTCGTCTCATCTTTCTCATTCTCCATCTTCTTTTTATTTCTGGCCCCTCCCTTCATGCAGCCAGCCTACAAACACCCTGCTGCAGCCCTGGGACTGATGTGGGTTGTGGGGTTTTTTGGGGGGGGGGGGGTCAGATGGTCCAGTGGGACTCGTCCTGTAGGTGCTGCTGATACTGAGCAAACAGACCAGGGCCCCCACGTCATCTGGCCTCCACGTTGAGTCCCTGTGACGAACATCACGGCATCAAGGTGTCCATAACCCCCCCAAACACCCCTAGACCCCCCCTAAACACACCCAGCACGTGTTTGGGGTTTTCTACGAGTTTACGAAAGATCCGGTCGTATTTTATGTTTTTTTGATGACGTCGTTTTCCTGAAAATACGAGCCAGGAATCGTCCATCTGTGGGTACAGTTGCACATGTGTTGGGTTTCTCTATTTTTAATCCAGGTGTGGTCCACATGTGCGTGGTGGTCTGCCAGTCTAGGGCCAATCAGGACCCTGCAGGGTTCGTCCAATCAGAGTGTAGAGATGAGCGAGAACTCAGCGACTCGGGACGACTGAAAACAGTTCATTGATAAATTTCTGGTCTGTGATGATGTGGATATTGATGATATATATATTGATGCTGTGATTTGCTACTGATTAAAAACCTACTTTAGTTTGTGTTGGAGCTGATGTTTTATCAATAAATGTATGAATAAAAATGATCAAATAGCAATATCAGTGTAACAGTTGGCAACTAATCGATTAATCAACCTAACCGTTGCAGGTTTATTCTTCATTTCTGAGGCTAAAAAGCAATAAATCAACGCTCTGCTCCATGGGAACTGTTGTTAGCCGTGTGATAAATGATAATTAAACACAGAAATGCTGTTGAATGATAACTTTCTGTTCTGCTCTGTGATGATATTCACATCCTTCAATGAACTTTTACAACATCGAGATCATTCTATATATAAAATCTAAAATATACAGGCATACCAAGTCATAATTAGGCTATAATGTGTGTGTGTATATATATATATGATATAATATGTTAATGCCATGTTGAGTCACATTATTTAAGTCTTTTATTACTGCAGAATTCAAACTGTGACTGAACATGACCTGAAAATATTCATTTTACAGCAAGCATGTGAACGAAAGTATAATAATAATAATAATGGGAAATTAACAAGCAAAATTGGGTTTTAATCTACAATCTGATCAGATTATACTGATGACTGTAGTTCAATGAATCATTGTGACTAAGCCAATTGTCCAATGGGGCAACGTTACTATCTGAATCCTGCATCCATAAAATCTGGATAAAATCACACAGATGTGGCTTGAAAGTGGATAAAAAGTCATTTTATGACAATGAATTGAAAACCATTCCAAAATTGTTTGGAAACATTAAGGATATTTATAATGCACGCCTGTTTTATTTGTCATTTTAAAATGGAGTTATAGGCCTTTAAGAGAAAATGTGAGTCCAAGGTGACGAAAAGAAACGCGTTGTATGTAAAGAGATAGGAAGCAGGAACTATAGAGGGTGGAGGATGGAGCTGTGTGTGTGTGTCAGCCCCAGTGTGTGTGTGTGTGTGTGTGTGTGTGTGTGTGTGTGTGTGTGTGTCTATTCCGATAAGCTTCTTCCTGAGTTTCCTTGCTTGGTAATTACCTCTCCTGGAGACTGACCAGGGCGGGAAAATAAATCTAGATGTGTGTGTGTGTGTGTGTGTGTGTGGACTGGATAATGGGAGATCCTAGGAGGATGAGGGCTTTAGCTAGTGGTAGAGGTGACACACACACACACACACACACACCTACACACACACCTGCACACAAAGGACGGTATTCCTCAATCTACCTGGCGACAAGCAGAGAAACAGGGATTTGAGAGAAAAGCTTTTTCTCAACAGCCAGCAGAAAAGGGCCCCCACCGCCTCCTCCTCCACTAGTACTGGTACCAGTCTGCAGGTCATTGAGCCACTGGGTCCGATCACTCCTGATACCCCCCCCCCTTCCCCCCCTAACATTCCCAATCCCTTCAAACAAACTTGTTTTAATGAAAATACATTCCTGAGTTTGGCGGATTTAGCAGATTTTTTACCCCCCCCCCCCCACACACACACAACTCTCATCTCTCCTTCTTACTCCATGATTTCTTTTTAATGTGTGTGTGTGTGTGTGTGTGTGTTGGGGGGGGGTTGCTGAAGCTCCAGCTGGAGCAGTGGTGGCAGCAGCCCATTTTAAGAAGTGCTGATGCCGGAGCCCTGAGCATTTTATGTGTGCATTCAAGGAATAAGGAATGCATCTCCAAACCAGCTTAGAGCGACGGAAAGACAGGGGGGGTAGAAATTAAGAGAGGTAGAGGGTGGTAGAGGACAGAAATTCAAATAGGAAAAGTCCAAATCCTATTTTTTGACACTGGTATTGAGCTGGAAGCTTGTTTATTTGTTCTGATTAATGCAGATTCGCCTTGTTCTGTTCCATTCAAGGACAACAGGAAGACGCATGAATCCTAATTTAGTTTCCACGGTGCTCTGCAGATGTTTTGTGGAAAAACACTGAAATTCAGATCTGTTGGATCATGCACATCAGACAGAATATATCACAATTATTTAAAAGGGGTGACATATGGTGACAAAATGGTGGGGGCCCGGATCAGCCCTCAGACATTCCCAGACCACAATAATCCGCAGCAGATGATGCCTGACACACATGTGCGCTCCATGAGGACGCTGGCTTTGATGGGAACCATCAAGGCCACACAGCCGCAATCATTATTTCCTGCTCACCGATTTACCCTACATGCATCTGTGATGTATTTACGATCTGCTGATATCACCGACCACAAGTGAACCTTGAAAAATGCAGAAAAAAATGCACCTAGCGGGTCTTTGGATTCTCGGGAAAAACAAAACGTCACGTTGCCAGTCAACTGGCGCCGAAAGACTCCTATGTCCGGTAAAAATGACGGACATCCATCAATGTTCTTCCCAAATCCTCCAAAACCACATTTGTTAAAGGGTTGACCTCCAGGTGGATTCCCTTTCACATGATCTCTGGGCCAAGCCCGATGTTCCAGAGGTTTTTCCCGCAACCACCAGCATGAACTTACAGTGTCTGTTCCTGATAAGGCCCTTACCAGTAATTGATAGTCCTTGATAGACCCATATCAAGACCCCTCTTGGACCACAAACACAACTGCCCTGGTATAGAAACCCAAGCAGCCCCTCCATCTCCCGAGGGTTCTGGACTAGGCTGGCATCCCCGTGTGGCATGCTAGTTTCTCAGTATCCGATAAGAAGGGGGTCACCGGAAAAGCAGAGAAGGTGATCGGCGTCTCACCAGAGCCAGATCACCTCCATCCAAACCAGCACCTGTTCAACACACTGCCTTATTGATCTAGATCAAGGTCCTCCTCGAGGGACGAGGGTTGGTGACCTTGGGTAGCAAGGCCTCTAGTGGTTGATTAGTAGAATTAGGTGTGTTACTGTCTGGTTGGAACAAAAACTTGAACCAACAGTCGCCCTCCAGGACTAGGATTGGTGACCCCTGATACAGAGCAGGTGCAAAACCAACAAAAACCAAGAAATAGCTTCTACCTGTTGATCAGTCAGAACTCTTAGAGTACCAAACTGCACCCAAACCCCCCAAACCAATATTGTTGAACAACAACTATTCTCATTGCTGCTATTGACTTGCAGTTTCTTGGCAAATGTGCATTAATAAACCCAACCTGCACCTATTTACTTACTATCTTATACATACTGTGTATATATATACAGTGGGGAAAATAAGTATTTGAACACCCTGCTATTTTGCTAATTCTCCCACTTAGAAATCATGGAGTGGTCTGAAATTTTCATCGTAGGTGCATGTCCACTGTGAGAGAGATAAACTAAAAAGAAAAATCCAGAAATCACAATGCATGATTTTTTAATGATTTATTTGTGTGATATAGCAGCAAATAAGTATTTGAACACCTGAGAAAATGAATGTTAATATTTGGTACAGTAGCCTTTGTTTGCTATTACAGAGGTCAAACGTTTCCTGTAGTTTTTCACCAGGTTTGCACATACTGCAGGAGGGATCCTGGCCCACTCCTCCACACAGATCTTCTCTAGATCAGTCAGGTTTCTGGGCTGTTGCTGAGAAACACGGAGTTTGAGCTCCCTCCAAAGATTTTCGATTGGGTTCAGGTCTGGAGACTGGCTGGGCCATGCTAGAACCTTGATATGCTTCTTACGGAGCCAGTCCTTGGTTTTCCTGGCTGTGTGCTTTGGGTCGTTGTCGTGTTGGAAGACCCAGCCACGACCCATCTTCAATGCTCTGACTGAGGGAAGGAGGTTGTTCCCCAAAATCTCACAATACACGACCCCAGTCATCCTCTCTTTAATGCAGTGCACTCGTCCTGTCCCATGTGCAGAAAAACACCCCCAAAGCATGATGCTACCACCCCCATGCTTCATAGTAGGGATGGTGTTCTTCGGATTGTACTCTTCATTCTTGCATACATGGAGTGCAGGTGGACTTCTAATGGGCGGACTAACAGGTCCTTCAGGGTCAGAATTCTAGATGACACACAGGTGTTCAAATACTTATTTGCCGCTATATCACACAAATTAATCATTAAAAAATCATGCATTGTGATTTCTGGATTTTTCTTTTTAGTTTATCTCGCTCACAGTGGACATGCACCTACGATACTTATTTTCCCCACTGTATATATATATTTTAAATTTTTCACTTGAATATTTTCTTGCACCTTTTGTGACCTTGCTAAATAATGTCGTTTTCAAGGCAATTGTGCAATGAAAATGGAAGTCATTGAATTCTGAAGTCTTGAAGGATGGTGAAAAGGGGGAATGCCGCGGAATCAATAAAAAGAATCGATATGAAACAAGAACACAGACACAAACAGGTGTTGGATGGAAAAATAAAGACCAACAGGAGAGGACACTTATCAAATCAAGGACATGACAAACAGAGCAGGATGAGTCTGACGGGGGCTCGGTGATTGGACACATGTGGGGTGGGGGGGTGTATCTCACTGTTGACTGAGGTCCATTCCGTACGGCCAGAGAGCGAAAGGGTCCTCTCATCCAGCTGCCCCCCCCTGTCATCCTTCAGGGTCCTCGTCGATCCACTTCGACGGGAGGCCACCCCCCCCTCCCTCCTCCCGGCATCGCCAGCTGAGCCACGTCGACAGAGGCTCCCTCCTGGCTCCACACCCTGGAACAGACAAAGAGAACATGTCATACCTGGAGATAACATTTCGTCGCAGGTGACGGCGGCGGCGGCCGGAGACGGGTAGAGACGGGTACTCTATTATTCACGGCCAAGCGTCAGATCTGAGGCCTGTGTCAGGGGGTGACATCAAACAGACGAGGATGGGGGGGGGGGGGCGTATTCGGTGGCCGCCGTCAAGGTAATTCCCAGGCGCCCCGGCAAGGGTGCTCACCGGTGGGACCTGGAAAGGTCACCTGGCAACACAGGTCAGGGCTTTGATCCAATCAGAGGGAAATCCAGTGGGGGTGGGCAGGGGGGGGGGGGTATAGAGGGAAACCGTCGGCTGTCATTTGGTGCTTCAGAGGCGGCAGTGGGAAGCAGGCAGCCGTCATCATTTAATCAACAGCTTTTCTTTATCTGCTTCTGGTCTAAAACACAAGGGGGGGGGGGGGAGGACCCATGATAACCGTTATTATTAAACTGCATATTTTATGAGGCCCCTCCCGATTAGAAAGTCAATTGGCTGTTATGTATTCACGCAGGCAGTGAAAAGGCACTGAGAGAGTGACCCTCAAGCTTGACCTCGCACGCTTTGAACTTTTTCTACCCCCCCCCCCCCCCCACGTCTCTTTCTCCCTCTGCCTGCACTTCGTCCCCGGGAATGAATGCTTTGATTCGGGCCGTCCAGCTGCATAAGTAAACCACATTACATTTTAGGAATGTAAATAGCAGAAAGTGCTTTTGTGAAAAATTCATTGGATGCTCCCGGCTGGACCACATAATTATTTAGAGAGCATATGTAAATACCTCTTACGATTATGGAGGAATGCACGCAATTTCCCCTTTCAATGTCCTAACCGGTCATTTAGTCTGCAGATAGGAGGTCACGGAGACGGAGTGGGAAACTATAGAAGTGCTGTGCAGCACGGCAGTGAACCGTGGAGGAGGAGGTGACCTGATTAAGGGTTACAAGTTCCTCTCCTGGACCCCGAAACAGCCCGACACTGTCTATTTCCTGGAAATATTGTATAGATCCCGGCCCGGCGTGCTACGGTATCGATGCAATTTCAATTATATCATCGGGGGATTTGTCAGAACCTGTCAGCCAGCAGGAAAAACCGGCTTAAAACATGTGTCGGTGCATGTCCAACGTGATTCCAGGCACAGATACACGCGTGAAGATCAAGATCCGACTGAACATAGCCGAGCTCACTTCCTCCTATCTCGCAAACTTCATACACACACACACACACACACACAGACGAGGCCGACTTCCTGTCTGTCTGGATGATTGCCTGTCTCTAGGGAAAAGGGGGCGTGGCTTAGGACTCCTCTATAAGTGTGTGTGTGTGTGTTCGCTATCTATCTACACTAAAATACACGTTGATGAAATTCCAATCATTTCCCAGCGTTCCCTCCTGTCCTCCACCCCACACTCTGGTCATATGCAGATTAGCAAACCTGCACCATCCGAATCTTCCACCTCATGATCAAATGCTCGAACACTTGACAACTCAAACGTATCCTCAGCCGACACACACACGGCATCCCCCCCCTGCAAAGGTGAAGGCTGATGTTACGCTATATGAGCGAATGTGCGGCTACAGCTGTGATCTGTTCCTCTGTCAAACATCAGTGTGTCTCCTTCCAAGACAAAAAACACACACGCACACACTTCAACAATAAACACCGGTGCCATCCAGGAGGCGATTGGGGAGTAATAATTAACGGACACCGGCGCTCTCTAAAGACTGGCCCGCCGTCTCCCTGGGGGGGAACCGAACGGGGCTTCAATTAACTGACAGGCGGATGTATTAGAATTTCTATCGCGGGCCTTGGTGGGCCGGCGAGACGCGGGGCTACGGCGCTTTGAAAACCGGTGTGGTTTCCCCATCAAACACGTCCTCCAGCCGCTTTGATCTGCTGGGTGGTATGTGTCCTTGGAGATACACGTCTATACTTCCTTCAAAGCTCTTTGTTGCCAGCACCTCATTTTCCTGCACTGAGTTCCAGTCGCTGCTACAACAGCAGCAGTCGGCTCAGCTGCTTCTTTTTTTTTTATTTCCTTTCCCAGATAACGGGGGCAGCGCATCATCATCATGTGGCACCAGGCGACTTTTTTAACAGGTGCTTGCACTGCAAGTGCTCGAGAAAACAGGTGATGGAACGGAGTAGCTACTCGTATGCATCTCTGGACGTAAACACACGGGGAAAAAAATCACCATCGGAATCAGCCACGATTCCATGAATATTTAAGTACAACAAGAGTTGCTACCGACAAGTTAAATAAGTGACATTGATACTCACATTATCACAATTATTGTCTTTTATTTTGAATACAGGATATTTTATATGTACTTTGTTATTGGAATGGCACCCCAGAGAGTTTTGCATTCCTTTCTGCCTTGGTTTGGTTTCCCTATTCAATGTGCATGCTGTAATGTTTACCCCATGCCAGCAGGGGGCGAGGGCGGTCGGTGGATTTAGCGTCTTGCGTCGACTTTTTCGTCAACCCTGCAAGAAGCCGTCTCCTGCATCCCAGGTTTGTAAATTTATGAATGAAATTAGGAACTAGACATGCAGGGTTGGTAATGAATGTTTTTTTGTTTAAGCTAAGTTTGAATCGTGGAGGCAAACCCTAGCCGAGTGCGTGCTGTACACGATGATAGCATGCAAGTCAGTCAAAACACACGCTTGTCCCTCGTGAACATGCGTTTGCACTGCAAGTGTGTGCATCTGAAACGGAAAATGAGAAGCTACTCGTATGCATCTCTGAACATGGGGAAAAAATCACTATCGGGAATTAGCCACATTCTGACCAGGGAGCCACAGTTTCGTTTTTTCAAACATGATACTGTGAATGTTTAAGTAAAACAAGAGTTGCTACCGATTACTTAGGGGAAAAACCAAGAAAAGGTAACGAAAAAGAAATATTGCCTTGCAGGGGGCTCACTGTAAGAGCCTTAGAACTAACAAGCCGTCTCCTTGTTTCTCTCCTGCATCCCAGGTTCGTAAATGTACAAATATTGCCTTGAAATTAGGAAATAGCCATGCTGAAAAATGTATCTGGGTTTGGTAATGAACCGTTTTTGTCATGTAAACTTTGATGGAGACTTTCCGTCATTTCGTTTGAATCCCCAAGTAGCCGAGCAACAGCGCTGTGCATGATGACAGCGTGCAAGTCATTTAAAACACATGCGTGAACATGCGTTTACACTGCAAGTGCACGAGAAAACAGGTGAACGAGCATCTGAGACGGAACATGAGCAGCTACGTCTTTGGACGTAAACCAATCACCATTGGAATCAGCCACATTCTAATTAAAACACAGCCACCGCTTCATTTTTAAACACAATACCATGAATATTTAAGTACAACAGGAGTTGCTACCGATTATTTAGGGTAAAACAAACAAGTTAAATCAGTCCCGAAAACATCGATACGATCCTGCAGGTATGCTTCTCTTGTAATCCTACAACCAAGTGCAAATTACCAGGAGTGATAGTTTGTGGGGTAAATGCCAAGTAGAAAGCCCCCCCCCCCACTGACAGCTGACGTCAGTAGGCCTCCCCTCCCTACAACCGCTGGGTCAGTTTCCTGTTCTGGGCCCTGACACAATATGCATGAATGCTCCATCTCGCAGTCCCTCCTGCCTGTGAAGTGGTGTTCAGGTTACATTCCTTCCCAGCCGAACCCCCCCAGCGCGCCCCCCCCCCCCCAAGCCGCGGCAGATCTGTAAACTGTTTACACTTCACTTCCCACACCTGGACGGGGGCCAAGGTGAAAACCTGGAACGACGCCCAGGAGCAGGAACCTGCAGACGGGAGGAGAGGGGCGCGATCGCGTCTCGGAGTATCGACTCGCCGGGTCTGGCTGAAGGGAATGAGAGGAAGTTTTAAAAGTGGAAACAGATCTATGTGTTCAGCAAAACTAAAACTCAAAAACGCTGTCATCACACGAATATACATGTATGTGGAGAAGCCTTATTCATCCTTTTGACAAGTCAAAGTCAGTTTGTTTGGTAATTTCTTCACATGTACCTGACATACAAAGAAATCAAAATTACGTTTCTCAATATCAGTAAAGTGCAAGTGCACAAGACAAGACAATTCAAAACTAAGTTATTATAAATAATTAAAGTGCAGGAGCTTAAGGCTACTTTTACCTAGTGTTGCTAAAACTAAAAACCAGGTATGACAGGTAGACCCAGTAACACACCGGTCTTTCACAGTGAACCAAGCGCTACAGACGCTTCGTCATATTTCCTCGTCTTAGCTTTGGGAGACTTTCGTTTGTCTCTTTATCTCCGTCTCTCTCCGCCTGTCTTCTCATCCCTGTTAAATATGTTTTCATGGTGTCACTTGGTGTCTACACTTCATACTCATACTCTGTGCTGTATGCTCCCTGCACACACTCTGCCAATGAGAGCGCCACTGCCCCCTAATTTAGTGGAGGTGTAATTGCACTTTATTCTAGGACAGTTAAGAAACAATTTTAAAAAAAAAGCATGTTCCCCGAGGTCAAAGTGCACAAGACAAGACAACCAAAACTTATTGTACAAGACGAGACAAGAACAAGACACCACAGTGTTCCAGCTCTCTGCATTTTGAGGTAGTTGTTGTTGTAAATGTAATGGCTAGTGCAATAAAAATAGCAGCATGTGTGTGCAGTTTTGCATATGCAAAGTCTCAGTTTAGGTAAGGTGGTGGGGGGGGAGAGTCCAATGCCTCTAGACCAGAGCTGTTCATGAGTCTGGTGGTGCAGGAGGGAGACTCCTGTACCTCTTTCTGGAGGGCAGGAGGCTGAACAGGCTGTGTGCAGGGTGCCTTGCGTCATATTCCTGTGTTTTGCACATAGCGAACCTGTTACCGGTTTGCACGGGTCCCACCTAAGCCACTTCTGCCACGTCAAGTCCTCACCTCATGCAAATTCCGAGTCCGATCCCTGACATATTCTGCAAGTGTGATGTAAGTCTGAGACAGAAAAGAAACCCTCCGTTCCCCCGGCGCCACCTCGCCAGAGCGAGGAGGAAAACATGCAACCGAGAGAACGAGGAAGGACCCGCTGAATGTGCTTTACTACGAAGGGGGAAAAAAAAAAGAATGAGGGACCCAGATATACACTTTATTAGAAACAATATTATGGAAAGATAATGTGCAAAAGTGTGCCATGTGAATAACAATTATTGCATCTGATGATTATATTTACCACTGAGCTAATGAGAGAGAAATATATATGCTCTGAATTCAGTGGTGGTGGGGGGTGGGGGGTGGGGGGACCTACATTCTGTTTCATACTACACAATAAAGCAGCGAGTATAAAAAAAAAAAAAAAAAAAAAAGGCAGGCCTGTTTTCTATAAAGTCTTCTATAAAACATAATGTAGCCCTAAAGCAAGCAACGAGGGAGGGGGGGGATTGATCCAAACATGGTGGTACTGTCTCACAAAAAAAAAAAATGGAGAAATATGTCAACCAGTGCGACCCTCGCTCGGCCTATTAATTGCCCCTGTGTCCAATTTGCCGTCTTCTTTATAAAGTGACACTTGCAAAGAAAGGCTTTTTATTTATTTATTTATTTTTTCTATGGCTGGAATTAGGAGAGGATGAGGGAGGGAGTGATAGAAATAGAAATAGAAAAAGAGAGAGAGAGAGGGAGAGAGTAAACCCATAGCCCCAAACTAGCATGTCCTGCAGTGACATGTATATTGAATACCAATCAGAGGCCTGGTGCAGCACTCATTTCCAATGCACACGCTGTAGCTCAATCAGCAGGGCCCCGGTGGATAAAAAGAGATCGCTTGCCTGGCTCTCTGAATATTAGCTAATGCCACATTTGCAAGTCTTCAAGAGCAAAAAAAAAAGGGAGGAGGGGGGGTGCAAACAGAGAGATGAGGAGGGGAGATGTGGAGAAACAGAAGGATGCATGAAGACAGATACAGAGCGAAAGCCAGAGGAGGAGAGAGACGTTAAAATACCCAGATCTGTTTGGAAAAAAAAAAAAAAGAGAGATTATTTCTTCCAATAAAAAAAGCTGTGAATGGCTTTGTAGTGCACGAGTGATGGAAGTGATGCCTGGATGGGGATTAGGCTCTTTTCATCATAAAGCCCCATCTGGTCCACTAGCAGGACCACGTCTGTCCAGGCCCCCACCCCACCCCCCCACTTTAAAAGAGCCGGCTCGGGTTACACATCAACCCGGGGAACGTTGCAGCTGTGCCGTGGAAAAAAATAAAGATCCTACGTGCACGGAGAGATGCTCATCAATTACGGGAAATGTGTGTGTGTGTACACGTGCAAACAGACAGATGGGCACACACACACACATATATACAGATTTTGCCCCCTATGCGCAGTCCCACAGAAACAATGGTAAAAACACACACACACACACACACACACACACACACACAAAAAGGACAGCTCTGTTTTTGAAGCGTGCCTATTTCCAACTTGAAAGGGCCAACCATAATTAAAACCAATGGGCAGCAATGCGGGATAAATGAATAGCAGAGCGTTCACCAGACCCCTCCTCATCTTTTAACTCAACCACTGGTCCGGTGTCTGACAGATGTTCCACTTCCATTTGATGTGTGCATGCTCATATGTGTGTGTGTGTGTGTGTGTGTGTGTTTATTCTCCATGTCTGCACAGGCTGGCACTGTGGCTGGACGTTATCATTTGTCATTTCCTTTATCCTTACGTACGTAAAACCCATCACCTCCGATCCTCATGAGAACCAGATTCTCCTTTACAGGAGCTGCATGTGCAACACACACACACACACACACACACACACGCCGTCCCGGCTACGGCGTTTAGCTAACGATAACATCATGTAGCTCTCCTAAATATCGGGGGATCTAATTAAAAAACACATCCATATATATATCTTCAATCCTTTTTTTTTATTTGCCAAAAAAATTTGCGCAACGCTTCATGTACCAACAAATTTCTTTAGGCAGCTGGTGAAACCGTACACGCGTTTTGGGAAATCCGTGAATTGGAGTCATTAAATATTTAGACGCTTATCAAATTTAAACAGCATTTAGATTATCCTACAGTGGATAATTCTATGCGGGGAGCTGGAAAAAAAAACTGAACTGGGTTGCAGCTTAATTCTGGGTAATAATGAAGATGGATTACAATCGCACTACACCACAAATTCAGTGATAATGTACTAATTATTTAATTCGTTGAGCTTGGACACTCTTGCAAAAGAGAGAATGAGCTTTTTTTTCTCCCTGGTAAAATAAAGGTTAAATTCAAAGCAGGAAGCAATTGAACTGATCAGTCGCGTTTCTCCGTTCAGTTCACACATCTGCCTTTTAGCCACAAATGACATTAGATGGTTCGCATTAGCTCGAAGGACGTGATTCACTTTCCTGCTATGCCGGACTTTTTTAATTCTCCCGTCTAAATTGGCCGGGGATGGGGGGGGAATGGGGGGGGGGGGGGCGGTTCTTCATCTTCAGACCACGTCGTCCTCATCAGTGTGAAGAAAGCCTCCCAATCATTATTGTTATCTCGCCCATCTGCCCATTCCTATTCCTCCCTAGACCAATAGGATACGAACAAAGGGGATAATATTACAACCGGATAAAGATAAATGGAACTCAATTTCACCGGAAATTGAAAACAAGCTTTTGATTTATTTGAATTAAAAAATATGATAAGGAATTAAATTTGATTTGTTTTGGCATTAAAAGTGCGTGGACTCCTTTGACCATTCTGGATAAAGAAATTAGCTTCTCTTCAATAATGAACAATGGAGGAAGGGAACGGGGTTAAGGGGGGGTTGGAGTTGGGTTTTGGTGGGGGGGGGGGCAAACTGTGTTGTGGGCCTCAGCTGTTTTTGGTGCGTCCATCTTCTCGCTTTTTCCCGCTATTCCGGACAGAACAAATGACAAAACGCTGCCGGCAACAACAACAGAGATAGACAGAGAGAGATGAGTCGATGGAAGAGGAGTGAAGAGTACCCCCCCCCCCCTCCTTTATCCCCCCCCCCCCCCCCCCCTTCTTGTCAGCCAATCTGGACGAACCCTGAGGAGATCAAAACCTGTTTGTGATCCAGCTCTTCCACTTCACGTCTGTGTTTACAACCTGAACCACGCCGCTCCCTCCCAGCTCCGCCTGTGGTCCACGTCTCTCTCCATTAAATCAGATGTTGGGAAAAAGGTGGTGAGGGGGGGTGGGGGGGTGGGGGGGTAGCGTGGGATGGGGGGGGGTGAAATGGGATGCATTCATTGTCCTGTGCTGACAGCTTCTCAAAAAAAACTGACAGTTCCAGTAGTTTTTCCTGCTGTGCTGACAAGTGACGGCCAATTAATGTGTGCTGAATGCCCCCCCCCCCCCCCCCCCCCCCCCCCCCCCCCGTCCCCCTTCCAATATCCCTTCCAATATCCACACTATACCCCCCCTCCCAACTCAACACCATCTTTACATGGACATACACAGACATTTTTCAGCCTGAGGTCTTCAAGTGTCATCAAACTGTTTGCTCTAGTTCTGGTTCCTTCATGGCAGGAATGTGTACCGACTGTTGTGGGGTGACATGGTCCTGGAGCAGGGCCTGGAAAGGGGGGGGGGGTCCATGCTTGGGTTCTCTTACAAAATGCGGTAATTTGCGGAATGGGGGGTGGGGGGACCCCAGTCGTAGATCACAAGGCTGCTTCCTCAGTGTAAACCGCATTGGCTTTTAAATGGGGCAACCCACCATTGGGTGGTCCAGTCCACCCCAACATGACATCTACCGACACATGTCCCCGTCCATAGAACCCCATGATGAGACGGCAGCTTTCCGCGAACGGGTTGCGGTGGTGAGAATCTTGCTTATCTGCAGGCGTAGGAACGGCAATCATCTCACTTCGGAAGCGACCATGAATAAGCAACTTCCAGCAAGCTCCAGCAAGCGGCTCCCATGCACAATAAACCGTAGAAACCCTAAATATATGTGGAATCCATGCACGGCCCATGCACGCATTAAAACCAATGTAAAAGCCAGCAAAGTCATTTTAAAGTCTTTTTTTCTAATGAATTCTCAAGGTTACTATCAGGAAAAACGTGCCCCCATTTGAGTGAAGGTTGAAGCGTGTGTTTCCCCAATAAATGACATAATTGGCAGCGTAGTGATGAGCCGCTTTCGGGATCTTTGCCGTGATTAGGCTGGAACATAATTGGGCTGTTCATCGGTAGGGGGGGGGGGGGCTCTTATAGAATAGAATTGCTGATATGTTGGATTGAAAATGCTGAGTTGTGGACTGTTTTACCCCTGAATTGGATTATAAAGGAGGAATTTAGCACTTTGCAGAAAAACCTGTTATAAATTCAATGGTGAAATGTAGAAAATATCCAAAGCAGCAGAAGCGTGATAACACAAACCCATTCTTTCACTGAGGCCCAACTCCTACAATGTGATTGTGAAGTTTGTGTAACGCCGCCATCCTTCTCAATATGATTCAGTGTTTTTTGCATCAAGCATCAGCAGGAAATTGATGTTTAATATAGGGGAAGCTAATGGTCTCACCAGTTGTCTGATCAACACAATGAGCCCAAAGCCGTCCTGCTGGGCCCATTATCTCACCGAGGAGCCGACATTTACCGAAAATGTCCGACAAAAGATGGAATATTTAAGCCAAAAAAAAAAAAAAAAGGGAAAACCAATGGTGATATCCAGCCAGGAGCTAATAAAGCTTTTGCCATGCTGACAACCTGCATTTGATTCTGAAGTTTGAAGAGTCAAACAGAACCGCTATTTAGGAGGTGGTGGGGGGGGGTCAGTCTGTCGAATGGAGTCCTGCAGAGACCCCATGATGGTGGAGGGACTGGATCTGAGCATGTATGTGTGTGTGTAGGGGGTGGGGGGTGAGGGGGGGTTATGCTTCAAACATAACCGCCAAAAAAAAAAGAAATAAAAAAAATCATCTCACGGACGGGATTTGGAAGCGAAATGTAAATCGTAGATAATTCCTGAGGTTTAAAATAATAAGATTAAAAAAAGGACGATGACCATAATGGCTACCTGCAGTGCGCCCCCCACCACCACGGCGTCCATCTTTCACAGAGCTACAAACAGAACCCGGCTTGTCCTCGGGGATGAATAGAAGGAATCCTCCCCTACGGTTTGGGATAAAAAGGCCTGAATCCCGAACTAAGCCCAGGAGAGGTTTTTAATTCAGTTTTCACTTTTTTCTGCAACATCCCATAGTGAAATGAATATATTATGATGTGATAAATGCATTAAAACGTGATGCTACGTTGCTTCTTGCGTTGCAAAAAAAACAAAAAACCAAACCACCTGCAGGAGTTGAATTCGCAAATTCGCTCAAGTGCACCTGGAGCAGTTCGGGAAAAAAAAGAAAAAGGGTTGAGATCACGTCCCGGAAAACCGCGATAGCGGCGACGGATTTAAAAGATGCATTGAAAAAAAAAGGAAAAAAAAAAAACGCGAGTCCGGTAGCACCAACGGGCCGTGGAGACCCCCTACCTGGCAGCCCCCCGCATCCTCGGACCCCCGCCGGTCCTGCATCATCGTCCGGCCCCGTTCGCGAGCCTCTTTCCCGCCCCCGTTGGTGGTCCGGTTGGTGGTGGTGGTGGGGGGGGGGGTGGTTGGTGGGTGTTTTTATCCGCCCTGTCCTCTCTCGCCTTTGTGCTGCTGGAATAGGTGCGTCCTCCCCTGTTCACGCTGCGGTTTCTGCAGCATCCGCGATCTGATTGGACGGCGCTGGGCGAGACTTCATCAGCAGAACATCCCTGTCGTCATGACAACTTGCCAATATCCCAACAGGGGGTGTGTATTTGCTGGAAGAGTGGTGGTGGTGGTGGGGGGGGCAAGGGGGTTGGTTTTCCTGCCTTCCGATTGGATCCCGACTATGCTTCTTTATTTAATTTTTCTATTTTGTTAAAAAAAATTTACGTAGTCATTGTCCTAGCAGTGAACGCTAATCCGTCCTGGGGAAGCGGGGGGGGGGGTCTCACACCACAGGATGCCGAATCGGGATCAGGAAGATCCGTAAAAGAGGCTGGTAGAGGGGGTGGTGGTGGGGGGCTTATAATAATAACTAATATTATGATGCTAGCCACACACACGTGGGAAAAAAAAAGTTTTTGACGAGCAAACTTTATCCTGAAGCGACTTTTGTCCCTGTACCTCTGGAAGACTCGAGGACAACTTACGCCGAACTACTAAAAAGACTTCGGATCAACAAAAGACCCTTATCGTTGTTATTATCTCGTTGGCAGCCGCGGCCGTCGCCCGCTGTGCCTGCTAGCACGCCGCCGCTAGCTCCAGATTACCACGCAGCCAGCCAGTTTTCCCAGGGTTCTTTGCCCTCCTGCCGAGCTGGAAGACGATGACCTTGGCCGCGAATTGAGTGAATGGCGGCGGCCGAGGGGAGAGCCCCCCCCCCCCCCCCCCCCCCCCACCACACACACACACACTCTTTGATTTGCTAATCCCCCCCCAACAAAAAACATTGTGCGCCGCCCGGCACCCTACCTGGCCCTTGCAGCCACTGAAAGCAGGTGATGAATGGGTGGAAGCTGCTGGAAGCCGGGGGCTCCCCGGGTAGAGGAGGAGGATCTCTGCAGGGGGGGGGGGGGAAACTGCTTTAAAAACAGTCCGTGGCGCACGGTTCTCATCTGTGTTTAGCTGGATTTCAGAAGAAAAACAGAAGAAGAAGATGCAGCACCCCTAATCGGCAACGTGGAACCAGAATCTCGTAAACAAACGCTGCTAGAAATGGTGCCGCCAAAAGTTACCTGACGTGGGGGGGGGGGGGGGATCATAATAGGCTACTGCTGCTAACCAGGCGAGCCGAGAATCGAACAAGTGTGGTTTTAATGTGCAGAACACGGCGCTCTTAAAGTGGTAGCATCCTTTTTTTTTTTTTTTTTTTTCCTGCGACCAGCGCCCAGCGTGAGGTTACCACTCCACTTTAAAATCAGCGTTTTTTAACCCGTGTGTGAAGTCAGCGGACGCGTGCTTCGACCGAAACGGCGATTTAGGGAAATTCCGGAGCGGTTAATTTCCCATAAATGGGGCGGGGGGGGAAAGTTTTCCAAAATATTTCCCACCAGGACGGAGTAACAAAAGCTCGATATCGTATGGAATCCACCATGACGAGCAGTAGCCGCCGATACAATTACACTGGTGTTCGAGGGGGGGGGGGCGAGAAATGGCGGTAACACTCGATTTCTGCCGATCCTGGAGAATCCTTCAACAAATTCATTTTCGGAAAAAAAAAAAGAAGAAGAAGTGGAGACACAGACCTTGTCATTGTGGACTGTCCAGGAGAAGCTGCTGGGACGGGGGGGGGGGGGGGCAGGATTCAATGCCTCTTGTCAGGGGGAGCTTGATGTGATTATCGCCCCCCGCCAGGGCAGCGTTGGTGGAGTCGTCTGGCTGCGGCGGGGACGCTGCAACGGCGCCGCGGGATGCCACCCCCCCACCCCCAAACCCCCCCCTGTCTCTCGGGGAGCATCGCTCCGACGCAACAGGGGGTGGGAAGCATCCACCATCTTCACCATGAGTCTGTGTGTGTGTGTGTGTGTGTGTGTGTGTGTGTGTGTGTGTGTGTGTGAATTCAGGTTGTGTTCACATTGTTCTGATGCTATAGAAGCATGTGCATGGAGGGTGGGGGGGTGGTGTGGTGGTGGTGGTGGTGGTGGGGGGGGGGCGTCACTCACTGTCCTAAAAACTCATGTTCAAGGTCAAATTGTGTGATTTGATTACTTTACGATTTAGCGATTTTTTTAAAGTCGTCACGTGAACATATTTGCACAAAAGTTGTTTGTTTGTCCAAATAATAGTGAAAGGTGGATGGAATTACATTTATGAGTCTTCCAGTTTTTCACGAATTTGCGTGAATTACGGCACAATCGCATGTTTTTCCTAATATGTCGCAGAATTATTGCAAAATAAACCAAGTGACTGACCAAATTGGCCGGTATTCAAAAGGGTTACCACTGCTAGCATGTACGCCTCTGTGTGTGTGTGACATATGTTTAAGTCGTCCCCTAGCATCACACGAACACATTTGCACAAAAATCATTGCTACTCCCAATTTTCTCCACTGAGAAGATATTTTTTTTCATGATTTCTGCGTGAATTACAGCACGATCAGCATGATAGTTGCATGTTTTTGTGATGATGCATTTCCCCGAAAATTCTTGCAGAATTCTTGGAAAATAAACCACAAATCCCAATCCAAACTCATATTCAACGTCAAGTTGCTGCCAACCGGCAACTTGTGAGCTCATAACTGTTTAATGCTTCACGCCTGTGTGTGTGTGAAGTGATTTTCACACAAACACGTTTGATAGAAAAATCTAAAATCTTTGTTTGTCCTTCCTTGTTTGCGATGATGCATTTTCTTCAAATATGTTGCAGAATTCTTGCACAATTTACCATGAATCCCAAATTGCACACTTCTCTCAGTGAGTTTCTTTGCAGAAATTGACTGGTATTCAAGACAATAGCACTGTTAGCATGTATGCTAACAGGTTTGTCTTTCTTAAGGAATATCACCCCTCTCCCCAACTCCCAATTTCCTCCACTGAGGTGTTATATTTTTCACGATTTTGTGTGAATTACGGCACGATCTGCATGATAGTTGCATGTTTTTGTGATGATGCATTTCCCTGAAATGTGTTGCAGAACTCTTGCAAAATTCTTGCAAAAAAAAAACAAAAAACACAAATCTCAAATCATGCCCTTCTCCCAGAAGTTCTTCATGCAGCCATTGACTTGTGCAGTGCACTATAACTAGGTGGAGATGAAGCAGCCAAAACGGATTTTGCACATTCAGCCGTTAAAAATGCTGTTTTGGACATTTTTGACTACAAAAACATGCAGAAAACTCAAGTTTCTGCCGACTGGCGATTTGTGAGCTCATTACTTTTTAATTCTTCACGCAACTGTGTGTGTGAAGTGATTTTCACATGAACACATTTGCTCAAAAATCAAAAATCATTGTTTGTCCTTCCTATGGACGTTTTTACGACCATGAATCTCAAATCGCACAGTTCTCTCAGTGAGTTTCTTTGCAGAAATTGACTGGTATTCAAGTACCATAGCACTGTTAGCATGTATGCTAACAGGTTTGTCCTTCCTAAGGAATATCATCTTCCACCTCCCCTCCCCAACTCAGAATTTTCTCCACTGAGAAGATTTTTTTTTTCACAATTTCACATGAATTACAGCAAGATCAGCATTTTTGCGATAATGCATTCTCCAAATATGTTGCAGAATTCTTGCAAATCCCAAATCGCACACTTCTCTCTGTATGCTTCCTGCAGTCACTGGCTTGTGCAGTGCACTCTAAATATGTGGAGATGAAGCAGCCAAAACAGTTTTTGCACGTTCAGCCATTAAAAATTTAGTTTTGGTGTTGCACAAAGCAAACGTGTCCTTTTCCAGCTGTGCAGATATATCTTGTTCACCCGAAAATAATGGTGAAAGGTGGAAGTAATTTCACAAGTCCCTCCAGATTTTCCGGTGAATCACAGCACGATTGCTGCCCATTTTTGTGATGATGATGATGCATGAATTCATGCAAAAATAAACCACAAACCCCAAATCGCACACTTCTCTCAGTGAGTTTCTTTGCAGTCATTGAAGTATTTAAGACCATGGGAGCCTTGACACTTATTCAGATTAAAACAAGCATTATGCTTTACTGTGTTGACGCCTCCCTCGCTTCATCACCATCTTCTGCAATGTCGCACACTCATTTTCACCACACCATGTAATGCACTACATTTTCACACACTGCATAGTGTGAACACACTTATGTCGTTAAAAAATTAAATGCATGTGCAAAAGTGTTTGATTTGGGACGTAGCATCAGTGTTTTTATGCCTTAAGCCTATTTAGAAGCAAAACAGTCAATCAGGCAAATATCCTCTGTCCCTGGAAAGCGTGCAGACAGGAACATGAACACCTCCCTGGTAGGATACAAACAGGCCTGTGCTGCAGCTTTAAAATCACACTGATGATGCATTTCCGTGTGTTTGACCACCCAGGTGTGAGATCAGCGTCTTTTTTTTTTTTTCCAGGTTGATCCAGGCAGATTTTTCGGCAGCGTTGTAGCTCCCAGCCTCCTCCTCTTCCTCCTCCTCCTCCTCCTACCCACTCTTTTTTTTTTTGCTGTTTCGCGCTGTCCCCCCTGGAGGCAAAACGGGGGTAAAATAAGACTTCAAAGCAAACTCCGAAATAGTCCTGACACAAACTCATTTCCTCGTGTTACATGAAGGGGGCTGGCAGGGCTCTGGTATGTCTCAGCCTCCTCACAACAAGCCCCGGTGACGGGACAGCACAGCGATTACGGACAAGCTGACACACACTTTAAAAGGAGCCAGATGGAGGAGAAGAGAGGATTTGCAAAAAAAAAAAAGGTCCTCTCCGTGGGTCATGTTGCGTTTAAGATGAGATGAGGAAATGGGAGCTGGTTGTAAAAGGGATGCTATTAGGACCGCAAATGACTGCAGCTTGTTGTAACTACGTGGAGAAAAGGGTTAAAGGGGCAGTTCACACAAATGAAAGAACGTGTTTACCTTATCCAGCTTCGCAGATATGTCTCGTTTTCCCCTGAAATAATGGTGAAAGGTGGATGGAATTTCATTTATGAGGCCTTCCAGTTTGTCACGATTTCGCAGGATTTATGGCGTGATTGTTGCACGTTTTTGCGATGATGCATTTGCTCAAAAATAATTTGTGCAATTCTTGCAAAACACTCCATTCCATCCACTCCACCCCCATTATTGCTGCTTAACTTTGGATGGTGCATTTTGTTCCTAATATGTTGCAGAATTCTTGTAAAATAAACCACAAATACCAAAATGGCACAGTTGTCTCAGTGAGTTTCTTTGCAGTCATTGACTGGTATTCAAGACATTAGCACTGTTAGCACGTACGTTTCAGTGTGCCCAACTCCCAATTACGGCACAATCAGCACAATTTTTGCATGTTTTTGCAATGATGCATTTCCTTGAAATATGTTGTATATGATGTACTTGCAGAATTCTTGCAAAATTAACCACAAATCACAAACATTAGCACAGCTTCTTCTTCTTCTGCTTCTGCTGTTTTCTTAAAGGCAACAACCAACCATTGGAGCCACTTGGCAGCCGATTGATATGAGCATTGTGTTTTGCTGTTTTGTGTTAAAATTAGTGTGTTTTCTTGCAAAATAAACCACAAATCCCAAATCGCACACACTTTTCATGTGTTCCAAACCATCAGAAATGATTCGACAGCTTCTCCTTCTTCTTCTTCTGTTAATTTTTAAAGACAACAAACAAGTTTCCCCCGAAATAATGATGAAAGGTGGATTAGGCCTTCCAGTTTTTCACGATTTTGCATGAATTACAGCACGATTGCTGCACGTTTTTTGCAATGATGCATTAATTCTAATTCTCAAATTGCACTGTTCTCTCAGTGAGTTTCTTTGCAGTCATTGAAGTATTTAAGACATTAGCGCTGTTCCAAATCATCAGAAATGACTGGACAGCTTCTTCTTCTTTTCCTTTTGCTGCTTTTTAAAGACAACAACCAACCATCGTAGCCCTGGCACTTGGCTGCCGAATAAAACGAACATTGTGTTTTTATAAAATTAGTGTTTTTTTGGTTAATTTACGCCAATATCAGCTCTGTAGTTTGGCTCCATTATTGCTTTCAATATTTTTTGCAATGATGCACACTCATTGTTTAAGAATCTATACAACACCATGTAATTGTGCACAGTGCACTACATTTACACACACCTATGTCATTAAATATTAAATTCAAGAGCGATAGTATGCAAATAACATCAGTGTTTGTTTTTATTTTTTTATGTCTTAAGCCTATTTAGAGCTTTTTTTATGGTTATTACTATTATTATAAGTAAGTCAAAAGTAAAAAAAGATGCAAAAATCTTCGCAAATTATGACAAAATGTGGCTACAAAATCAATCATTTCAATTGCAAAACTCACAAAACAGAATAGTGAAATCCTGGTGAAGCTACAGGAAGCAGAATTATAAAATACAGAAGTGTAGATTAACCAGAATAATGTGGAGATTTTTAAAACCTCCGACCTCATTTTGGGTCGATCTGAGAACTGAACAGAAAATGGAAAATAAAAACTAAGACAGTTTTAGGTGACTTTGCTTGACTTTGCATTAAAAGCATTAAAGTCTGTCTGTAGGTTTGTTTTGTCCACTCTGGGCTACGGTAGAAACATGGTGGTGAAACATGCTTCTCATTTAAATAAAAAAAATCTAATATATTTCTGATTGAATTACATTCTTATAAATATGTTTTTATATTTCTGAGTCGCTGCTGCTGGATCTTCTGATTTTTTCCTCTTGTGCTTTAACCTGATTTTACAGATGTGTTGTTTTGCCCTTTAATTCTCACATTCTCCACGTTGTCAATGTCAAACCTGCAGCGGAGTCTGTTTTTCTCGCGTCGTCTGATGTTTTTTTGTGTGAAACGACGAAGCCTAAAGATGCGATTTCTCCCCCGGGGACGAGAACGTACAACCGGGAAAACATGAAACAGTGAAGCATCCACGGAAGTGATTAAAACAAGGTGACATTTACGCCTTCGTGGTGTTTTATATGTATAGACACATCTATGCATTCACTTTAATGAGGAATGGAAAACAATGGGAAAAAATGAAATTCTGCACGCTTTTTTTAATTCGTTATAAGTTTCATACAGTTTATGTCCATATACAAATATAAAAATATTCATATAATCTGTGTGTGTGTGGACATATACGGAATCACATGACCCTGAACTTGACTTGGCTGAAATTCAATCAAGAGTTTGACACACTTATTACTGAGAAATTATAAACTGGCTTCAGATCTGAAGACCCTTTACCATCAAAGGATTTCTTCACTTACAAGTTTATAAATGATTTTGCTTTTTTTCTTCTTATTATTTCACCTCGTCCGATGAGTACGAATCTTCCACGTGTTAAATCTGATGCTTTTCGTCTGGATGCTGATTGGCCGACAGGTTGCTAGGGACTCCCATCCTCCTAGCAACGCTGAATGCTGATTGGCTGGCAGGTTGCTAGGGACTGCCATCCTCCTAGCAACGCTGAATGCTGATTGGCTGACAGGTTGCTAGGGACTCCCCTTCCCCCATCAACGCCAGATGCTGAATGACCGACAGGTTGCTAGGGACCTCCCTTCTCATAGCAACGCCAGATGCTGATTGGCCGACAGGTTGCTAGGGACCTCCCTCCTCCCAGTAACGTTGGATGCCAATTGGCCATCAGGTTGCTAGGGACTCCTCTCCTCCAAGCAATGCGGGATGCTCATTGGTCGACAGGTTGCTAGGGACTCCCCTTCTCCTAGCAACACCGGATGCCAATTGGCCGACAGGTTGCTAGGGACCTCCCTCCTCCCAGCAACGCCGGATGCTGATTGACCGACAGGTTGCTATGGACCTCCCTCCTCCCAGTAACATTGGATGCCAATTGGCCAACAGGTTGCTAGGGACCGCCCTTCTCATAGCAACGTTTGATGCTGATTGACCGACAGGTTGCTAGGGACTCCCCTCCTCCTAGCAACACCGGATGCTGATTGACCGACAGGTTGCTAGGGACTCCCCTACTCCTAGCAACACCGGATGCTGATTGACCGACAGGTTGCTAGGGACTCCCCTCCTTCTAGCAACGCTGGATACTGATTGGCTAACGCGTTTCACACCCTAGCAGCGAGGGGGGGGCATGACTGACCACACAGGCTCAGAGATAACACCAGGAAAGGATTTTAATAAGCACCCCCCCCTTCAGAAGAAGCCATTTACACCCAAACAATAGAGCTGCTTTCTGCATATATTACAGCGTCATCTGCATGACGGCAGAATGAAGACAGATTATTAATCTAGATTAGAGCACGCTAATATTAGATAAACCAGGATGTAATATAGCTCACCTAATGAAAAACAGGAATGAACCTGGAAGGAAATTTACACGATCATAATTGGTACGAGTCGCCAATCTGCTCGGGAAATTGACTCGTTCCTGTTAACACCCCCCACATCCAACCATTGGAGCCTTTAAAACCAGCTTTGTGTTTAACTGTTTTTATGTTAAATTTAGTGATTTTTTGAGACATTTACGCGAATATCACCTCCCTCGCTTCATCTGCCTCCATTGTTGCTGCTTAAAGCTCATTACATTCATTGTCTAAGAATCTACACAACAACATGTAATGCACTAGATTTAGACACACTGCACAGTGTGAACACACTTCTATCGTTATAATATTAAATGGAAGTGCAAAAGGAGGCGATTTTGGACATAGCATCAGTGTTATTCTATTTATTTTTCTATTTTTATGCCTTGAGCCTATTTAGAGCTTTTTATGGGGTTAACAAGTATGTAAAAAAATGCAAAATTCCTTTGCAAATTGTGGAAAAATGCAAATCAAATAAATCAATATAATCCAATTTATTAATATATATATTTATCAATATATCCACGTAATAGATGAATCATTACACCTTAATGAAGAGCCAATTAGGAGACACAAGTACATTTATGTATAAAGTCCCTTTAAAGAACAGAAAGTCACTTACCACTTATATAAATAATATGATAATATAAATAATGAAAGAAAAGAAAAATGCAAACCTTAAAGGACCTGTATGTATTTTTTCTACATTGAAATGTCTGAAAAAACAATTACAATTTTTTTGCAATTTTTGCGAAATTTTACAAAATTTTACAAAATTTTACGAAATTTTACCCATTTAAACAGATATACAGAGTGTTTTTTTATGGTCGGCCCCTTTATCACCTTCTGTAGTCGTTTTTAATAAGATCGATTAACACGATGAAGGATTGTGGTTGGACACACACACACATCACACACCTGTCAGTTCTGATTCATAAAAAACCTACAGTTCAGCAAATAATGAATGATAAATAAATGAATGTGGAAAACATTGATCTGTCTTGTAAATTGCAGCCAGAGGGAGGGGGGGTAAAAAAAAAAGAAAAACTGGAAAAAACCAACAAAAAACAAACCAAAGTCTGAGACTAAACATAGATTCTATGAAAGCTATTGACTTTTTTTCATTGCTGGAGGACACATCGATTTTTCTCTTTCATTGTGCGTTCGCAGACTCAGGGAGAAAAAAAAGACGTTTTCCACAAAGACGAGGAGATAAAAAAAAAACAGAAAAGCTGCAGCGTTTCAAGGGAGTGGACTCGAACCTGTTGAGCGACTCTTTCCTCCTTTATTTCTGGGAGGACACTCGTCTCTTTTTATTTTTATCTTTTTTAATCTTTCTTACAGCGGCATCCGCTTCCCCCGTCTACAAAAGGCCATGAAAGAGAATGAGTGATTGGTCCATCTATGTGCATGTTGGGTTTGACCTATTTCTGCTGCTCTGACATGATGTTGGCATTTCAGCCTCACACGTGGAGACGCAGGTGAAAACTGACGGGTTTCCACATGTTGACAGACAGAATGCAACAGAATAGAACATAATAGAACAGAATAGAATATAATATATTCTATATTTATATCTAATAATAAACAGTAGTTAATGTGGAAAACATGGACCAACTTACAACAAAGAATAGCTTTATTAACTAACAGAAAAGATTTAAAGTGAATCTGAAATTAAACAATAAAATTAAATCCTTAATTAAACATTTTCTGACTGACCATGTCAAACCATATGATAGTGAAAAATAAAACTACATAAATGGTCTTATCAGTGATTGTGGTGTAACGTCTTTAATTTCTTTGTCTCTTCGTTTGTCTCTTTATCTCCGTCTCTCTCCGCCTGTCTTCTCACCCCTGTTAAATATGTTTTCATGGTGTCACTTGGTGTCTACACTTCATACTCATACTCTGTGCTGTATGCTCCCTGTGAACACTCTGCTGCCCCCTGATGTAGTGGAGGTGCAATTGCACTTTATTCTAGAACAGTAAAAATATAAAATCTACATAAATAAAGGCCCCACTATTTGAGAACCACTGTGTTAACACCACCTGTTCATTTGAGCACCACTGCCCCCTAATGTAGTGGAGGTGCAATTGCACTTTATTCTAGGACAGTAAAAAAATTAAACCAAAAAAATTTAAAAAGCGTGTTTGCCGCGGTCAAACGCGCCCCCTCCTTGATGGAGCCTTACACCCCCGAGGTAGAAATTGTCCAGTTCAGGCCAATTATTACTTATTAAATGTTATTGTGTTATTTTATTTTCTCATTATTATTGTCATGTTTGTAATTTCAAGAGAAACAAAAATAATATAAATTATGCAATATATATTTTTCTTGAAATCAATATTCAATCCATTTTTGCACTTTTTTTTTATTTTTGGAAAATATTTTGGAAATAATTGAAATAGCAGAAAACAGCAATACAGAAAATGTCATTATTCACTTTATTTAAAATGTATAAAAAGATAAAAACATGTTTTTTTTGAGGAATTGCTGGAATATGGAGTCATTACAGCTTCCGATTAAGAAAATATTGCAAGAAAACAACCCTCACTGATGCGTATGTTTAATAGATTACAGTGACATCTGCATTTAGATCCATAAAAATGTTATTACAGTAGGTGGAAATGCATTAACTCATCATTACAATGATGAATGATGATAAATAAATAAATTACAGTGAATCGTGAATCCTTTCCACCAAATGGTGGAATCGAGCTGCAGGAAAAAAAACCTCCTTTATCCTGATGTCTGTGTTAAAGGTGTAGTCCTGCAGGTTTCGGCTGTTACCGTGGCAACGGCAGGTCGTGCTCGGAAAGAAGGATGGACCCCGGGATGGGAAACGTTGGCGTGATCGGCGAGTTAATGACGCGGCAAAGTCAAAGATGAGGGAGATTAAATTACGAAAAGTTGGTGACGGATCACAGCTTGTGATCAGAAGACTTTATAAGGAGTCGAGTAATAATTAATTATAACAACGATTTGACCCGTTATTCACGGATTCAAGGTTGATATCAGTTTGTTTAGATCCATTGATTTGACATTTTTGGCCTAAAATTGAACCAGTGCGACTGTGAAATAAAAACCATAATTCTGCAATTCCTTTTGTGGTATAAATTAATTATGGATATGAAACAAACAAGTGAAAAAAACAATGAATAGAAAATGGAATTTGAAGAATTGCTTTTTAATTGTTATTTCTGCTGTTGTTTTTCCAACATATAACACAAATAACAGCATTTATATGTATGTAAAAAACATATAATTATGAAGATGGAACAAGTTTTTGGAAAAAAATGTAGGTTAAATGAGTGTTTGAATATATTGAATATTCAACATCACGCTGCTGCTGCATGTTTTGTTGCATTTATTAATAAAAGTACAAACTCTGCCGTGATTAAATCCAATATGTTATGTCCTAGCATCAATACAAGTGATTTATTACCTTTTAATTCACTGTGAGATCAATATATGCCAACTCGCCATGTAGAATAAAGCAGGAATATAAATCAGTATATCAATATAGTAGATGAATCATCAGATAAAATACTTTATTGAGTGTAGGTTGATCATTTATCATCATAAAGATCAGTGTAATAATCGATTAATTATTGCAGGTTTATTTTTTTTCATTTCTGAGGCTGAAAAGCATTAAACCTGCTCTACTTCTGCTTTTTTTGAGGTTTTATAACATGATTTATGAATAAAACTCAAAGCTGTTGTTGTTTCAGGGAGTTTAACATTAAAACTAAGCCAATGAGCCAATGAGGCTCCGGCTATCACTGCTCGCCGTTTCCATGGTGACGCATCCATCGCCATGTGAGCAGCACGTCGCCGTTGTTGTTGTTTCCTCCGTAGCGCCACGTTATTCCAAACAGGACGCTTTTTGAAATAATCACGCGGGGATGTTTGCAATTTTAGATCCGGCCTGTGCAAAAAAAAAAAATGGAACCAGATGGAACGGATCATTTCAGCTTAGGAACGGAAAAAATCTGTGTTTTTGTTGTTGCTTTTCTGTGTTTTTATCACTAAAGGAACAGCAGGAAGAGTTTTGGGAAGTTTGCATCATCAGCTCCGGTGTGAAATACAGAAAATTTCTTCATAAATTCCATAATAATTAGGATGAAGTTGTGTGTTTTTTTTAGATTTTGGTCACCGGGGGAATGGAAAATTATTTAAAAAAAAAGTTGTTTCCTCCTTATCATCGAGGAGGAAACTCCCGGAGGGGGAAAAGGTGGCGGGTGAGAACCGACATTCCTGCATGGAGCCCTCATTAAGCCGAGCGGATCGGGAATGACTGGTTTAGATTCACGGCCGTTCCCGATCTGGAAAAAAAAAAAAAAAAAAAAAAAGACCTCGTGATGGAAACAGCATGCAGCAGGAAATTAAAGGCAGCTGCATCCCGGTTGTTTGTTCCAGTATTAGAGGACCTTTCTTCTTCTTTCATTTCGCTGCTTTTTCACACTTCTTCAAAAGGGAGAAATGGGGTTAAAGCGGAATTAAAACTGCGGAGTGAAGCAGCTTGAACCAGAGATGTAACCCATGCATCTGATTGGATGGAAGCTGCACAATGGCTTCCAATACGAGGGGAAAAAAATGGAATTTCCTGATCCCTGTATACCTGTATCTACGGAAGTGTGTAAAAAAAGGCTACTGGAAAATCAGCTTCTCCTTGTTGACTTCTGCCGCCGGAATTCTTTGGAAATGGAGGAATAATAAGGAGAAAAATGCAATTTCTCCCACTTTAGTTTCAACACAACCCAGTCATGTGTCCGGAAGATGATGATGATGCTAAACACCCATTCATCTCCATTCATTTTGAAAACCTACAATATATGTATGGCATCATAAATTATAATAAAGTGTTATAATATTATATATTATTTCTGAAATATTTCCTACAATCGTATTTTCTACCATCATTAAACGTCATCGAATTTGAAGAATTTCTAAATATTCATTTATCAATTATGAATTCAAGATTTTGGGAAAAAAACCTGTAGAATTTGTTGTTATATGGGGGTTGTATATTTATAAAGGTACCTAGAATTATGTTCAGAATTTGTCTAAAAAACAAATATCTCAATTCGTTCTATTGTTCCAAATGTTTTATGGAGTTTTTCCTTGTGAATATGAGCGTCTACGGAACCTAAATGGGTAAAAACCCAGTGAAGAGAATCTTTGATTTGTGATTTTAGGCTTTTTAAAATAAAACTGACTTGACTGTTGAAAGTTTTTAATCATGGAAATGGAATTCCCATCTGTTTTCCAAACTGCGTGATGCTTTAAATATATAGATGTGTAATAGTTTATGTGATTTTATTTCTATATTATTGAAAAACTCCTGTGGGACGTGAAAGGCCAAATGTTTAGCAGAATAATAACTCAGAGGAGTGAACAGGTTGATTCACGCTGAGGTTAAATTTATCTCAGCTTTGAACCTCGCGTCCTCGCCGTTAGTCTGCGAGAGGCCGGGGGGGTCAAAGGTCAAAGGTCGCGATGTTAGAGGACGACCTTTCCTGTGTCTGTCTGTGCCCCCCCCCCGAGGTCCAGGTCTGGAACTTCATCTGCTCCTGGCCCCCACCTGCTGCCGCACATCACACACACACACGCACACACACGCACACCTGCTGTGTGAGCAGCTGCCCACGCCGCCTGTTTTAATCATTCGAATCGATATGCAACACAGGAGAGGTGTGATTCACCTTGTGTGTGTGTGTGTGTGTGTGTGTGTGTGTGTGTGTGTGTGTGTGTGTGTGTGTGTGTGTGTGTGTGTGTGTCACAATATTCAACAACAAATCAAGTGTTTAATTTTCAAGGAAATAAGAACACAGACCCATTTATCCTTATTGGACAATTATGTGGGTTATGCTATAGACCAAATGGGCCACATAGAACAAAGAACAAAGTTCTTTTCAGAATAATATAATAAAAGATCTGTATTTTAACATATATGTAATTGGTGGTATTCCATATTAGGATAATTAGTTTATGTCACTATGAGACTTAATGAGCCAATGAGAGTCTGGGGGAACCAAAGTTCTCGTTACACCGGTGTAACAACACTGTTGGTCCCTATGGGTTAAATTACAGAATAAATTCAAGTACAAGCCGACATGGTAAAAAAAAGAAATCTATGACTTCTGCTGCAAATACAAACCCAATCACATGTTTTTTTAAGCCACATATGAAAAACTAATAGTAAAAATCTCCAATAAGAGTCATTTTGCTTGAAAAATATCCATCGTTCTTGGATAAAAAAGCAATGAGGAAAAATGTTTTCGGCGCCAAAAGCGTTCACCCAACAGCAGTAAAACCTGTTACTCCAAAAGCCAAATGTGTAACGTACGCTGTAAATGTGAGTGGGGCACTTATGCATGCCAGTGCATGGATAAAAGTTAAAGAATAACATGCATAAAATAACGTGCACCAACTCTCTCCATGAAACGTTCCTCCTCCAGACAAGAACATTATTAATAGTTAATAACACCCCAATGTTTAGTGCAAAGAACATACACTTCCTGCTCTGGTATCAACTAACGAAAATATCTGAAATAACTTAATAGTTGATAACCAGACAAAGATTCATGGTAATGAAGGTTTTTCTGACCAATGCACAGCTTTGCTGAATGATCACAGGCATCATAAATCTCCAAATTCAAAAGTCTGCAGACAAACCGAGGCTGCAAAAACGACGAGCTCCGTCGAGTGGAGACAACGGGAAAAACATTTATCTGCCGATTCTGAACTCGACGCTCGTCACGTTTCCACGTGTACGACAGCTGGATGTGTCGTATCTGATTTTCCCTGTTGGCGTATAACTTGATCTGTGGTGGAGAATCTCGCCTAAATTGAAACCACGATACAGTTTGCGCTGGTTTGACAGGGTTTTACGTGTGTGTGTGTGTGTGTGTGTGATGGCCAACAGCGTCTGATAAAGGCGAGTTATTCCTAATAAAAAAAGTGCAAATGGAGCGAAACCGCTAACGAAGTCGCTCCAGTTCTGGGTGATTTTAAGCGTTTTTTAGCATTTATTATTTTCTTTATTTATCGTGAAGTGATGAACTCGTCACCTGCAGCACAGGTGACAGGATGAATTCCCCGTCGTCACACACAAACACATACAGTAAATAAACAGATGACAAAACCCTCACAGCTGCTGCACATCGCTGGTTTCATTTATTTATTTATGACTTTATTTTAGGAGAAACTGTACTCCTGCTGTCACCACGACTCCACTACCACGCGGATTCTTTTTTTTTTTTATTTTAGCTTTGACGCCTCAGTTCCTCGTTGTCATGTTTAAAACACAAACACACACACACACACACACACTGCCAAACACCTTTTTTTTCTAATTTAAAGGAAATAAGAAGTGGTTCCATACTGACAGCTGTCAGATCCTGCAAAAAATTACATTTTACCAAGGGGGGAAACATCACATCTAAATTGTAAGTGCTTCAAAACATGATGAACTTGTCCTTTTAATGAAGCACAGAAGCAAAATCTCAGCAATTTAATGTATAGTGGTGGTCCTCAAACTACCGCCTCTACATTTGTTTCGGCCCCCTGAACAATACCAGAAAGCATTTTGAATATTTTCCATCTATCGTATTTTCACGACTATAAGGCGCACATGTAAGTCTTATATTTTTCTTATATTTTCAAAATGTGCGATGTAGGTGTGGATTGTAGATAAAATAACGGGGATGTGCGTTATGCAGAACATCGTTGTTTTAACAACCTGAAAATGGTAAAGAGAGAGCAAAGACTGGATCAGTGGATCACAGAGCAAAGGCTGGATCAGTAGATCACAGAGCAGAGACTGGATCAGTGGATCACAGAGCAAAGACTGGATCAGTAGATCACAGAGCAAAGACTGGATCAGTGGATCACAGAGCAGAGACTGGATCAGTGGATCACAGAGCAGAGACTGGATCAGTGGATCACAGAGCAAAGACTAGATTAGTGGATCACAGAGCAAAGACTGGATCAGTGGATCACAGAGCAAAGAACGAGTGGGAGAAGCGTTCCGAGGGTCACCATTCAACTAAAAGCAGTAAAGCTAGCAGAAGAAATGAAAGTTGAACATTTCCATCTTGGTCCTTTTGTTTCATAAAATTTTCCATCCAGACCAGGACTACGGTAGCGCAGCAACTTCCAGTGGATTATAACGCATCATTTAGAGGAAAGTGACTCTGATGGTGCATCAGGTTTAACGTGGATATTATCCTAACACTGTTTTTATTATTTCTACTAAACTCCATCTGCTGTGAATGTGATTTGCTTTACATAAGTGGAAAATATAGCATGGGTCAGTAACTCTGAATTCTATACAGTCTATTGCTGTGATTTTGCTTCGGACAAGTTCATAATGTTTGACGCCTAAAACCTAAAACATTAGAATCATCGACCATTAGAATAATTTTTTTTTCATAATTCACCTACAATTTTAGATCCAAAATAATAGTTAAATGTGAAATTTCAACCTTCCCAACGGGTCAAATCAAGGATAAATAATTGTCTCTTTTGTGCCAAAGTTACTCTTTCTGTTAATAATAATAAACAACAACATGTTTTATTTTTAGGCACCTTTCAGGAGGAGTCAAATATTACGATTAAGACAATATCCCCATTAAAAAGAGAACAAAAAGACCATTAACATCAGTGCAGGGCAGGAGATGTCCTGTTGAGATGGACAGATTCATTAAAAGAATTCTTTAAAAAGAAAGTGTATACTGTGCAGTCTTTGTGGATTTTAAAGGGATTCTCTTTAGCCAGAATGAACAGAGTAAAACCTCCGTCCGTGTTCAGTTTTTTTCAGTGTGAATCTGTCCTTTCACCTTCTCCTCACTCTGCAAATCAGCAGCCAAATTAAGAGTAATCATGAAATTCCAACCTGTTTCACACGGTGCACGCTCTGAATATGCAGCACATCTTATACATATAATATATAATTACACCCAGGGGTGATCCTGGCCTGTTTGAGGCCCTGGGCAAACATGCCCTGTGGCGTCCTCCCCCCACCACCACCACCACCACACATACACAGATGACACATATTAAGGAATCCTTAATCCTCAATTAGAACTGTCCAGTCTTAGCGAAGCATGAAATGCAAATTCTAAAAAAAAACAGCAGCTGAATAGGAGCCATCAATAATACAGCTCTTCTAATTAATGCCTAACACGTGGAGAGAACCTGTATAAACATATAGGTTATAAAACCAATATATGAGGCCTATATAATATTAGCCACTTTCCTATAACATATGTACTATTACATACTTAAGACAAATATTCACGTCATATGAGCTACAGTCGGTATGAACAGATTCCACTGGGTATATGAGGCAATAGGAGATATACTTATGTCTTGTATGCACATATAGAGCTAAAATATGGATGTAAAGAAGCAATACAGTAGACTTATACACCCTGTATATGCATATGTATGCATCTCAGTTTGGCCTAAATGCAGCATCATTATTATTATATGCTGCATTATGATATATAATATTATTATATGCTATATATATGCAGGATTATGATATATAGTGTATATAGCTATTTATAAAGCACATTTAGAATTATATATGCAGCGTTAATGCTATATAGTGTATATATCTATATATAAAGCATATTTATATTTTTATATATGTGCACATAAGCTATATACATGCAGCATATATGCTATATAATGTATATAGCTATATATAAAGCATATATATTATATATGTGCACAAATGCTATATATATATATATATATATATATATATATATATATATATATATATATATATATATATATGCAGCATATATGCCATATAATGTGTATATCTATATATAAAGCATATATAATATTATTATATATGTACACATACGCTATATATATGCAGCATATATGCTATATAGTGTATATATCTATATACATGCAGCATATATATTATTATATATGTGCACAAATGATATATATATATATATATATATATATATATATATATATATATATATATATATATATATATATATATATATATATATATATATATATATATGCAGAATATATGATATATATTGTATATATCTATATACATGCAGCATATATATTATTATATATGTGTACATAAGCTATATATATGCAGCATAAATGCTATATATATATATATATATATATATATATATATATATATATATATATATATATATATATATGTATATATATGTTCATATAAGCTATACATATGCAGCATATATGTGCACATAAACTGCACAAGGGTTTCATGTATGCACATATATCCTCATATATGTTCTTTCCATGCATGTGGGTCATTTCTTGTTCCATCATGGCATCGTAGAGGAGTGAAGAGGTTTCCATGGCAACCTGTGAAGCTTTATTGACCCCCATACCCAATGATAGTGATAGAGGTAGTGGTGGAAAAAAAAGAAAAGAAGAAGTGGCATAAGTGACACTGGGGAGAATTAAGACATTTTCATGCAGGGTCTAATTCACCTTTGTCAGAAATGTCGATGTGTTGAGTTATTTTGAGGAAACAACAAATCTACACTGTTATACACACACTACTTTACATTTTATAAAAGTGTCATGTATTCATGTTGTCCCATAAAAAGATATAGCCAAAATAATCTGAGTGTTGCACTCATTTTTCTGAGATCTCACGGGAAACGTGTTCCACTTTCACTTTTGTGATTCCAATGATATCCATTCAATATTGTCATTAAAAAGGGAGCGGTAATGGTGTGTGTGTGTGTGTGTGTGTGTGTGTCACTCAGCATGACACAAGACACAACAAGTACTGGTTTGGTAAAGTACAAGTCGGAGTGGGAGGGGGGGCTGTAAATCCTCATTCCAATGATCCTGTTTTTTTTTGTTTTTCCTCAGTTACAGGGAGTTTCATAGCGGAGCAAAAAGGAAAAAGAGCACCCTGAACCTTCCAATTACAGCCCATAATCATAACTCCAGGGCCACGGCAGCCATGTCCTCCTATATTTGGCCTTGGTTTCTATTTATCCTAATGGTGCACAGAACAAACAGCATCTCAGGACGCGTCTTGATGTGCATGAACAAGCAAACAGATGACATCCTGCCAAAGCTTTATATATATATAAATATATATATATATATATATATATATATATATAAATGTATGTGTAAAACCATCTTTATTGTTGCATGGTGCAGACAGACAGGCAGAAAAGAAAAAACGTCTTTCAAGACCTCTCTTTTTTTTGTTTCTTTGTAATTTTGGTTTCTCTCATGTTCGACATCAAAGATGTTGAAATTGTTTTTCCCCCCCCGATGTTGTGTACTCTGTAATTATTAATCTGCCTCTCGCGAAGACGCCTGCCTTCAGGGGGGGGGGGCGAAGTCAGACACAAAAGGCCTCTTTCTCTGGATCTGTGATGTGGAGCGGCACAAAGCAGGAAAGAGAGAAAAAAAAACCAAAAACTGAGAGTGTGTGAACTGTCAGATAATAGTTGTAAACTTTGAGGGGGAAAGTGACGCGAGGCGTTAATGAGGAGCCTGATTCCCCCCGCTCTCCGCTGATTAGTCACCATTCACAAAATAAAATAAAAATAAAATAAAAAAACCCTCCGGGCTGTGATCATGTGGATGCGACAGCGTCACAACGGACAAATTCGGCGGCTTCACGCTGCTGTTTTCCATTAAGAGCACACGTAACGAAGCCTGCTGTCAACCTGTTGCTGCACACCAGTTCACACGGTACAAAGTTACAGAACAGCAGCGGTGATGAGCTGTTTAATTACCTGTTGGAGATTACTGATATAGGAATAAACAAGTGAGAGGTTGTTCTTTTAAATACCAAGGCTAACATTCTATGTAGCCTATAAAATATTATAGTTATAATTAGCCTATAATGTATGTAATGCTATGTTCAGTCATGTTATTTACTACTTATATCCATTAAAACCAAATCACAGCCTCTTATTGATGGATGATTCATACTGTGATTGAACATTAGCTCAACATATTTGTAGTGCATGTGCTTTTCACATTTTATTTTAAGCTACATTTGCAGCAGGTGACAGGTTAACGTCTTTTTACTGTTCTTTTTCTGGTCATCCTCTGTCTTTTATTGGTGGAATAAATGTTAACCTCATTCATTCATGAGAACAGAGACCTGTCGTTCCATAACAAGTAGGAATTGGAGCTAATAGAACGTCAGTGGGACTAATTCTGGCTCATTTGCAGGCGTTAAAATCTACCAAGATGGAGTCTCTATGCTAAATATTAGATATTTTATCGCCAAGTGAAGACGAAAGCATCCAGGATCAGAGCATCTTGTTTCTTCCTGTTTCTTGCAAAAACCACAAGTGAACCTGCAAAACCGCATAATACAAACCTTTAGTTTCCTACAGCAGGTTAATTAACACATGTAACACATCATTGCATGAACATTAAATATAATGAACATAATACACATCACATGTTCTCTTACTAAGCTTAATGTTATTATTCTGTGTGAGTGAGAAGAAAAAAGAATTCAGTTTGCTTCAAAATAAAAGTTGGGCTTCAAAATAAAAGTCCAGTCCACAACTTTTGTGAAGTAGAGTAGATAAGAGTAGAGTAGAGTAGAGTAGAGTAGATTAGATTAGATTAGAGTAGATTAGATTAGTGTAGATAAGAGTAGATTAGAGTAGATTAGAGTAGATAAGAGTAGAGTAGATTAGATTAGAGTAGATTAGATTAGAGTAGAGTAGATTAGAGTACAGTAGGGTAGAGTAGAGTAGATTAGAGTAGAGTAGAGTAGAGTAGAGTAGAGTAGTGTAGTGTAGAGTAGAGTAACTGTATTGATCCCAGAGGGAAATGAAGGTTTCCAAGTAGCCTACATAAATACACAATACACATAATGCCCACACAGGCACTTTAGACACAAATATACACAAGAAATTAACACAAATCTATGTGTTCTATTCTAAAATTAAACCGTAAAATAAGATAAAATGTGCAAGAGATTTGAGATAGAGAACATGTTAACATGGACAAGACAGCAAAGATGGGTATTTATACAAATATATGCATGAATCACGTTATTCAACAAAAAAAATGAAATAATTATAAGGTGCATGAAGACATTAAGCTAAGTTTAAAGTGGACTATATATAGATATTTAAAGGTGACATTGTTGGTAAATTTTGGGGCTTTTTTTATTTCTGCCCGTGACTTACTGTTTTTCGTGAAAACGTCCTGTGCTCTTTCGTGTGTTTCATTTTGGCCAAGAAAGCAAAGAGTGTTTTCTGGGATATAGAGCTGTGATGAAGTAAATAAGACAAAATAAATCACGTTATTCAACAAAAAAATACTTATATAAGGTGCAAGAAGACATTAAGCTAAGTGTATGTCAAGGTCAAGGTCATGGCCCCATTAAGCAAATAGTGGTTTTAACACACACACACCCTTTTTTAATTTTAATTGTTTTTTCCGTAAAAACGTCCTGTGCTCTTTCACGTTTTTCACTCTTCTCTTCTCTTCTCGGGAAATCGAGCAGTGGAACGGTTTCACCTTCCCTGACGTGGTGCGTGGAGCTACGTAGGAGGCAGAGCTGACAGCAGGCGACAATAGAGAAAATCCCATTAGCTGCCCCCCCCTCCACCCCCCACCCCCCACTGACACTAAACTGACATGAATGGGAAGAGCCGGAGCAGGTGGGTGGTCTGTCAGCGATGTCAGGAAACACACGCGATTTAATATGATGGACAACAATCCCTGCGAGGAATTATTTCCCGGTTTTAAGCCGAGACAGAAGGTGGAAGGAGACAGATAGAAATAAAAAAAAGAGCCACAAGAAGCGAACAAACCATTAAATGAAGAAAAGGGAAAAAAAAGAAAGGAGAAGGAGGAGAAGGGGAATGCCGGCTCCTACGTGGCCGCCGGGTTAAAACGGTTTCTGGTCAGTGGGAAGTGGCAGCAGTGAGATGCCCAAAATTAGAGAGGTCCCGGGCGGATCTTAGGGAAGCCTGTTATCCTCGGCGTGCCGGCATTCCAGAGCCGGAGCAAGAGGGAGGGCATGGAAGCATGTTGGGGGGGGGTGAGGAACGACGAGATGGGAGGGCCCCGCTTTCGTGGCGGATTTTCCGAAACCACAGAGTCCGCTCGGGAAGACCGGGAATGTTTGCTGTTTGCTGTCAAACACACTGGCTGGCAGGGAGGTCCGTGTCCGTTTCAACTCAGTCTTGTTTTATTTTCCATCATTTTTATTCAAAAACACATTTTTTTGTTTGTATTTTCACAGGTGTCAAGTTACTAACTACAACTACATGTTACTTTAATGGAAAATCTTGGGTATCTACAAATTATTAAGTCATTTTTACAACCATAAATTACACAGGAAAATGTAATTAATCCAATATTGAGTAAATTATCTTTAATCAATGCTAAAATAATTCTGGCAGACTTTCTTTATTTTAGTCTATTTAATCTTGTTTTATTTTCCATTATTTTTATTCAAAAACACATTTTTTTGTTTGTATTTTCACAGGTGTCAAGTTACTAACTACAAATACAATTACTTGAATGGAAAATTTTGGGTATCTACAAATTATTAAGTCATTTTTACAACCATAAATTACAATATTAAAAATATTATATATACCTCCTTATGTTACTTGAATAGAAAATTTTGGGTATCTACACCTTACTGAAGTCAACATACAACCATAAATCACACAGGAAAATATTAAATCTGAACATGTTTGATGTAATTATTTCAACATTGAGTAAATTATCTTTAATTAACCTATAACGCTGGCAGATATTTTTGATAATTTCAATTTTTCTTTCTTTATGTTAGTCCATTTAATCTTGTTTTATTTTTCATCATTTTTATTCAAAAATAAATCAAGAGAGAAAGTTTTCTGAAAAAAACAAGGATTAGTAAAAAGGCTGAATAGCAGATAAAAACGAAAAACGAAACGAAAAAAATGAAAATAAAAACTCACTATTAGATGTTAAGACAATAGTATTTTATATGGTACTATGACAAAACTTCCACTTGGTATAATCCTAAAAACTTGGTACCAGATAGTTTAAAATTATTTTAAAACACATGTTCTAGGTGGAATCAATATTTAAAATTGATCATTTTATGTCAAAAATCACACAAAATAGTGATTTTAGTCAAGATAAATGGTACAAATGGACTTTAAATGCCATTAAACCAACATTAACGTTTCGTGTTTAGATGGGACCAATAAATAGTTGTGTAGATACACCACTTTCATTCTTTGTTAGAAGCAGTTTCCTCCACTTCTCAGGCTGATATCAGTGGGTTTTGATACGAAGAACATGCAGGGTTTTTTTTTTTTAAAAAGGGAAGCGCACGGACATTTGGAATCGATGGGAAAACGCCTTTTTTATTGGAGCGTTTGAACTCCCCCAGATGGTCTGACGCACAAAACCAAAGCCAGATCAAATAGGAAGTGAAGGCAACGGAGAGAGAGGAAGAGGAGTGAAAATAATGCAAAAATTACACATTCATCGTCAGCGACAAATTGGAGGAGGAGGAAACGGACCTGGTCAAAGGTCACAAGGGTCAGCGACGAACACTACAAGACCTCTTGATTTCAGCTGATTCAGGCCTTGATTCACCAGTGGAAGGGGGACCAGTGAAGACGGGGGTTCTGGGAGGTTCTGGGGGGTTCTGTTATCTGTTAGGCTGGTGTGCTGGAACAGATTATCGCTGCCTGAAGAGGAGGGGGGGGAGGAGGGGTTTGGTTTTGTAGTCAGAGGACGAGCAGCCTCCAAATCCCTGATTATTCACGCCCCTACAACCGCCTCGCTTCGTCCGAGCCGTTTATTGACTTTATTTATTTACTACGGCGTTCAGCAGGTTTTTTCTCCTTCATCGGCCGCCAACTCGACAACAAAAAAGTGATTTCTGCAGCCGTTGCTGAAAAAAAAAAAATTGATTTCTCCAACTGAACAAGCATTATATATTATAATTATAATATATATATTATATTTAGGGCGACACGGTGGTGCGGTGGGTAGCACTGTTGCCTCACGGCAAGAAGGTCGCAGGTTCAAGACCGCCTTGGGCCTGGGTCTGGGGCCTTTCTGTGTGGAGTTTGCATGTTCTCCCCGTGTCTGCGTGGGTTTTCCCCGGGTACTCCGGTTTCCTCCCACAATACAAAAAACATGCTCAGGTTAATTGGTAAACTCTAAATTGCCCATAGGTGTGAGTGTGAGAGTGAATGGTGTGTGAATGGTGTGTGTGCCCCACGATTGGCTGGCGACCATCTGGGGTGTATCCCTGCCTCTCGCCTTAACGCGCTGGGATAGGCTCCAGCAGACCCCTGCGACCCCGAAAGGGAATAAGCGGGATAGACAATGGATGGATGGATGGATATTATATTTAACTTTAAGTGCTTTACTTTAAGTAAAAACCGCTGAGGCTGATTAACACGTTAAAACCCACTAGCTACTACAGCTGAACCTTCATTTTCTACTCAAAATGACAAATATATATAAATGTTACTGATAAAGAAACATGATAATAGACAACTTAGTGAAAAAAATAAATAAATATATATATATATATATATTTATTATTATTTCTCGCTTGTTTTTTTCACAAAACAACCAGAGGTGTCAATTAATTGAGAAATACAAAAAAAATGTTACTTAAATAGAAAATTTGGGGTATTTACACTTTACTGAAGTCAGTATTTCTTCAGCTGATATTTTACTTCTACTCCTCACATTTTTGCGGCCGTTGCTGAAAAAAAAAGGGATTTATATTATAATTATAATATATATGATATATTTATTTAACTTTACATGCTGTTAAAACCGCTGAGACTAATTAACACGTTAAAACCCACCAGCTACTACAGCTGAACCATCATTTTCTACTCAAAATGACAAATATATATACATGTTACTGATAGAGAAACATGATAATAGACAACTTAGAGAAAAGAACTTATATTTTTTATTATTTCTTGCTAGTTTTTTCACAAAACCACCAGAGTCGTCAATTAACTGAGAAATACAAAAAATTTGTTATGTTACTTAAATAGAAAATTTTGGGTATCTACACTTTACTGAAGTCAATAATTTTTCAGCTGAATTTTTACTTCTACTCCTCACATTTTTGCGGCCGTTGCTGAAAAAAAAGTGATTCATATTATAATTATAATATATATGACATATTTATTTAACTTTACGTGCTGTTGAAATGGCTGAGATTGATTAACACATTAAAAAACATTTTCTACTCAAAATGACAAATATATATAGAAAACATGATAATAGACAACTTAGTGAAAAAAAAAATTATATTTATTATTACTTTTGCTTGTTTTTTCACAAAACCACCAGAGGTGTCAGGTAACTGAGAAATACAAAAAAAAATTGTTATCTTACTTAAATAGAAAATTTTGGGTATCTACACTTTACTGAAGTCAGTATTTTTTCAGCTGAATTTTTACTTCTACTCCTCACATTTTTGCGGCCGTTGATGAAAATTTGTAATTTTTTTAAATTAATTTCATCTATTGTATTAAGTGTCCAGTTCATTATAAAAATCCATATTTATCATAAAAAAAATTTAACATACATATACATCTAAATTTGGTTGTAAGGTTGCATGTTTAAAAATGGTCTTAAAACTATGATAATCATTATAATTTGTTCCTCATTAACATTTTTAGTTACTTTTGGAAAAATTTGACTTTTTTTAAGTAACTTGACCAACTATCATCTTCTGCATAATTATATAAGAAGACAGCGAATATATAAGATAATCCTTTATTGGTCTCACAAGTTGGGAAATTGCATCAGCAACAGAAGCAGAGACCAAGCAATGCAAAAAATAAAGATTGCATACAGAATATAAAAATAAATAAAATGTGCACAATATAATATAATATAGGGTAAATGCACCATATAACATACATGTAACCTACATGTAGAAATATATATATAATATATGTACATAATTCTTCTCTAGACTTGTTAATCATGTGAATGTCAGTTTTTAACTGAGATATAAAGACGATGTGAAGAGTTTTTTTTTTTCTGCCTGACATCTGATGAATAGAGAACCTACTGCAGTGTGATCATTTATCTCAGCGACAGCCCCGCATTTATATTATGTGCTCAGTTAAATGGTTTTCTCGCCGTTTCCACAGTCAAATTAACATTATTAAATTAACATCAGTAGAGAATTTATAGGCAGTTACAGGAACAAAGGACGATTTTTTTCCTTTAAACTGTTCAAGATGACAGCTGAAGCTGTTTTTTTTTTCATGCGTCTAAAATTAAACTGAATAAATGCTAAATATTCTGTGTAAAAATCAGTTTTACCATGTTAATTCCATGTTAGTTCCATTTTGTGGGAAGTGAGATTCCAATTTTATTTAAATGTCTTTTGGATTACAGTGGGGGAAAAAAAAGCTGATAATGTTGGTTTGACCACTAATAAAGACTTAATCAGTCTGTAATTTATTTGCATTTTATTGAGTAAATAGGTGTTTGATCCCCTAGTAACCATGAAGGTTCTTGTCAGTGCAGACAGGTTAGACTCTCCAGATGACCTTGTCCCTGATTGAAGACACCTGGTACCACTGATGACTGTATAAAAGCACCTGGCCTCAGAACCAATCTGTTTGTCAGACTGACTCCAAACTCCCCAACATGGGGAAAGACTGAAGAGCTGTCTGTGGGTTTAAGGGAGAAGATCGTAGACCTGCATGAGACCAGTATGGGCTGAGAAACCATCAGAAGAAGCTGGTGTTAAGATCACAACTCACAAGTACAAGAATCACAACATGATCATCAATAGATCTAGTTCTGGGGATCCAAGTAAGATCTCACCTCATTGGGGTTTCCAGGATCATGAGAATGAATAGAAATAGACCTTACACAACGAGGGCAGAGTTAGTGGATCATCTTAAAGCAGCTAGGATTACAGTCACCAAGCAAACCGTTGGTGACACTTTAAACATCTTGAAGTGCTCGCATAGTACCATTGTTTAAGAAAGCACATGTGCAGGCCCACCTGAACTCTGCCAATGAACATCTGAATGATTTGGGAGAAGGTGTTATCAACCCGTCATGTCTGGGGGGAGAGACTTACTGCGTACCATCCCCACTGTCAAGCATGGAGGTGGTAACACTATGCTTTGGGGGGTGTATTTCTGCATAGGGCTACTTCACCGTATCAATGGGAGGATGGATGGGGCCATAAGATAAGATAAGATAAGACTTTATTGATCCCACAATGGGGAAATTAGCTTGTTACTGCAGCGTACAGAGTAAAGAAAAAGAAAAGAAAATAAAAGCTATAAAAAATAAAGATACACAACACTATGTACAAAATTCGTAGAATTTGTTGATCTGCATACACGGTATGCATTATGGACATAAGAATAGAGAAAAAATACTAATAAATAGCAAGAAAAAAGTATGCATAAGCAAAGCATATATACAGGTACTACTCGGAAAATTAGAATATTGTGTAAAAGTTGTTTTATTCATGCAATTCAACATAAAAGGTGAAACCAATACATTTTATAGACTCATTACAAGCAAAGTGAGATATTTCAAGCTTTTATTTGTTTTGATTTTGCTCATTAGGACTTGCAGCTTCAGAAAACCTCAAATTCAAAAACTCAGAAAATTAGAATACTGTTAAAAGCTTCAGTATTGAAGGCTCAAAGTGTCACACACTAATCAGGTAAGTAATCCAAAACACCTGCAAAAGGGTCCCGAGCCTTTAAAAAGCCTGTGTCTTTGGTTTAGAAGAATTCACAATCATGGGGAAGACTGCAGATCTGACAGTTGTGCAGAAAACCATCATTGACTCCCTGCACAAGGTGGGTAAGACACAAAAAGTGATCGCAAAAGAAGCTGGATGTTCTCAGAGTGCTGTGTCAAAGCACATTAATGGACAGTTAAGTGGAAGGCAGAAGTGTGGAAGAAAACGGTGTACAAGCCGGAGGGATGACCGCAGCCTGGAGAAGATGGTCAGGAAAGGGCCATTCAACAGTGTGGGGGAACTTCATAAGGAGTGGACTCAAGCTGGAGTTGCTGCTTCAAGAGAAACGACACGCAGGAGGATGCTGGACATGGGCTTCAAATGTCGTATTCCTGTTGTCAAGCCGCTCCTCACGAGCAAGCAACGCCAGAGGCGCCTTAGCTGGGCTAGAGAAAAGAAAGACTGGACTGTTGCCCAGTGGTCCAAAGTCCTCTTTTCTGATGAGAGCAAGTTTTGCATCTCATTTGGCAACAAAGGTCCCAGAGTCTGGAGGAAGACCGGAGAGGCGCAAAATGGAAGATGCATGAAGTCCAGTGTTAAGTTTCCCCAGGCTGTGATGACTTGGGGATCCATGTCAGCTGCTGGTGTTGGTCCTCTGTGCTTTATCAAGTCCAGCATAAACGCAGCTGTCTACCAGGACATTTTAGAGCACTTCATGCTTGCTTCAGCGGACCAGCTTTATGGGGATGCAGATTTCATCTTCCAGCAGGACTTGGCACCTGCCCACACTGCCAAAAGTACAAAATCCTGGTTCAACAACCATGGGATTACTGTGCTTGATTGGCCCGCAAACTCACCTGACCTGAACCCCATAGAAAATCTGTGGGGCATTGCCAAGAGAAAGCTGAACGGGAAGAGACCAAACAATAAAGAAGAGCTCAAGGCCGCGATTGAAGCATGTTGGTCTTCCATAACACCGGAGATGTGCCACAACCTGGTAGCATCCATGCCGCGCAGGATTAAGGCAGTCATTCGTTCAAAAGGGGCCCCAACCAAGTACTAAGTACAGATGCAACATTTTATTTTCAGAGGCCTGACATTTTTGTATTTAAAATCCCTTTTTTAAATTGATTTCAAGCAATATTCTAATTTTCTGAGTTTTTGAATTTCAGGTTTCTGAAGCTGTAAGTTCTAATGAGCAAAATCAAAACAAATAAAAGCTTGAAATATCTGACTTTGCATTTAATAATACTATAAAATGTATTAGTTTCACCTTTTATGTTAAATTGCCCGAATAAAACAACTTTTACACGATATTCTAATTTTCCGAGTAGTACCTGTACATACATACATGCACGTACACACCTACATACACACACACACACATATTTGCATGTATATACGGACATACACACATGTACACATACATAGCTAATGCATACTTAAGGTGCAGGATGTGTGTGTAGAGAAAAGTTACCATGTACCGTCAAATCCTAAGTGAACTTAAAATGGGTCATGAATGGGTCTTCCAGCAGGATAGTGACTACAGCCAATGCAACCAAGAAATGGCTGAAGAAGAAACGTATTTAGGTCATGGAGTCGCCCAGCATGTCTCCGGACCTAATGGCGTACCAATAGAAAAATATATATTTTTTTAATTCCCATCACTGGTTGAGGTGCAATAATAATCGTAATAATAAAACCTTTTGTAGAGGTATTTGTGTACTCTATGTACCTGACTTATGAAACCTGCTCCAAAAGAAATCCAAATTCTTTGACATTTTACCTCGGAATAAAAAGAGTTTATAGTTAATTTTCTGTGGTTTCCAGCTACTTTTATACTGGAGTTCTTCAGTTGCTTTTAGGAAGAAGTACCTAATAGCCACTAGCCAGTAACAGCTAGTATGGATCCTGCAGGGGTTTCCTGATGCATTAGTGTTGCAGTGGTTAAAGAAGTTTAATCTTTCTGGGCTGTAAAAATAAGAAAATTCAGTGACCAATAATGACCAATGTGGATCCCATATTCCAGTTTGAGGGTCCTTGGGAAGTGCCTTGTAAGCCAACCTTAATGCAGTGTCTCTCCTGTCAATATGGATATATATAATTGATTATGATCTCATTTTAATGAAAAGTTAATGCATTCAATCAGATGTCAGTGACTACAGTAAATATACGCGAGTACTAACCACTCTCCTTACAGCTCAGAATTCGCTCGGCTGTAAAATTGAGTCAGCGACAAGAAAAAAGTACAAAGACAAAAAGAGGAGTGAATTTCCAGAGCCTCACATGTGCTCTTTGTAATTGTTGCTGCTGGTGTCCAGATGGAAAAAAAAAACAAAAAACAAATCACATCGTGATGGTTTGAAGCTTCCAGCCAGAAGACGAATGACCTGCCTGGTGAAATATGCGTCCTGCCATGCCAGCGGCTCGGCCTGAACACGCACCGCAAGTAATTTACTGCCGCTAGGGGTCCCTCAATCAAAGCAACAGCAAAAAAAGACGTGATGTCATAGGGCAGAGCGGCATCATGGGAGATGTCGTCTTCTTTGATTTCGTCGTTATCCTAATTGGTGTCGTTGTCCAAAAAACAAGCAGGTGATGAAAACCTGGATAAAGCTGTTTAAAAATGAGTAGAAATGAACAGGATCTGCAAAGTGTATTACGAATATGCGGCTGTCTTTCTACTTTTGAGTGATTTGAGAAAAAAAATGTCTATTTGTCCCAGTATTGAGCAATAAGCCACCATCTCCACGACTGACGTGTTATAATGGAGGCGAATGGTGGCTTCACTTTGTTTTGCTCAGATCGTCTAATAAACGCTTTAAAGTTAGGAAAAATAGATTCCAAAAAAAAGCTGCCAAAATTTGACATAAAGTACAATTCATGACCTCCTGGAGGACCAGGATGATCATTATCTTCTATTGTCTACTCTACACTGTATTGAGTTGGATGCTGTTATTACACAAATATATAACATAGGTCATTTTTAGACGTTTTTAATGCGGAAAGGTTTGTGATTTTGATGGATTGGATGGGTTTTCAATACCAAAGCCGCAATCAAATTTCCCTTTTGTGGGGACAATAAATGAAACTTGAACCTGACCATATCGGGGCCTTTTTTTATGGCTAAAACGTCTAATCAGCGTGTTGTGTAGAAACTGAACGGCCCGTGGCAACGATTCCGGAAACTTCAGGAAACGCCGCGACTCAACGGAGTTCACCACAGAAATACACCATTACAAAAAAAAAAGATGTGGATTATTAATAACCCTCATAATAAGCCCCACATTTCCCCCCCAACGTCTCTCTGTGGTCAGGTTGGTTTGTTTTGACTCGAGTAGGACGGCAACGCTCAACGCCGCGGGGAGTCGCTGGATTCCAGAATGTGGCTGAAAATATGGTTTAATGGGGCTTTAAAAAAACACTTCAAGCGCTTCAAGTGCTTTTGTGAATCACAAAAACACAAATAGAAAAGGAAAAAAAAAAATCTGGCTGTAGAGGCAGGGGCGTTTGTAGACATTATGGGGGCACCGGGGCAGGGGTGACCTTGGGTGGCCCCCCTGCATCAATAACACAGAAGATGATTCAATCCATAAATTGTTTATTTTATATTGCAGAAGTTTAAAATGACAAGCAATTGTTTGCAAAAATGCAAGAAAACTTTACATATAAAGTTATAGCCAATAATATATTGTATTATTGTATTGTGTGTTTAACGTGACTTAACAAAACTGAAATGTGTTAAGTTTTCTGAATCAGAAAAACACAATTAAAAAGGAGGGAAAAAAACTATAATAACCTAAATATTCCCCTATTCAAATACAAATTAGCTTCTGGTGAGCCTGCTGTTAAATACTGTTTAAATAAATACTGTTTAATGTGCTGTAAATGGTGAAACGAGCTGGGACAAAAGTGGCATCACAACTTTTATTTTCTTTTGATTTAGTCAGATGACTCAATGATAGTCATTTAAAGTTTTCTATTTTCTTCATCTTTATGCAGTTGTGTCATTGATATGGATAAATATCTATAGCTCTGGCAGTGTTTGGAATAACGGCAATAATGTCAATGCTGTGACTAATAGCATCTAATTACTAATTACTAGTTAATGAAGCTACTCAGGAGCTGAAAATGTGTGTTTTCTCTCTTTTTGGTGCAATTACTTAATGATGATTGGCTAAGATAGAGTAAGATTTCACGTTAAACCATATAAACCTAGCCAGGCATTTACGATGATGATGGAAATAAGATTTATATGTGCCAAAATTTACATGTTGAATGTCCTAGAATAAAGTGCAATTGCACCTCAACTACATTAGGGGGCAGCAGAGTGTTCACAGGGAGCATACAGCACAGAGTATGAGTATGAAGTGTAAACACCAAGTGACACCATGAAAACATATTTAACAGGGATGAGAAGACAGGCGGAGAGAGACGGAGATAAAGAGACAAACGAAAGTCTCCCAAAGCTAAGACGAGGAAATATGACGAAGTGTCTGTAGCGCTTGGTTCACTGTGAAAGACCGGTGTGTTACTGAGTCTGAAATGTTGGAGACAGAGACATTAAAGACATTACACCACAATCACTGATAAGACCATTTATGTAGTTTTATTTTTCAGTATCATATGGTTTGACATGGTCAGTCACAAAATGTTTAAGGATTTAATGTTTTTTGAATTTCAGATGCACTTTAAATCTTTTCTGTTAGTTAATAAAGCTATTCTTTGTTGTAAGTTGGTCCATATTTCTTTCTTTTTTATTCTCTTATACGTTAATAAGGATACAGTGTTATGCAGGGGTGTATTTATTAAAAAAAATATCACAAATCTCTTATATTTCCCCTTGATCAAGTGTCAATTTCTCCATAGCCAAATATTTCTTTATTCTATTCTTTAGCCTAAATGCAGATTTGCATGATGGAGCAATTTTTTTTTTTAATGGATTTCTCATATTTACCACAATTTCAGGGGTAAAATCCCAGTTTACAAAGCTTAGGTCAAACTGGAAGAGATGGATGTTTTTTAGTAGCTCATCGCTGGGACGATTTGCATAAAAAAAAAAAAAACACGCCATCCGACTAGCCTGAGCTGACTTATATTATATTATATTATATTTATACCGTTATAATTACTATGTGAAAATCACAGCTGAGCTTTGAGCTGCAACAATGAGCATCGGCCTCTCGGCTGCTGACGTCCTTTCAAGGAATTTCTTTTGAAAAAGATCTTCTGAAAGACTGTAGATTGCTTTTGATTAAACGGCTTTTTAGTCGATATCCCACAGGAGCTAAAAGAAAAGAAATTAAATAAATCACATAATGACGGCTCCGGAATGCTGAAAGTCCCACGGCGTCAACGAAAGTTTGTCGCCGAGTTTTTTTTGTTTTATTTTTTAACTTCAGAGTTTTTTCGGGGGGATTTGGGGATTCAGTCTGTGAGCTCCGGTGAAGTTCAATTTTCTTCCGGGTCCGTTGGCTTCGTCGCTGCCTCGGACCTGAACCCTGAGAACCAGGACGATCCCTGAACAGCGGAACCAGGAGATTCCAGCTGCCGGCTGGGCTCAGGTCGAGCTCATCGTCGCCTACTGGGCGTCTTCTGATGCGTTTTCACCGCCTGCACGGCTCCTGACACCGGCTCAACAGAGGAATCACTATATATATATTTATATATATATATATAGTATATGTCACGGTGAAAAAAAGACGATAATCTTTATTTATTTCCAGGTGTGGGTCAAAAAGGCCGAATGACTAAATGATTCACGACCTAAAGCCCCGACGTGCAACTTCTCAGGATTAGATTATTTAAAAACCTTTGAACATTTGCTTTAGTTGTGCATTATTATTATTTTAATACTAATTTAGGATACTTACTGTATATTCTTTACTATATATTTACCTTTCTTTTATCATATTTGCTTCTATTTTTATCTTCTTTTATCCCCTGCGTGCTGTATGTGTTGCTGTGTATTTCCTTTGTTTCCTTGACAGTTTATTGTATTTATTATAATAACCTTTATTATAATTACTCTGTTGTTGACTGCCTGTGTGTGTGATGGTTTGATTTGCCCTTCGTGGTATAAATAAAGTCTGACTGAACTGAACTAATCATGGTGTTTGTGTCCAAAAAAAAAAAAATCGATCTTTAACTGATAATGGAGGAGAAACAACAAGCTAAGCTAACATTAGCATGAGGTCAGCTGACATGTTGAACACCATCAGAGAAACACAGAATTTTTACATGAAACTGCTCATTCTGTTGTTTTTTTTAACCATTTTCATCATCGGGTGCATTCGTTCTGGCAAATATATAATCTGCAAATACCGTAAATTCTCTAATAGAGGTCCAGGCTTTTATCAATTGCTAATGCCGTTACCATGGCAGCTGCAGAGCTCGTTGTAGGATGTAGAGGAGGATTAAATAGAATCGGAGAATTTTTTTTGAAGAATGTTTAAACTTTGGAGCGCTGAGCTGTGTCAAACAGTAAATTACCTTTTGTTAGCATTCCTGTTCTGGTTACCGTAATATAATTGAATCCTTTCAATAATAATGAATCTCATATTTTATAGGTTCAAATAGCAATAAATCTCTGTCTCTAAAGGCTTAACACTCAATTTAGACTTTTGGTGAAATCAGATTTTTTTTTTTTTTTGTAAGATCGTTTACGTTTCCAATTAAATGCGACTTTTTCGTGATCTCCAGTTTGAACGTTAAATGCCCATAAAGCGTCCTGTTATCGGAGCAGACGACGTCACACACATCGAACATTTGTTTGAGTTTTTCTGCCTTTTTGTATTTGGGCGCAGGCTCTTCATTTTCAGCCATTTCTTTGGAAATCATTAAAAAAAACGCGACTCGTCCAGTTTATCCTCCAAACATCTACCATTTTGCATAAATGTTATGCATTATGGTTGTTGGTTTGTCACTTGTTGATGAGGCGTGGGTCGGATAAAAAAGACCTGGTATGTCCACAGATCTGATATAAATCATGTTGTTTTAGGACGTTGTACGAGTGAAATTAAAAGATTAAAAGATCAGATACAGGTCACATAGGGGTGGAAAAATGACAGATTTCAGTCTCTTCTGGCTGCAGAATGAACTTAGCTGCAGATTTTAACACCTGCAGAAAAGCATCGGAAACATCCAGTGTTTTTACCTGTTTTTAATCAGCAGGAGAAATGAATTCTGGGATAATTTGTTTCCCGGTAAAAAGAACTGAAAGAATCTTAAACCAGGTTTAACGTCTAGATCGACTCCGTGTGCTTTTTGTGTGTTTTGACTGAGAGCCCCCTACTGGCAGAAACATGACAAAACAGGCATTCAGGCGATAGCGGCGTGATGGTCATATCATGCGTGTTTTTTTTTGTTTTTTTTTACACTCAGACTCATTTCAAACTGTCGAGCATTTTTATTTTTTTTTTTTTTTTACTCTTTTGTTTTGTTTGTGTTTTTTCGTCTGGCACACAAAAGTAATTTACTTCATGAAGAGGAGCTATTGTTATGTTCCACACGGCGTGAGAGTGTTAGTGATAAGAGAACACACACACACACACACACACACACGTACAAAAGCATCCCCTGCCTCTCTACCTGCAAACAGTGTGGAAGGAGAGATAAGGCCGCATCAAATGCATGTCGCCGTATTGATTTCCATGCCAACCAATCTCACCCAATCAAAAAAGGTCACGCTGTGTAGGAATCAAAAAAAAAAAAAGCGGCGTCTTTGTTTCGGGATTGCACAGGCGCCACGTCGCAGACTGAAGCGTGACGTCCTTCATCGTAAAAACCGGCGGCAGGAGAAATTGGAAAACAATATTGATATCTGACCGGTGTAATGGCGAGAGGAAAAGGCAATTTTTTCCTCCTCCTGCCTTATTTTACTTTTTGTTTTCCCCATAGAAAGTCTCGACTGGGTGTAATTTACGGCAGGAATTGGAATGTATGTGGCCAGGTGGGGGGGGGGTGTTGCTCGGTGCTGGGTCCAGGTCCAGGTCCAGGTTCCCCCCCCCCCCCCCCCCCCCCCAAACACACACACACACACACGCATTAATGAGCCATTTGATGTCGGCCTTCAAATCTCCTCTGTGCTCCGATCCTGCAGCGCTGACGATGATGATGATGAAACGAGGAAGAACCTGCACCTCTGATGGTGTTGCATGATGAGGACCTGTGTGTGTGTGTGTGTGTGTGTGTGTGTGTGTGTGTGTGTGTGTGTGTGCATGCAGGAGATCCCCCCCTGACGACATAAAAACATCAGTTTCCCTCCTGCTGGTCTATATTCTCCTCATGATCAGATTTTATTTTTTCCAAACGCTCGCTCCTGTTTCCCGCTATGCTAATTCCCTGTGATGATCAGAGGGACGCCGGGATAAAAGCGCTGCTGCTTTAAAGCACTTTGTAGTTTTTTTTTTTACGTCGTCGCCATGGCAACGCGAAACCGCAGGCCAAAGCGGCGTTGGCTTCGCTTCATTTGCATGGAGAAACAGAAACAGAAGGGAAACAGAGTCAGAGCATCAGCGTCCTGCAGCTGGAACAAACAGCTGTCACCAAACAGGAAAACGCTGCGTATTGGGGGCGACGCCCTCACACTTCCAGCTACCGCTCGAAAAAAACAACCAATCCGAACCCGCTCCATCCGGCCAATCACGAGCCGGCATGCCTGATCATCTCGTAGCAATTAGCCGCTAACGAACCGCAGGTATCCTCCTCCTCCTCTCCTTCGTCTCTAATTGCCGCTCACAGACAGATTGGAGGCGGCGCCGTCTGTCAGCGGCCTACGCCCCCCCCCCCTACACACACACACACACACCGCCACCCAAAACGCTTTCGAATCGGCTTCATAATTGATGGCGAGACGCTCCGGGGGGGGTCGGTGACAGAAGGAGGTCGATGTCAGTTCATTCCGTTCGTTATCTCGGCTTTTTTTTTTTTTTCCTGTTGGTTCTGGCGTCAGGTTTTAACCCGTAACTACCCGCAGTGTAACGACAACTTTGGTTCCCCCAGACTCGATGCTTCCATGTTCCCTCTGTACAACAGGAGTTGGTGTGAAAGGAAACTAGAGGTCCCATTTTTTTCTGGGGTTTCTGTGAGGTTTCGATCCCTCTGACTTTGGAATTTGAAGCACAAAAAAACTAAAATTGAACTCAGAAACTCAGGTTTGCTGCATCTCATTAATATTCATGAGTCCTCTCTTCTGATTGGCTGAGTCTCTACAGGTGGAGGGAGCTGCTGTATGACATCACAAAATCTGTTTTTCTAGTACAGTTTTATATTTTAATAAAATGTCTAGTCTACATATATATATATGTCAAAATCCTGAATCTTTGGAAATAAAAAACATTATTATGTGATCTGCTTGTTTTGTCTATGGTTTAACCTACGTCATTTTCTTTTAACATTAAAGGGATCTGGGTTCTTATGGAATAAAAGGGAGAAAAGAAGTTAATTAAATTCAGAATCTACGGGATAATCATCTGTATGTTTTTCTTTTTTTGTGCATATATGTTTATTTAGATTGCATATAAAAAAGTACAATAGACATTGATATAAAAGTTAGTAAGGAGTTCCATAGAGTGTTTAACTTATTTCTACTTCCTAGTATTAAGATCCAGGTTAAATCACATTTCTCAGAAAGTCACTGTAGAAGCCATGTAGATTTCCTGCACAATAATATTCTTCTCCTCGCAAATCATTTGTCTATTTAGTGGAACTGGCACAATTTGGAATTAACCCCCCCCGAACTTCTAGCAACGTAACATCCAATAATCATGGAGACGAGAGCGAGACGTGTGTCATGTGAGCTTCTTCCCTCCCGTTGCATGAATCTCTGATATTCTGATATCCATCGCCCCCCCCGGCTTTAATAGGGATCATATACTGTATATACCCCCCCCCCCCTTAAGAGGTTAAGTCAGTTCTCGCGGCAGTTTAACAGAATGTCAGAAATCCCAGGAGGGAGAATCTCTGGGAATTCTGCAGAAGCCCAGTCACAGATTTGTGTGTGGTGGGAATGGGATGATGGAATGGAATTCCGAGATGAAAGCCAACAACCCCCATTCCCCCCCTCTCCGCCATACTTCACACCAGGGGCCAAATTACGGAATGACGTCGTCGTTGTTTTCCGCGGCCAAACAGATTAGCAGGAAACCAGGCTCCGGGAATCCGCTCAACGGGCTCGGGTCCACGTGGAGGCCTGGTGTGATATCTGTCAGCCGGGGGCCGGAAAACGGCGTCAGGAAAACAGCGACGTCAGCGGGAAAATTACAGAGCAGCGTTTTTTTTAGGGGGACTGAGAAAATTCTGAATTTGAATGTTGAATACTTTTATTTTGAAGGGACTGTCTATTAGATGGGATCATTAAGATAAGATAAGATATGACTTTATTGATCCCACAACGGGGAAATTTGCTTGTTACTGCAGCGTACAGAGTAAAGAAAATAAAATAAAATAAAAGCTACAGAAGATAAAAGCTATAAAAAATAAAAACACAAAACACTATGTACAAAATTCGTAGAATTTGTTGATCAGCATACACAGTATGCATTATGGACATAGAATGGAGAAGAAATACTAATAAATAGCAAGAAAAAAGTATGCATAAGCAAAGCATATATACCTACATACATACACATATTTACATATTTGCATATATACACACACATACACACATGTACACATACATAGCTAATGCATACTTAAGGTGCAGGGTGTGTGTGTAAAGAAATGAGGTGATAAAATAAAAAAACAGAACAAAACACTAAACCTTTGATGCATAAAAAGAACAGAATAATACAGTTAAATCAATGGAGTGTTAACTCTTAGGAATCTAATTATTCCGTATGATAGTCTAATATCACATTTTGCATATAAAAAAAAACAGAGGAAGACAAGAAACAGAGCGAAAAACACGTCATTAATAAGTAGAATTATCAAAATAACCAATTTATCACAAATAAAGTCTGATTTTCATCATTTTTATCTGTAATATTAATACTGGTGATCACCTAATTAATCGCTGATCTTATGCACATTTACTGATATTAGACCTTTGATGTGGAAAACTTTTTTTTATTATATCTGTTAAAACTTTTTAAATAATAAATAACCAAAGGTGTCAAAACAGACCAGATTTTTAACGTGTCGGAACAAAACTTAATGCACTATTTTGTGACAATGCATTGTCTTATTTAGTTCTTACTCGTTCATTTATGCTGATGATGCTGCTGTATTCACCTTCAATTAAGTTCCAGCTACACTAGTCTAGGTTCTTTTTAACCAGATATTTAAGATAAATTAAAAAAGAAAATCTTCCACACACGATTTGCTTAAATGCCTGCAATACCACGCCTGACCAGTAGAGGCCGATAAGCAGCATTTCACACACCCGCGTGACGGAATGCTTTACACATTGGCAGTGCAGCGTGATATGCAGATGATGTGATTATAAGCAGAAACTACTCGTGCACTAATCCTGAATTCGGGCTGAAAAAGCTGCAAATGAGCAAAAAGCATCAAGAGCGTCAGCCAGAATCGTCATGAATCTGAAAAAATGTGTGCGTCCGGTGTGGTTGTTGGTGTGGTTCAAAGGTCAAACTTTACAGAAAAGTGTGTAAAGAAGAACAAAAGTCCTGATGTGTGTGTTTGGGGCCTGTGAGCTGCAGTAAAACCAGAGCAGGAGGCTGTAAATCCACAAAAAAACAGACAGGTGACGACAGGCAGGAGAAAGGGCAGGTGTGTGTGTGTGTGTGTGTGTGTGTGTGCTCACGTTTACACACACACTGCTCAGTTACAGCTTAATTGACGCCGCACCCCTGGACGTTGACCAGGTGTTGCCTTCATGCTGCTCACATACCTGTCTCCACCGGAGAATAAAAGCTGGAATTAATTAAAGCTGCAGCTTTGATGTGTGTGTGTGTGTGTGTGTGTGTGTGTGGGTGTGTGTGTGTGTGTTTGCAGCACATTTGATCTTTAGTGAAGCTGTTAACAGCACAGGCTGAATTAGACCTGGTCCGTCCTAATTACTGTCCCCTCTACTTAACAAAAGGCCCGGGGCCTGACACACACACACACACACACACACACACACACACACACACACACATTCATAACGCTGTCAGGTGCCTGCACTGACAGACAAACAGGTTTTCCTCCCTGTAATCATTCCTCCTGTGTGCGTTAAACATCCCCTTCACGTGTGATTTGTTTCTGAGGATAATTTGAGGCTTAGACAAATAATTTTGTGCTTTCTCAGTAAAAATAAAATAAGTGTCAGTGTCACTGTTTCCATGGCAAAAAGAGGAAAATACGACACTAAATAAATCATATCTTGAAAGATGCAGCACTTTTTTTATTTGATTTAGTTGTGACTTTGTATTTCGTGCTCGTCACTTTTCTCTACACACACACCCTGCACCTCAAGTGTGCATTAGCTATGTATGTGTACGTGTGTGTATGTGTGTATATATATGTAAATATGTAAATATGTGTGTATGTGTATGTATGTATGTATATATGCTTTGCTTATGCATACTTTTTTCTTGCTATTTATTAGTATTTTTTCTCCATTCTATGTCCATAATGCATACTGTGTATGCTGATCAACAAATTCTACGAATTTGTACATAGTGTTGTGTATTATTATTTTTTAAAGCTTTTATTTTCTTTTGCTTTTATTTTCTTTTTCTTTACTCTGTACACTGCAGTAACAGACAAATTTCCCCGTTGTGGGATCAATAAAGTCATATCTTATCTTATTTTATCTTAATGATCCCATCTAGTAGACAGTCCCTTCAAAATAAAAGTATTCAACATTCAAATTCTGAGTTTTCTCTGTCCCCTAAAAAACATTTTCCCGCTGACGTCCCTTCTTATCTTATATCTTACATATGATTCTAAAGACCCATATTCCTAATACAAGCAGGAGAAACAAGACAAAAAGTCAACTTTAAAATCTTTATATCAGCTCAAATACTGAATCAAATGACTGTTTATGTCATTTAATACTTCATATACCTCCTTAATATTTTTTTTAACATTATCTTACAGGCTAATCAACTAATCATTAGTTAATCTATAGTTTTTACAGAGCTGACAAACTGAACTGATCCTTTAAAAACGCCTTTTTCTGTCTATTACTACTTACTACTTGTCTGTAGTGGATCTTTATTTCCTTCCTGTATCGTCTAAAAATAAATGATTTCATCCACGGCTTTTATTTTTATTTTTTTTGTCTCGATTGCTCATTATTTGCATTTTCCCTACTACACGCAGCAACACACCTTGCAGCAACTCGTCAGCAGCGATGTAGACGTATTCTGTTTTTCATGGTTTTTAAGCAATTATATCGTTCAGAGGCCGTTTCTTATATATAATTTATGTGAATGCATGTATACGACATCATCATACTACTACTACTACTGCTACTGCTGCTGCTGCTCCATTCAAATGTAAATTCCCTCTGGGCCGTGCATAATGAAGCCGTTTGGGAATTTCCATATCGGAAAAGCTCGCCACTTCACCTGGAGGTGTAATTGTGTTTCTTTATATATATATATATATATATTTCTATATATATATATATATATATATATCAGCTGTGGAGTGAATTCCAGATGTTTTATCCACTCGTATTCACACACTTTGGCGTTAAAACAAAAATGTTAAAGAAACAGTTGAATAATCAGCCTCGATCTTTACGGTTCAAACCTCCGTGTGTGTGTGTGTGTGTGTGTTTGTGTGTGTGTGTGTGAGATCACAGACATGCTCCTTTCCCTCGCCTTATCTGATTTATTTTTTTTTTCGGCCTTTGATGACTGTGCAAGGTTCGGTTGGACAGGACAGATTCCCACAAAGCATCATGGGGGCGTTTTTGTTTTTTAAAGGGAGAAGCGCCGTCACTCGGTCAAACCCTCACGTTTTCCATGTTGGTATGAAAGGGTTTCTGTGACGTTCCAATGCCTCTAACATGAGATATTTAGGAATGTGAAGCACAAGGAAAGTGTCCTCTCTTCTGATTGGCTGATTTTTTCACTTTTAAGACAGGGAGTGATGACATCACAAGGTCAAGAAAGCACAAATGAGCCATGAATTCATTCTAAAGTCAACACTAAACGCGAAAATGGCTATTTGCATGTTATTAGACTTTGTTGAACTAAATAAATTTTCCTAGTTTTAAAAATCTGAATAAAACGCATCATGCAATGACTGATAAAGCCAAACTTCAGTGGAAACGGATGAGAATGTCATTAGTTTTGCATGTTTTTGGTCATCTTGATGTTTGGTGGGTCAGGATTTTGTGACTTGAGTGTCGCTGGAAGGGCAGAAACAGCAAAAAAACAGCTGAAAAAGGCAGAAAACGGCAGAAAAATGCCAGAAGAACGTCAGAAAATGCCAGAAAACTGCAGGAAATGGCAGAAAAATGCCAGAAAACAGCTGAAAAAGAGCAGAAAATGGCAGAAAATGGCAAAAAAAATGCCAGAAAATGGCAAAAAATGCCAGAAAAACGGCAGAAAATGATAGAAAACGCCAGGAAACAGCTGAAAAAGAGCAGAAAATGGCGAAAATGCCAGAAAAATGGCAGAAAACAGCAGAAAACAGCAAAAAAGATGAATTGACTGGAATCAAAAAAAAGAAAAGAATTGAACATAAAACTACAGCGTCATGAACTCAGAATAAAACTCCCACAAAGAAAGTTTCACCTTTAAAACTGTACATTACAGTTTTCTATTAAACCCACTTGTATTTGGTTGAATAGAGATTCTGTTAAAGGAGCAGTGTAACGTTTGTGGGGACATCTAGTGGTGAGTCTGAAGACTGCACCCGACACATTAACATTTAAAGTCTTTTATAGCTTAAGATGATACCAATTTTAGATAAATCCAATAAAAGAGAGAAAATCAAGTTACAATTACAATACAATCTGCAAATTTTGAATTAAAGCAGTTTCATTATGTCATAAGTTATTTCATTGTTCGACAACCTAAAAAAAAAACATATTTCCAAGTTCAATTTATCTGTTAACATAAAATAAATACAAAATGATGTATAAATCCAGAATAAGGTGCTCACCTTTAAGTATTACATTTAAGAAGATCCAATATCTTCCTATTACTTCTAGTTCTCTCATCTAGTTTCTCTTCATTTGTTTCAGTACACAGAAGTAAACAGGAAGTTGTGACCCGCAGGCTTTTATTTTGAAGGTCTATTCATATAAAATGAATAGAAGAACTGCAAATTCAGTTGTTATTTTATCATATGCACGTTTTTTAAAATGGAAAATGTGCATAATTCACCTCTAGAATCTCAGCATGGATCATTTGGATCTTAATAATGTAACAGAAGCACATTTAAAGGCTTTAGTTTTTATCTATAATTCTGTTTATTGTTGGTGGCAACTCTGAGAAAAAAAAAAATTGTGCTATTTTCTGTCTCTACTGCTACATATGGAAGCCTGTGTGATATGAGTTATGCATAATTCATTTTACACACACACACACACACACACACACATGCACAGACGCACACACACACACACGCACACACACACACACAGGCTCAATCTAAGGTGATAAAACACATAAATTCTTATTATTTCCACTAGATGCTGCTAAGTCTGACACGCCGCATCATAAAGAATCATCAGCTTATAGAAACAGGGTTGGAGCTCATCACATGTAGGTTTCCCACACACACACACACACACACACACACATTAGTAGGGACGGAGTTACTGCTCCACGCATTCTTCTCGTCAGTTCTGCTCGCAAGTCGAACGTACCTGAAAAGCTTGTTTTCTGTGTGTGTAGTGAAGGGAATGTTCTGCATGGACATATGGATGTGATGGACACACGTGCTGTACATGGGGGACACAGGGAGTCCCTGGGGGGTCTGGGTGGGTCTGAACCACCCTGCATGTTTTTAAAATCAGCCATAAAATGAAAAACTTGTGTAGAAAAGTGTCAAAAAACGTATAGAAACCAGTCTGTTACTGAGTAGACAGACGCTGTGATACTGCACGTGTGCATGCCAACACACACACACACACACAGACACACACGTTTTGGAATGCAGAAGCTACAGGTTTATACACCTGACGATGAAAGACTTATTTGATTAAAGGCTTTAAAGTCCAGAGCCAAGAGTTGCTTTTAATGGATGGTGCTGATGGAAGACGTGCACGCCTCTCCTTAAAGGGAAATTCAGCGTTTTTTTCTTTTATTATTATTATTATTATTATTATTAACACAACCTTGACTTCACTCCAGTTGCATTTCAGTACAGACTTTTATTTAAAACAGAGAAGAGAGAAAGTTGGCCTCATTTGCAATTGCATCAAGGTCCAATTCAACACAATAAATGATAAAGGTGATGAATAAAAAGGTATAAAACTCGAGTAGCATGATTAAAACTAATGCACAGTGCAATCTAAAGTAACAGTGATCATTAAAAAAAAGACAATAAAACATATTTCTATAAATAAAACTAGAGAAAAGGCAGATTTAAACATAAAACAACATAAAGATGTTTTGATAAGAAAACCTTTTTACTGTCATTGCAGACTTCAGTTTTAGTGTAAAGCTCAGTCGCACGGATCCTGCTCAGGTTATTTCACAGAACTTTTAGTTGAAATCCAGTTTCTTCCTGCACCAGTCGTGCAGCCAACAGAACAAAAGTTATTATGACGTCTCCAGCCAGAAAAAAACACACGATGAGACGTTAGCTGCTTTAGCACAGGTTTTACTCTGAGATGCGTTTACAGACCATAGGAAAATCCCAGCACTATCGCCTAACAGAACAGAATAGAAGCTTGAGTTATACTATACAGGAAAAAATTATGTCAGAGTGAATGAAAGGACTCATAAGCTGTTTTATTAATTTTTATTTATTATTTGTATTACTATCACTTCAATTTCTCCTCTAAGTTGTGTTTCCTGTTCTTTATGCTTTGAATGATATTGTGTTTGAACGTCAAAAATATGATAAAAAAACAATGGAAGACATTTATCATAAGTCTGGTGTTTTCTGCTTTTCACATAAATTAAAAGCCTTTTTCTTACAATAACTACATTTGCATTTATCCACTTATCTCATAATAAAGCTTCCACTTTTCTACAGGCATACACACCTACATTAGTCATTTAATAATTACAAATTTATGAGTGCAGCTTTAAAAATGTGTAATTTATATTTGCTGGTGACTCTAAAATAGTTTTAGATGGAGGCTTATTAAGGCTTTCCTCGTCTACACGCCATCATCATCATCATCATCATCATCCAGGTGTGACATCAGCAGTTTTCCTGCATACCTTTCCTCGCCCGGCCACAAAAGATGAGAGGAACCCACAGCATAACATAACCATGGCGGAGAAGAAGAACAAGAAGAAGAAGAGTCCTGAAGAAAAGCAAAATAAACAGATTTCAAAGCGTTTTTTTTATAAATCGAGACATCAAACGTCCCGAAGCGATGAAACGACGCGCTGCGACTCGCTTTAATTGACACATTGACAACTTCAAACTAATGATAAGAAGGGGGGGGGGGGGGGGGGCAGGATGGGAGGGGGGAAGAACGAAACAGGGATCGGCCTAAACTAACAACAGCAATGGGCTTAATGTGAACTGACAGACGCTTTCATCGGGTTTTCAGGCCCTGAACTGCACCTTGATTAACAATTAAAAGCCTCATGTGATGCTCCTGTAAATGTGTTTCTGCTGACAGACCAGGACCAGGTCCAGGACCAGGTCCAGGACCAGGACCATGACCAGGACCAGGTCCAGGTCCAGACTCACCGGATTCTTTACTGGGCGGATTTATCGATCTGTGAGAATCGGTCGTCACCTGTCGACGACACTCACCTGTGTTATCTCGGCCAATCACTCGGCTTCATTTCTGCCACCTGCCGCGTTCAGATCTGAGCTCGGTCCACGTGGGTCTGGGACCGAGAACTGAACCTGAAAAGCTGAATTGATGCAAATTAAAATAAACGGTTCTGAGTTCTAACTCGGTTTAGACGCTTCAGTTGCGTTTTTTTGATTAAACGCCAAATGCAAAACCAAACTAAAGCTAAATATTGGTTCAAGCAGCAGCAGAAATGTGGTGATTAGTTTCTTGACAAGTCACTTTCTTTTCACCAACATAGCAACTTACTAATGTTAATTCAGCTCCTTTTTATCTGTAATTAACAACTGCATTTAACAATATTTACTCTATTTATTTATTGCATGACTCGCTGCATTTCTGTCATTGCATTGTTTAAAGTGTATTTAGTCGATGTCATTGGATTTAAAACGTCTGAGCAAAGACTGCAAACTAGCTGAAGCTGGACCCCTACACACACACACACACACACACACACACACACACACAGAAGCCCAGTGCGTCCTCAGATAAACCAGCCGTCCTCTGAGGACGTCTCCAGCCCATAAACTCACACGTCTAACATGCCTGGAAACACGTCAGGTAGCGCTGAGTAAAAGCTGATCCAGATCGCTTTGACCAGTCCGGTTCACAAAGGCTCATTGTGTGGAGGGCTGCAGATGATCTAATCACGGCCGGCCTCAGAAGTCGCAGCGAGGGGGGGACGAGGGGAGAGGAAGCACAGGGGAAACATTGTCGCGCGTCACTTTTGATGTGCAAACACATGACGGCTTGGCCTTATCTGATTTTTCTTTCTGAATTAGTGAGACCGAATGAAACGAAGCAGATCAAACGTGGAGGGGAGTCGTTTAATTGCATTACACACACACACACACACATGCACGCACTGCACTTCCTGCAGTAAAGCATCTTCGTCTGCAGGAATGGACGAATAAAAAAAAAAAATGTTCCTGCAATATGGTGCAAGTTTATTGTGAATTTCCTTACATGAGCTGAAAATACAAAGAATTGAAAGTACGTTTCTTGCTTTTCCCCTGCAGACAGTAGAACATATAGACATTATAGTGGACATGAATTAAGGTGCTGACATTAAAATAGTGCATTTTATATGATATTATTTTTTCTGCATTTATATTTATATATATTATATTTATCATACAAAATTTGGGGGGATTTGGGGGTGTGTGATGACGTAAGGACGTGCACAGGAAGTCATGATTGACCTAATGAGTCATTTAGGAAGACGCGTTTTCTTTCTTTTGGAGCAAGATGTGTGCAAGACTTTGTCCGTAAAGCTTTATCAGCTCCTATTTTCCCAGGCAAAAGGTGCACGCGGTGTGAAAAAGTGCATTTTAGGTGCATTTTATATCTATTTCGTTGCATATCTCATGCTTAAATACCTTCTAAGATTTCATATTTAAGTTTCATGAAGGCCACATGGACGTTCACAGACTAAAAGATGTTTCATTGGTTGGAAAGGGATGACAATGTTAAGATTATATTATTTATTTCATTTCGTTTTTGCATCAGTCGACGTGTGATGTTGTTGCATAATAAATACAACATCGTCTGAATAAATGATAAATAAATACCAAGCAGTAAGAACCATTATCGTTTGCATTGTGCACACGCGAGAATCACAAATCTTGTTTTACAGGGAGAGAGAGGAAAAAAAAAAAGACAATCAATGGGCCCCTTATCGTCAGAAATCCTGCAGAAAGTCCCCTCAGTTCAGACGTCAGCGGCACACGGTGGGAGACAAAGCCGTCCTCCTATCTGTGGCACGAAGAAAAAAGGAAAAAAACAAGATTCTCAAATGCCACCTGGTGACTTTTGGAGGAGCTAATAATATAATTTAATGTAGTTCAGAGGCTCCGTGCTGAAGACACAAGGCAGGATTAGTCCTCGTGGAGCGGTGGCGAGATGAAAGCAGATAAACCACTTAGCCGCCTCTTGGATGACTTTATATATTTATTTCCCTCAAGTCTCTATTTCCCAACGTTTGAAAAAGGGGATTTAGCAGCGAAGACACTTAAGTCTCTGGAAGTTAATCTTTTTTTTCTCTCTCTCTCTCTCTTTTGAAAGTTTTTTCCCTCTTTTGAGTTTTTTTTTTATTAAACTTTCAACAGGAGTTGGAGCCCCACGGCTCCAGCGACAGTCTCTGTAATAACGAAAAAAAAGAATCTTTAACGAGCTGCTGTGCAATCAAAAAAATTAAAAAAAAAAGGTGAGGGGACTCATCGTAAACTTGAACAACCCGGACGATTCGACTTCAGGATTTGTGACCCGGGCCACCGCTCTACGGCGTCTTTCCCACTCGTCTTATTGACTCTGCGGGAACGCAGCGCTCCGAGGGGGGCGGGGGTCGGGGGGTGGGGGGCGACCCCGGGACATCAAAGGCTCCTCATGGAGGATGTTAATATTTGCTCAGGTGCGTCTCGCGGGTCTCTGAACAGAGGCCGCTCCGAGCGTATAAATATATCAGAGGCCAAAGGGACGTCTGGTCACGCTGTCGCTGTGTGTGTGTGTGTGTGTGTGTGTGTGTGACAGCGTATGCTGTCGCAAAACACAAGTATTCACACACACACACACACACACACACACACACACACACACACACACACACACACAGGCAGGCAGGCGGCCTCCTCCGGTCCATAGCCTGCATTTGAACCCCCCCCCCCTTTTTTTCCCCTTTCTTCTGGATGACCTTTGACCCCGGGGTCTGGCCCCATCGGTCAGGGTGGACAGGGACAGGACAGCTGGGGACAACAGGAGCCCTGTCCTCCCCGCCTCCTGCGTCCCATGACCCCCGCGTTGCCTTTGAACTTCTGGCGCCCGATGCCGAGGCAACGGACCCCCCTTGGTCCACCCCCCGCCCCCCTTACCGATACGCCGCCTGTTTACCCAGCAACGGCATAAATAAGGACAGAGGGCGAGATTCAATAAAGCTTTTACCCACTTTCTGGTCTGCACCGATCCAGATCTCGCTGGCCTTGATTATGCCCCCCCTGACCCCCCCTTATCCCCCTGCCCACCAACTCCTGATCTCTGGACGTCAGGTTGACCTGTTCAGGTCTGATCACACCAGCAGACTGTTAGAGACCTGCAGACTGTTAGAGACCTGCAGACTGTTAGAGACCTGCAGACTGTTAGAGACCTGCAGACTGTCAGAGACCTGCGGACTGTCGGAGACCTGCAGACTGTCAGAGACCTGCAGACTGTCAGAGACCTGCAGACTGTCAGAGACCTGCAGACCGTCAGAGACCTGCAGACTGTTAGAGACCTGCAGACTGTCAGAGACCTGCAGACTGTTAGAGACCTGCAGACTGTCGGAGACCTGCAGACTGTCAGAGACCTGCAGACTGCCAGAGACCTGCAGACTGCCAGAGACCTGCAGACTGTTAGAGACCTGCAGGCTGCCAGAGACCTGCAGACTGCCAGAGACCTGCAGACTGTCGGAAACCTGCAGACTGCCAGAGACCTGCAGACTGTCAGAGACCTGCAGGAAAGCAGGAAATCACCTTTTTAAGCAGTTTGCATCGCAGTTATCACACATTCACCCAACGCCGGTGGCAGAAAAATCCATTAATGCTGCGACTGTGGGTCCGTCATCGATCCAGGAAAAAAAAAAGCTTTTCACGACGACTTCATCTTTGCTGCAAACCAAGGACGAGTGGAGGAGGAAATGTCATTCTTTGATGGCGTCTGCCTGCGTCGCCTGGGAATGACGATAACATTACCGCGGACTGTTAACTCGTATAGTATTGATCATCCGGGGCCCAGGGTTTATCTTTGCTGCTCACATTGTCCTCCACGCTTCCTATAATCGCCACTTTCTCAGTGTTATTGGGGAAAAGTTGCTCTGCTTTACAGATTCAATTAAGAGCCAAATAAATAGAATGTAACTTTTTGTGGCATGACGCCATGCAGATGTTTCTGCAGCTGTCTCCCCCTAATGGGGGTCCAGATTCACGGTAATATGATTAATTGTAAATGTGTTGGGTAATAATGTTCAATTCAAGAAAGACAAAGATCTTAACGTAAAAATAAAGCTGAATAAATACAGCAAATTACCACAATATTGAGTACGATTATCTAATACTTACATCTTATACTAATATTTTATTATATTGGGAAATAATTCATCTTAATTCACATTTTTTTTTCTTAATTTGGGTCAACTTGGTCTGTATACCTCTTAAGAGTCACCTTATATGCAAAAGTATGAGGTTCCAAAAGCACTCGTTAAGGAGATATGAATTTTTTTTGTAATTTAAGCCCCGCCCACATCAGTAAAATCTGTGTGAAATACATAAAAAATCAGAAAGTGTGGCTTTTCCATTCTGTTTCAGAGATTTTTGGCTCAAATGTGGCAATGGTTGCTAAAAAAAAATCAGTAGGAGACATAATTAAAATATTTGGGATAGCCGATGAAGCACTCGTTAAGGAGATATGACATTTTTTTGTAATTTAAGCCCCGCCCACATCCGTAAAATCTGTGTGAAATTAATAAAAAAAAAATCAGAAAGTGTTTTTCCATTTTTTTCTCAAATGTGGCAATGATTGCTAAAAAAAAAATGAGTAGGAGACGTGATAAAAAGAATAAGCGTAAAATCTTTATAGACGATAGATTCATAAACATTTTCCTGAACCCACAGAATGTTAAATTTAAAGCTACAGGGAAAAACGATAAGTTTTTTTGGTTGGAGTATTAAATAATTAACAGTGCCTGTGATAATAATCCCCAAAAAACGATTTTTTTTTTAAATGTAAAAATTCAAAATGTATATTTAATATTTATCCATCCATCCATTTTCTATCCCGCTTATTCCCTTTCGGGGTCGCAGGGGTCTGCTGGAGCCTATCCCAGCGCGTTAAGGCGAGAGGCAGGGATACACCCCAGATGGTCGCCAGCCAATCGTGGGGCATATTTAATATTTATTTATTTATTTATTTATGGGACAATGTCAAAAATGTCATGTGATGTACCCTTAAAAACCTGGTACCAGATAGTTTAACTCTCTTAAAAAGTTTAAGAAAAAAAAAACTGATGAAGCACTTGTTAAGGAGATATGACGGTTTTTTTTTGTAAGTTTAGCCCCGCCCACATCAGTAAATACAATAAAATACATACAAAATCAGAAAGTGTGGCTTTTTCCATTTTGTTTCAGAGATTTCGGGCTCAAATGTGTCAATGATTGCTAAAAAAAATCTGTACATAAACATTTTCCTGAACCCACAGAATGTTGGTTCTTAAATTTAAAGTTACAGGAAAAAATTAAAGTTTTGTTGGTAGGAGTATTAATTAATTAACAGTGCCTGTGATAATAATCCCCAATAAATGAATTTTATGAATCCATTTATGATTTTTTTAATTCAAAATGCATATTTAAGGTAAAAAATGTCATGTAATGTACCCTAAAAACCTTGGTACCAGATTTTAAAAAAGTTAATAAAAAAAAAGTTTGACATTTAACAATTTTTTTTGTAAAACCACATACATTTTGAGATAGCTGATGAAGCACTCGTTAAGGAGATATGACATTTTTTTTTGTAATTTAAGCCCCGCCCACATCAGTAAAATCTGTGAGATATAAGTGAGAAATACATAAAAAAAAATCAGAAAGTGTTTTTGCATTTTGTTTCTGAGATTTTTGGCACAAAGCTGTTGATGATTGATAAAAATCTCTAGGAGACGTAATAAAAAGAATAAAAACTTTTGAGATGATAGATACATTTACATTTTCCTGGAGCCACAGAATGTTGGTTCTTAAATTCACAGGTTTTGTTTGTTTCAGTGTCACAATTTCTCCAAATTCCGCACTTTGTCGCTATGTTGATCAGTTGTTCATCCCTAATAAAGAAATGACAGAAACTCATAATAATTTAGATAATTGGACCTTATATGTGAAATATGTAAAATACTGACATTGAGCGTCTAAAATACAATTTCTACATATTAAATCTTTACGATTCCCCATTCTAATTCGGATTCTAATTAAACACCTAATATCATAGAGACGTGTTATCCCAAAACCAAGAAACCACACAGAAACACAGAAAAAACCCTCAGTGGTGTGAATAGTTGTTCATAAACCTGCTGGAGACGCTTGGATAATTCCAATAATTCCATTAGTGGATAAAAGCCAATCAAACGGCTCCCAGTGGGAACATGCTGGATCCACTCAGGAAGAATCAATTAAAAATGTACAGCTGCTATGATTTATTATTCATGTTCACAGGCAGGTAAACACGTACAGGAGCTGTAACTGCTGCTATACTTCCTCATTACTGAGATTTACTTTCTCTATTTTACACCAGCGGTTCTCAAAGTGGGGTCTGGGGACCTACCTGGGGTCGTTTAAGAGGTGCCAAGGCGTCCCCATAAAGAATAATAATTTATTTACACTATAGGTCCACAATGACAGAATGTAGGACCATTTGTGTAGAGGACTGCCATAATAAAAATAAATTTTAATTATTCAGTAGCATTTATTTCCTTTTATTTGTGTTTTATTCTCCTTTACACATGAATTTATTTATTTCAAATTTAATTTTTTTATTTCATGTACTGAGGTCCAACTGAAAGGGTTAAGTGGATAAATAAATAAATACAAAAATAATAAATAAATTAGAAAAAATAACTACATGTGATAATAAAACTGAAATAAATAAGTTTTATAAATTCATTTTTTTTATATATATATATTTTAATTTAAAATGTATTTTTAATATATAATTTTTTGTGTTTTTCTTTTTTTTTTTTGATTTCACGTACTGAGGTCCAACTGAAAGGGTTAAGTGAATAAATAAATATATAAAAAATAATAATAAATAAAATAGAAAAAACAACTACATGTGATGATAAGAAAGAAAGAAATAAATTTTATAAATTCATTTTTTTTATTTAAAATGTATTTTTAATATATAATGTTTTATTTATTTATGGGACAATGTCAAAAATTCCATGTGATGTGACCTTAAAAAGTTAAAAAATTCACGATTTTTTTTGTTGTAAAAACACATGATGCTGAGTTTTTTAAGGAGTTATTTTGACTTTCTCCTCTTTTCATCACCATTATTTGTCATTGATGCTTTTTCAGGCCTCCATAACTTTAGCCTTGCGTTTCTGACACTCTTATAAAAAATCAAACATCCTAAAGCACAAATCTTCCGCGGTGGAGTCTGTGGTCTACTTTCTGTTTAGTTTGAGTTTAAGGGTCCTTGATGTGGAGGAAAAAACCCTCAAGAAAACACTTTTCCTTCATCTCGTCCCTCGCTTTCTTCCACTCGATGAAACTCAGCGATTGTTCAGGTGTTTGGTTAAAAGAACATAGAGACTGACCTGTGTGTGTGTGTGTGTGTTTCTTTTTGGAATTATTTCTGACAGATTTGTATGTGATATCTTCTCATTTCATCCTGGCTGCCAGTCAGGTTGCTGCTGCTATAGATGCTGCACGGACTCAGATAAAAACCATTGAAGCTCCGCTATGCAACCTCTCCCCCTGCGCTTTGCTTATAGGATCCACAAGCAGGCCTACAAAGACGTGATTGAAGTGAGACACACACACACACACACACACACACACACACGCACATGCACACACGCATGCACACGTGGGTGTTTCGTCTTGTAACATCTGAGATTCTTCAAATGCGCTTTTTAAAAAAGTTTCTCGCCAACCACATCAGTGAAGGCGAAACTTGTGCGAAAAGAAAAAAAAGCTGCAAAGGAACAACAAACTCACAGCACACCTACAGTAGCTCCTATGAAGAGAAGGTCCTTTCTTCCTCCTCCTCCTCCTCCTCTTCTTCTTCCTCCTCATTGCATTTTTATTAAAAGCATCAATCTGCCTGACATCTGCTGCGCAGCCTTAATGGAGGATCAGTGCAGGGAGAATTACTCAGGCTCAGGTGGACGAGGTGAAGAGGACAGCTTTCACAGATGCTCCACACAAAGATGAGCGAGTTGTGTGTTTTTTTATTTTATTTTTTAAATCCCGCTGTGTGTGAGATGGCCGATACCGAGGATCCCTGAGGGGGAAACCCTCTTCCTCGGAGTTTCATCTTCGAGGCAAAAAAAAGGAAACGTTTCACACTTTTAAAAAGTTACGAGCTTCGTTTTCACCTTTAACGCGACGCCAGACCGCTCCATCACGTCTTTGACGAAACCCGGCGTTTGCACACATCTGTGCACATCTGTTTTTATCTCTGGGATGTGTTGCCTCTAAATCAGTGCTTCTCAATTATTTTCTGTCCCCCCCCTAGGGAAGAAGAAACCATCTTGCAGCCCCCCAACTATAAATAGAATCATTTGTCTATAAATTGTTATAAGTACCTCTGCATAACACTGTGTCCTTATTAACGTATAAAAGAATAAAATTAAATCCTTAATGAAACATTATTGACTGACCATGTCAAACCATATGATACTGAAAAATAAAACTACATAAATGGTCTTATCAGTGATTGTGGTGTAATGTCTTTAATGTCTTTGTCTCCAACATTTCAGACTCAGTAACACACCGGTCTTTCACAGTGAACCAAGCGCTACAGACGCTTCGTCATATTTCCTCGTCTTAGCTTTGGGAGACTTTCGTTTGTCTCTTTATCTCCGTCTCTCTCCGCCTGTCTTCTCATCCCTGTTAAATATGTTTTCATGGTGTCACTTGGTGTCTACACTTCATACTCATACTCTGTGCTGTATGCTCCCTGTGAACACTCTGCTGCCCCCTAATGTAGTGGAGGTGCTATTGCACTTTATTCTAGGACTGTAAAAAAGAAAAAATCTAAATAAAAAAATAAGAAAATAAAATAACAGTGAACATGTTTCTTAATAGGCCCTAAATGTCTAAAACACTTTATTCACTCTTATTGTAATGTTCATTGGGGCAAATTTGCGATTTGTGATTCTGGGCTATACAAATGAATTGAACTGAATTGAAATTGAATTATTGTCTTTAAGTCAATGTTAACAACCTGTTAGAAAAGACTTTTTTAGTGATAGCGTGAACTTAAACCAGAGATCTTTGCTTTAGCATCTAAAATGTTTCACGTAAGCACCCGAAATGTTTATTTATTTACATATTTTTTCTGTATTTCGCCTTCGGGGCTCCGTAGTTTTCCAGCATTTTGTTGTAATTCTAACTGATCCAATCAGGTAATTGTCCAAGCATCGTAGTAACAGGGATTCTCTGTCGCTACGTTGCCAATGAGAGCGCCACTGCCCCCTAATGTAGTGGAGATGCAATTGCACTTTATTCTAGGACAGTAAAAAACTATCTGAGAACCACTGCTCTAAGATAAGAAGAGATGGAAGATGAGAAAAAGCATGAGGGTGAAAAGAAAGATGTTAGCGCCTTGTTCCGCCTCTAGAGGGAGAAACCAGACGGATGGGTAGTGGTTGAAAACTGAAATATAAAGTCGACATTCACCTCGTTGGTGAAGTCGAGGAGAGCTGCAGGGGGGGCAAAACTGTAATGAGGTGGGACATGAACTAGTGTCCTTTCAACCATGGAGGTCTCAGGAAACAACCACCCTTTTCTGGCTGTGCAGCTCTAATGGTAGAGCTTAGTTTGTGACACACAGTAGTTTCACTGTTAAAACTAATAAAAAAAAATGATTTTGGTTTATTTTTTGGACCCTGAACTTTAAAATCAGCTAGTTCATTTAATAATTTGTGCTTTTAAAGCTGTAGATTAAAACGTTTTTGACTTTCTCCTCTTGCCAAACATCATTTGTCCCCGACCCATGCATTAATATTAATAATAATAACACGTTTTATTTGTGCAACGCTTTATATGAACATAAAAAACAACATAATCAACCATCAAAAAACATAAAATACATGAAACACAAGAATCACATTAAAGCTGTGCTGCTGGATTTCATTCACTGAAGTAGATTAGAATCCACACAAAGTGTTAATATAACACCTAAAGCGTTAATTTTAACTCCACTAGTGTTTTTTAATTCTTTGGTGAGTTCAACATTTAACATGAAGCATCATGAGAAAAGGTCCTGGAATTTCACCCTTTTTTTCTTTTTGTTTTGTTTTACATGTTTTTCCTGCAGAGCAACAGCCATGTGCACATGGATGTATGTTCTCTAGACCAGCACACACACACACACACACACACACACACACACACACGAGAGCTATTACAGAGGTATTTAGAGAAATCTCTTCTCCTTTTTAGCTTGTTTTCTTTTCACAACATGAAGCTCTCTCTCATTTTCCTGCCTCTGTGGCCCGTCTCAGACAGCCTGGGAACGGCGAGCCGCACACACACACACACACACACACACACACACACACACACACACACACAAACAGCGGCTTACATATTTTGGAGCTGCTTTCTCTGAAGTTCATTACAAGTGGCGGCGCCATTACTCTCCCTGAGTGTGTGTGTGTGTGTGTGTGAGAGTCTACTACATGGAGAGGAGAGTTCAGCTCTTAAACTGTTCTATTTGGCCCCTGAAAATTTGGGGAACTTTGGACGAGTTCCTGCATCATCATTAGAGTTTCTTCTTTTTCTTCTTCTTCTTGTTTTACGTGTTTTATCCGGTGAAACGCAACCAACAATGTGTCACGTAGTGTAAACAGCTTTCACAAACGATTTTCATATTTTATTTCTGTGACTGGTATTTTTTTTTTAAGTCAGCGAGAATCATCACAAGTTTAATGGTCAAAATTTTTTTACATCCTGGAATAAAGTGCAATTGCACCTCCACTCCATTAGGGGGCAGCAGAGTGTTCACAGGGAGCATACAGCACAGAGTATGAGTATGAAGTGTAGACACCAAGTGACACCATGAAAACATATTTAACAGGAATGAGAAGACAGGCGGAGAGAGACGGAGATAAAGAGACAAACGAAAGTCTCCCAAAGCTAAGACGAGGAAATATGACGAAGCGTCTGTAGCGCTTGGTTCACTGGGAAAACTCTGGTCCCTTAATATTTTCAGAGACCGGAGTTTAAGGTGTGGCGGATAAATACAACAAAGTAATATGATATGACCTGCATGAAAACTGTGGTATTTCTTACCATTATAATAAACATGAGTGAAGTCATCTCTGGTCGCTATGGTGACGTTTAAACGTGCCTTCAAAATAAGATGCACCGCAAATACAAAGTGCATGAAAAATACTTTTCTGCTAAATGTTTTTCTGCAACCAGGCAGTTCCATCCAATAGGAGACAAAGACACCTGAAGTGTGTGGCTTATGTGCAGTCGCCATTGCTGCAGAAAACCACCGCTTCACGCTAGCTTTTTAGCGTTAGCAACACGATATGACACCAGTACGACGCTATCGGTGTGGTGGCTCAGTAAATGTTTCCGTCCTTCTTGTTCATCCCTTTTTCTTTCTAAATACTCCAAATGTTTGTCTTTTAATGCAGGGTGCTTGGTCTCCAAGTGGCGAAGCAGTTTTCAGGGCTTCGTTGGCTCATTGGAGAGCCAGTCGTCGCATTCTCTGCAGAGCGGGCTTGGTGCATGGGATAAAAAACATATTTTAAATCCTGATATTGTCTATAGGAAGTCATAGCTCATAGCTAGGCCTTTTCCGCCTTCGCAAAGAAACTTTCCAAAGACGTTTTTGCTAGCTCCTGGGTTTTATTTTAGCGGTAACCTGTCACGTGACCGAGAAGATCGCCTTGAGAGACATAAGAAGATGTAACAGGAGATCTGGTGATTTTTCAAAATAAGATATCTTTCAGATTCCGAAAATAAGTAACACAGAAGTAATGTAGGTTATTTATTCTTTTTCTGTGCAGCCCGCTGCATTAGTGGACATCTCTTCCTGCACAGCCTCTGATCCTTCCTTCCCTTCCACAGTCATCCAGTACACTTAATCTGAAGTGGCAATATTAGAACCCTGAGCCGGTGCCAAGACAAACGCTCGTTCCCTCGCTGAAATGGACGTGAGAACAGAGCAGGAGCGGCGTGTGCGTGGGAGGTGTCCGGATGATGGATGCAAGATGTGCGAAGATCCTTCAGAACGCGATGAAAGGAGCCGGGGGAGCGCTATCGGGTTACCCATGTGCAACGCGCTAATAACGGCGTGAGCGCGGAGGGTCGCTGTGACGTCATGAAAAGAAAGGAGAAGAAAAAAACAGGATTAATGTGGGGTTTTTACCTCAGAAGTTGAAGTGGAAGTGGAGTCTAATCCGCCTGTGGCCTGGTGTCACTTAAGCAGGCTTCATTTCAAGGCCTTTTTGAAGAAAAAAGAAAAAAACGTGAAACTGAAGTCAGGACGGAGGAGGGAAACGGATTTGTTGTAAAGTTCCGGCCCTCCAGAAAAAAAACATGATTATGCGGTCGCGTAAAAATCAGTGAGAAAGTCTCAATAGTCAGAAAATAATATGAAAAATATGCTTGGACCGCATGATTTTTCTGATTTTCCGTATGATTTCACATAGCCCGTAGGTTATAGCTGAAAAAGCAAATGTGAGCGTTGAATAAAACGCCGGGCGACACGGTGGAGCAGTGGGTAGCACTGTTGCCTCACAGCAAGAAGGTCGCAGGTTCAAGACCGCCTTGGGCCTGGGTCTGGGACCTTTCTGTGTGGAGTTTGCATGTTCTCCCCGTGTCTGCGTGGGTTTTCACCGGGTACTCCGGTTTCCTCCCACAATACAAAAAACATGCTCAGGTTAATTGGTAAACTCTAAATTGCCCATAGGTGTGAGTGTGAGAGGGAATGGTGTGTGAATGGTGTGTGTGCCCCACGATTGGCTGGCGACCATCTGGGGTGTATCCCTGCCTCTCGCCTTAACGCGCTGGGATAGGCTCCAGCAGACCCCTGCGACCCCGAAAGGGAATAAGCGGGATAGACAATGGATGGATGGATGGATGGAATAAAACGCCAAAAAAAAATGTCAATGCAACTCACGTGCAGATTTGCTTTTTTAAAATGGAGATTGAGGAGAAAACATAGATATTCTAAAGCAGAACGATTGGGGAAAACGTCTTAATCACAAGTGAAGATAAATAAAAAAGATAGAACAAACATGCAACATTGTGGTGGAACACAAACGCAAATCAATGATACTAAACCACTTCTCTAGTACAAAACGAGTACTACTAATACTTCTACTACTTAGATCCTTCCAGGTAATATGTAAGTATGTAATTAACATGAAGCTGAAAACCAGCTGATCCTGCAGCAGCTGTCATACCTGCAACACTAACAAATACGTCATAAAACACAGAGCAACAGCCAGGAGCATGGAGGAAGGCAGCACCACAGCTATGAGCATTAACACAATGTGATGGAAAAGTCAGTACTGACCCAGACTGAACCTTAAGGACTACAGTCCTGCTTTCATTTACCAATAAACACCATTTAAGCTGCAGGAAATGTTAGGATTTTTAGGAAATATCAGAATTCCTTTTTAATCCTGGTTGGATAAGGAGTAAAAACTGGATAAAAAAATGAATCTGATGCATAGTTTCAATTGTGAAACTATAAACTACAACAATATAATAACTGTTTTCTCTGGTTCTCTATGGGATGTAACATGAACTGATCAATCTGTATTTTACCTGTCACACTAACAAATACATCATAAAACACAGAGCAACAGCCAGGAGCATGGAGGAAGGCAGCACCACAGCTATGAGCATTAACACAAATGGATGGAGAAGTCAGTACTGACCCAGACTGAACCTTAAGGACTACAGTCCTGCTTTTATTTTACCAATAAACACCATTTAAGCAGCAGGACATGTTAAGAATTTCAGGAAATACCAGAAATTAGAGGCTGTCACCTCAGTCCTTTTTAATTCTGGTTGGATAAGGAGTAAAACTGGATAAAAAAGATGAAACTGATGCATAATTGTATTGTTATAACTGATAAAATAAACACTGTCTCTGGTTCTCTATGGGCTGTGGTGGTATTTTTTTTTACAAATAATAGCAACATATTGGTAACCATGAATTATGAAATGAGTTATGAATGTAAAAAGAAATTTCCTCCTTTAACAATTAAAAATGGTTGTAAATACTAAGTGGAACGTCCAGTTTTTGGACTTAACACAGCAATTAGATTTATAGGTATGAAACTAAAATACAAAGAGAATATGTACAGTACATTTAATGAGTGAGCACGGAGCGCATTATTGAATTAAATAATTGATGTGTAATTACCATATGTGAATGCCTACCGTACTTTTAAAATATGAATGTGATCGCATCCTGATCCGTCCTGCAGGTGCAAACGTGGCAGCAAACTATTAGCGGGTTATGCATGTGTGTAACGGCGTTAAACTCCACCTGAGACGCGTTGCCCACAAACCTTCACGTCTACTCAGCGGTGAACTAAACTGGAAGCGAGCGCTGCCAGCTGTTTGTTTGTTTGCATTTCGAGCCACTTCTGCAGCTTAATCACCAGTTTCAGGAGGAGGAAAATGAGTGGGACGGTTAAAGTGGATTATTTAGCAAGAGAACAGGGGATTGTGGGTAGCTGAGGGAAACAGGAGCAGGATGCTGAGCAGCAATCGATGTTTTTTTATTTATTTATTTTTTATTTTTTTTCTCCCCCAGAGCTCCGCGGGGATTTTGTGCTGAGTGATCTGAAGTGGCGCCCCGCTGTGCAAACCTGAGCGCTTTGACTCCACATGAAACCGTTCGATGGCGGAGCACCGTGTTCCGCTAAAAAGCCCCTTATGAGATCATTACCGGCGGGATGAACAAACAGGCGCTAATGAAACCGGGCCTGGGAAACAAAAAGGAGGAAACGTTATGAGGATACCGAGCTGCACTCTCACAGAAGCTTCTTAAAACCTCCTGCAGAGACATTTTTAAGTGTTTTTTGTCACTTTGGAAGCATCGACCTGTCGATTCTGCAAAAGAATCAAGTTCATGCATCACAAACTCTGTTCAAACTCTCTTATTCTTCCTTTACTCTGAGTAAATGTTGAGAAATTTCAGGAATAAAACGACAAACTGCTGCTTTGATCGATAATAACTTGGAGTTGATGCAAAATATTTGATCAAACAAAAAGTCATTACTATGGGAAACAATGAAACATGGTAACATGCACATAAATGATAATATATATTCTGCATTTATGCATATATAGGATGCATATAAACAGCATATAATATATATAAATGCATATAATATATATATATATATATATATATATATGCTGCATATATATAGGCCAAATGAGGTGCATATATATACATGGACAACAGAAAGAGAAGGAGAGAATTGCCCCAGGACATCTGAAAAAAAAAAAATATATAGACAAACATCTTAAAGCTAAAGGCTATAAGACCATCTCTAAACAGCATGAAGTTCCTGTGTCAACAGTGGCTCATATTATTCAGAAGTTCAAGACCCAAGGGACAGTAGCCAACCTATATATACATATATATACATATATATATATATATATATATATATGAAATATGAACATTTATATTTATCATATATATGAACTACATTTTAAATGAATGGTTAAAGATGGTAAAGAACCTGTAAAATTAAATGTTTTGAATATATATCACTATATTTATATATAGTGACACCAAATAACACAGGCATATTTATTTTAACATTTGGAGAAATCAAATTTTTCTCCTTTTTTAACATTCTTGAAGTATTACATATAACGACTAAACCGAAAGAAAATGAATAGGGATGCACCGAAATGAAAAGATTAAACAGGTGATGAACGTATCAGACATGGTTCATCACCTTCTTTGGGATGTCCTGTCTGTTCTTCATGAGATTTTCGCGACATTTTTCAAAGACGTCGGTCACGGACAGAGTGGGCGAGCTGTGCCGAACTATTTTTTTTAGTTTTTTTCCTTTGTCTTTCTGGCTTTCAAATGACGAATTTAAAGCAGTAAAGTGCCAAAGTCCTTTGCAGAGGAACCCCGTTTAGGTAGTGTAGTTGCTCACATTTTAATGAAGGTCACCACGTCGTTGTGTGATTGCGTCACATGCAACTTTTTTGGCTTTAATTTTGCAATAATTGACCAATTATTCAGTGGATTATTAAAAGTTACAGGTACACACTCCCAGCAGCCTCACAACTGTTCATGGTTCAGTTCACGTCAAAACGAACTCTGAAAATTTGGTTTGCAGCAGAACCCCCCACAAAAAAACCAGATCAGAGAGGCAAACCCCCACTATGAGGACTGTGCAGTAACATCCTCCTACTTTGGTTCTGCTTAAACTGGTGTGAATGGCAATCCGGGTCACACCAAGGAGCCAGAACCAGAACAGTAAGAAGAAGAAACAAGCATATACCAGTGGTTGATGATTGTAATTGATAGAGATAACCATCTTACCTGCAGCATGTGCATGAACCAGACAAATGTGATGAATCTTTACTACCAGAAATGCATCAGAACGCTGCTGGTTCTTGCTCAATACTGCAGCATAATGGAGATCACTTAGGAAACACAAGCATAAACACTCGCAGTTTGGGAAAACATGGGCCATATTTAAATGAGGGAAACTTCAGGCCATGTGTTCCTCCCCCCGTGAGCACTCAGACTCTCAGGAATGAGTCATTTGCTGCTGGGAACCTGCCGGCGTTGTCAGCATCAAACAGACCGGCGCCGCTACAAATGAGCCCCGACGCAAACTAAATCCTTCTTTCTCTTTGTGGTTCCTCGTAACCTGGGAACATGAAACCCAAACCCACCCCCCTCCCACCAAAAAAAACGCATCTGTATATCGACAGTTCGTCCACACCGGAAAAACAATGTTGGGGTAATGATGCGATCCATCACGCGGCGGCGGTAACGAGGGGCAGCCCCTATGCAAAGTGATACCGTTGCGTTTAAAGCCCCCATAATGCACCTGCTTGTTTCCACAACACGAGCTAATCTCATGCCGTGAGCCAGTGAGCCCTTTGTGAGTTTAGCAGATGTCATAAATCCAGAGGTGTCCAAACTGTTCAGGACGCATCTCAACTTCTACTTTAACCCATAAGGACCCACAGTGTTGTTACACCGGTGTAACAAGAACTTTGGTTCCTTCAGGACCAGGGGTCACCAACCCTGGTCCAGGAGGACTACTGTGGGTGCAGGATTTTGTTCCAACCAGGCAGGAACCTGATTCTACTGATTAACCACTAGAGCCCTTGCTAAGGACCTTAATCAGTAGAATCACGTGTGTTCCTGCCTGGTTGGAACAAAATCCTGCACCCACAGTATTCCTCCAGGACCAGGGTTTGACACCCATGGTCTATGGTATAACCCACATGCTTATGGGTTAAAAGGACCACTGGTTGTCTCTTGTTTTTTACAATCAAACTGAAAGTCGCGTTGACACTCTACACTAGAGTGGTTCCTGAAGAACACATTGACAACTGTTCTGCAGTAACAATTAAGCAATGAGAAAAAAAACTGTAATTTAATCAGTGAATGACTCATCTGTTGAGAAGAAAACTTCAGCTCCCTTTGAAAATCCTTCATTAGGTCCACCTTTGGGAAAAACTACATTTCTAACCTCATTTCCCTGAATTTTGCAATCAACTTGCCTTTTTAGCCTCTTATGGCGCATTCAATGACACAGTCATTGGATTCTATGTGCAAATAATGCAAAAATTATGGTCTCAATGATGCACGAGCCAATGGAAGCATGGGGGTCGGGAGATAGCAGCTTGAAAACCAATGAGGACATAGACATAGCCATGTTCATATACAACAGCGTGAACCAATGGAAATGAACCATAATAAGACCATACAAATCTGAACAGCACGTGGCATGGAGGAAGTGTTGCATCATAAGAGGTTAATTCCCTTTCTCGCTTCATCCTGATATGCTATAAGTATCAATTTTTAAAATTTCTTTACATTTACCATTTTCCCTTTTAGCTAAATGTGGACATGGACGGGCATATGGACAATGTCCCTCTTGGGCATTTGTAGTTGTATAGAAACTGAAATAAAGTGGAAGTCTCCATTGGACCAATTAATTCAGGACAAGACAGATTATTGGAAGAGGCGATTTTACACCAATGAGGGCATATTTATGAATGAATGTTCTTTTTAGCTAATGAATTAGAGTATATTTCTACACATTGGCTGTTTAAAGGTCCAGTATGTAAAATTTAGCAGCATCTAGCAGCATTTCGTAGACTTGTAGTCAAGACCACCTAAACTAAGACCAAGACCACACTCAAAGTCTATCATCTAGTTGAATAATTGTATAATAGGATTAAAATAACAACTGTTTGTGTATTTATTACTTTAGATTACGTCTGTCTAGATAATAGACTCCCTCAGTTTTCTACGGTAGCCCAGAACAGACAAACCAAACAGTGCCTATAGAGTTTCACATCCACTACAAGTTGATCGATCAGTTGATTGCGTTCTGATCAATGTACCTTTTTCTCTCTTTTTTTGTGCTTGTTGGGATAGTTTGTGATCTCCACACGAACAACGAACAATCGTTCCGTCGGGATTCAGTCCCAGAATAACCGAGAACAAGGAGATTCTTCCAAGTCCAGTGCCAGTTGTCGTGGGCAGGTGACGGAGTCTCTAAACAGCCGAAGTCATGCAACTGTAGACACGAGCTTGGTGGAACCACATGAAACGTCCAGCAGCAGCAGAAGCTGCGTCACAGGTTCGCCGGTAAAGATTCTTGGTCGGCGCGTACGCTGCCGCCTGTTTTACAGCCACGTGCACAGATTAAAAGCCTGGGAACATTAAAGAGGTTGACCACCTGTCCCGGTCCCCTCTCTCAGGCCTGAATGGGACCACAAGGGAGATCCTCTTCTTTCGGCACGCCACCTGCTACCACTGCCTCCCCCTTTTAATGGCGGGCAGCTCTTAAAAAAAAACATCCCACAATGGCACTTTGTGAGCGTGCCCAGTTTAGCGTGGAGGCTCAACTACAACAAAGAGTTAGAAAACTGTTTGTGCTTCCCCTTTAGATTAACCTCAGCGGTGTTGTTGAGACACTTCCTGTAAATGGTGAGAAAGAAAAGTGATGGTCTTATAATCTGCAGCCTTCTAATTGAAGAAGAATTGCAGTACTTGCTTAAAAAGACCCCAAGGAGTTTATTCATGGCTATGAAACAGTCCCATGTTATAATGTATATCTTCTATGTAGTTTATGTTTATTATTTCATGGTTGGGTTGGTCAGAACTTCCTTGAAATGATGATTCAATTCGGTTGCCTCCGCTATGGCCACTATTGAGGTCCAATCAACCCCTCTGAGCACCATTATGGAAGTGGGGCTGGGGGACCCACATGCTTACATACAGGGAAAGAGACCAAAACAGCTGTGACTGGTGCAGAAAACAGGAGATCGGTAGTCGAGTGCTAATTTGAAAGTCGTCATCCAGAGTTCCGAATCCCCTAGTGCACAAGGAGGCTCATGGGAAACTCCTCTTGAGGCCTTTAACCTCATAAGATGGAGCTTCTTTTTCAGCCATATTTGTAAAAATGGTGTGCTCAAGCTGTACGTCACATGTCATTCTGAACTCCTGGCTATTGGCTGTCAGACTTGAATAGTCTCAATATGGTACATTTCCATTGGCTCACACTGCTGTCAATCAAACCAAAGGTGGTCACACTTTTCTAGTTTGCTATCTCCTCACTCCATGCTTCCATTGGCTTGTGCACTGTGTTAATCAATGCAAAACAACTTTGAGACCATAACTGTGTGTTACTTGCACATAGAAACCAACGGCTGAAGCGTAGTATTGTAAAACTAGTATATGCACATTAATGATAATATATATTCGGCATTTATGCACATATATGATCATATATAAGATGCATATAATAATAGATATAGTATATTTGCTGTACATATACAGCATATATGCTGCATTTAGGCCATATATATATGTATATATATATATATATATATATATATATATATATATATATATATATATATATATATATATATATATATATATATATATATATATATATAGTGTGCATTGGCTATGTATGTGTACATGTGGGTATGCGCGTGGATATGTATGTCCATATATATATATGCAAATATGTGTGTATGTGTATGTATGTAGGTATGTACGTGCATGTATGTATGTATATATGCTTTGCTTATTCATACTCTTTTCTTACTATTCATTAGCATTTTCTCTCCATTCTATGTCCATAATGCATACTGTGTATGCGGATCAACAAATTCTGTGAATTTGTACATTGTGTTGTGTGTTTTTTATTTGTATTTTTTTTTATAGTTTTTTTATCTTCTTCAGCTTTATTTTCTTTTCTTTATTCTGTAACGCTGCAGTAACAGACAAATTTCCCCATTGTGGGATCAATAAAGTTTTATAAAGTTTTTTTTTTATTATTTATTTATTTTTTTTATCTTATATATATATATATATATATATATTATAGTATGACTTGTAAAATCCTTCTGTTTCTTGTAAGGGGGGGAAAGTGATCCTGCAGGTGCGTCGGGGCCTCAACACATGCATGACACACACACATGTATGGAAAGAGATGAAAAAATAAAGTGCAGGTTGTGCAACCGCCGCCTTCTTAGAAGTCGGCTCTGCGGTAAAATAAGACGAAACAAAAACTGTGAGAAGCCACACAAAGATCGGCCTCTTTCTCTCTCTGACTCTGTCTTTCATGCTCAAGGCCACTCTTTTCATCTTTTCCCACCCAAACCGCCGTCCACGACACTTTTGAGGAGTCCATTTAACGCCAGCGGAATAATAAAGACTGGGAGTAGGAGCTGATTTTTCCCAGTAGAGGTGAATTACGTCTAAGGGATCAACATCTGCCCTTTGACGGGAGTTTATCAAGCCGAACAGAGCACGGCGCTAACAGGAAATAGAGGGAAGAGAAAGGAGTTTCACGCCAACTTGTACTAAATGTTGAATTTAATGGTGCAAGTCAGAGAGGCTGAGTTACATCAAAGGCCACTTTAAACAGGGGATTTTTTTTCCTCCGCTCGAATAAAAGACATAAACTGCCGTCATCATCAAACATCAATTTCTCTCAGTTTTGGATAAAGAAAAAAAAGGTTTATTTATCCTCCATCCCTCCTACCGCCATGTAGGTCAGTGTCAGTAACAGATATTACAAACGCAGGAACCGCAGCCAGACGCGGACCGGCCATCTGGCGGTTCTGGCACACGCCTAAAGGCCCGCCGGCTTCTCGGGCTGTTACGTCCAGAAAATGATTTAATGATAGGTATTTGTAAAGTGTGTTTGGCGGCACACCTCCACCGTCATTTCATTGCAAAATCCAAACGCTCGGTCGGGTGAGCGGCTGTAAGTCATTACAGGAAGAAAGAAAGAAGGGAAAGTCAGCTTTTATTTGTCAGTAGAGGACGTGATGCATTGAATGAACTTTGACCTTAACTTAATTAAAATTATGTAAAATAATAATGCCATTTATGCCAATACTAAAATAAGTCATGATTATTAGTCCATCTGTGATATATAGAATTTAGTTCTGATGCAAATTAGCAACAAGCATAATGGTAAAAATGGTTTTAATTACACCATACATTTTTTCCTACTTTTTCCCTGTAAAAGGTTTTTTTTTTTAGGGATTTTTACCTTGTACAATGTGAGGGTCTAAGTTCATGATGTTTTTTGCTTTTGTACAAACTGTAAAACCTATTGGGGCAAATCTGTGATTTGTGATTCTGGGCTTTATAAATACAATTGAGTTAAATACTTTATAGAAATTAATTATAATAAGATAAGATAAGATAAGATAAGACTTTATTGATCCCACAACGGGGAAATTTGCTTGATACTGCAGAGTACAGAAAAAGAAAAGAAAATAAAAGCTATGAAAAATAAAAATACACAACACTATGTACAAAATTCGTAGAATTTGTTGATCAGCATATACAGTATGCATTATGGACATAAGAATGGAGAAAAAATAATAATAAATAGCAAGAAAAAAAGTATGCATAAGCAAAGCATATATACATACATACATGCACGTACACACATATTTACATATTTGCATATATATACGCACATACACACATGTACACATACATAGCTAATGCATACTTAAGGTGCAGGGTGTGTGTGTAGAGAAAATGAAGTAGTGTAAAGTAAATGCATGAGTGCTGAGATCCATCTAAATACAGTATTATTCAGCATTAGCACTGTGGTATGTAAAGAAAAGTTCCTCACATGTCACACACCTTGATTTAAGTAAAATTAAAACTTTTTCCTCTTCTTATGAAATAGTGTTTTTTTAATGTGACATTATTTTTGTTTGTCTTTAAAATTGTCTCTCTCTTTCTCTTTAATGAAAAGTCTGTGTCCGTTTCCTTAAACACTGAGGTTGTTTTTTTGTGTAATTTACAAGTTGCAGAAAACAAAAATGTATGTTTCACGTTTTTACTACATGTGTTCTCTGCAATTCTAATTTGTCCACATGCATTGTGCAAAAAGGGGAGAGAGAAAAGAAAAACACACACCCTTACATCCAACAAACATAAACTCCCTTTGGGAGGAGCTGTTACAGCAAATACTGGAGCTGAACATACGACATACGCGGCCGTGTAAATCATTCACGCATGTCCGACCACTGATGCTTCACACGGCCCGTTTCTTCAAAGCTCCGCTTCAGCTGAGACAAATTATTCAATTTAAGAAAAAAGAAAAAATGATGTATACAAATTTCTTGACAGATTTTTGACAGAGAGTTCAACATTTTATGTATTTAATGTCTCAAGCAATGAAAATGACGACACATCATGTAAAAGTTAATTTTGACTGATTTGACATACTGCAAATTACCAGATAAACTTTTTTTTATTACAAAAAGCATCACTTTAATGCTCAAATGATGTTAACAAACCTCTTGGGTAATATTGATTAATTGTAGATTTAATAAAATTAGAAGTACAACAAGAAAAATTAGGAGATGCCAAATGTTTAACTACGATTGCTATTATCTTACTATTGACAAAATGGAAACTATACAGTAGTTATACTGGTTTAATTCAAGAATTTGACTATGTTACCACATTTTTCCAGTTTTGAGCAAGATAGAAAGAGCAGGAATGCATTCATCTTTTGTGCCATCTGGTCTCAAATAAAGGCCTGATCCATTTAGTGGATCCATTTAGCTGTTATTTGGTAATTTACTGTAAGTAAACAATAGTTTCATGAAGGTTATAATAAATGTGCCTCTTTAAAATGTAATTGGCCAATAACTTAATACAGTAACTTTCCAATAAAATTGCAAAAAAAAAATGTTTGCTGAGCTGATAGCATATTAAGTTATTACATTACTGGCAAAAATGTATTAGCTTACAGGTTTTTTATCAGGCTTTTTTTTGATTATTGGCTTATTACGTTTTAAAGAGGTATAATATATGATGTTATCTGCCGCAGCCGATGCGTGTCTAAAAGTTGTTGCAACGCTGCTGTGCTGCGCAAATGACTAAAAGTGGTGGAGGTTGGACTAATGCTGTAAATCGGCGATGCTGCCGTGAACCCCGTGCGTGTGTTTGTGGACCCGTGGCGGCGGTGTTGCGGCGTGACGCTTCCTTTCTCTGCAGGTTGCACGCGTGAACCCGGTTCACATCATCAAAAGGGGGTCGAGTCGTTTTTCCCAGGCTTGCTCCTCGGGGTCTTGCCTTAAATGTAAGAAGATCAGGTTAAGTGATCAAAGAGCCTGTGGTTACGGGGGCTGGAGTGTTGCTCTGTTTCATCAAAGGCCGGCGGCGTGTTGAACCTCCATTACCTCCAGGTAACATAAAACCAGGTAATGGAGCTCTGACTTCCCTGTAAATACTGTACGTGCCTTTTTCAATGGGAACCAATATGGAAAAAAGAGGATATAATGACACAGAACGGCAGCGTCTTTTCTCACATTCCTCCAACCTCGGACAACAAAGGAACCTGTCTCTTTTATCTGCAAAAATCCCCAAAAAATAAAAAAAACAATACAAACAGGCTTCAAACCACATCCGGCTGACACCCGAGTGTTTATCGGGCAGCCGACCCTACAGCATTGTGCTGCCAGCGGCCTGCTTCCTCCGGCCGCTGGTTAATTGTCACGACATGTGTCCCTGCAAACCGCAACTGGGAGCTGTTGGGTTCGGCTTCCTGTTGATGACTGATGTGTTCACATGGAGCCGCCAGCCCAACGCTCACAGCAACGACTACCATTAATAAACAAGAATCGGAGTTTCACTTTACCTGAGTCTTTCTGTTTCATGCTACTTTATACTTTACTCCACTATATCCCACATGAAAAGAACCTATATAAGGACATATGAGAATATATACACATGATATATGCATATAAATGATAATATATATTCTGCATTTATGCACATATATGATCATATATAAGCTGCATATACACAGCATATATGCACATAAATGATAATATATATTCTGCATTTATGCACATATATGATCATATATAAACTGCAAATACACAGCATATATGGACATAAATGATAATATATTCTGAATTTATATACACATATGATCATATATAAGCTGCAAATACACAGCATATATGCACATAAATGATAATATATATTCTGAATTTATGCACATATATGATCATATATAAGCTGCATATACACAGCATATATGCACATAAATTATAATATATATTCTGCATATACACAGCATATATGCACATAAATTATAATATATATTGAGCATTTATGCACACATATGATCATATATAAGCTGCATATACACAGCATATATGCACATAAATTATAATATATATTCTGCATATACACAGCATATATGCACATAAATTATAATATATATTCTGAATTTATGCACATATGTGATCATATATAAGCTGTATATACACAGCATATATGCACATAAATTATAATATATATTCTGAATATACACAGCAAATATGTACATAACTAACAATATATATGCAGCATTTATGCACATATATGATCATATATAAGATGCATATGCACAGCATATATGCATATTAATGATATATATATAGAGAGAGACTTGAATCACAGACCTTTGGATTAAAAGGAAGATGCCGTACCACCAATTGCAGATAAGAGGTAGAAGGTTGTATTTTTGACTATCTACAAAAGCCCTGAACTAGTCATTTGCCCCAACGTCAACGTCGTTTAGGGGCAACAATGAGAGATTCACAATCGCATATATTTAATGTTCAAATATGATGCTGTTTGCCCATTTCTTTTAAATGTTCTGGTTGTTTCTTTCTGATGTAGGTTGAGATTTTGCATTGCTGCATAACACTGTGCAATATGCTTTTAACAACCATAATTAGATCCAGGCCCCTCTTGTGAATACTGCAATGGAAATATCTTTGAAATGTGATTTAATGTGACCTATCTATCGTAAAATTCCAGGTATGCTGGAAAGGTTCTTGTATTTTGTGTTTTTTTTTTAAACATCATTGTTGATATTAACAAGAAAAACTCAAATTGGCCCTCGATGTCACAGAGGTTGTCGACCCCTGATCTGAACCACACGTCTCCAATGGACAACAGGAAGCCATTACTCTGAGCTGTGTAGCTCTCACACACATGCCAGGGTTTAGATCCGTTGCTGCAGCCACCGTGTTGCATTAGTCATAGTGTTTCACACGTTGGAAAGACCTGAGGTAATAACCAGGTGCTTCGTGCGCTTCTCCAGATCGAGGCAGAAACCGGTTTCTGTCACAGTCTCGGCTTTACTCAATCCATCTGCGCGCCAGCGAGATCTTGATCTTGATGGAAAAAAAAGCTCTTTGTGTGTGTGTGTGTGATCTCGCTCTCCTGCGTGTAGACAGAAAGGTCCTAGCAGACCCACATTGAGGACCACCGCCCCCCCCAGTCCATCGACATGAGGCCGGCACATGTTGGCGTGCTGCGCCTATAGACGCCTCACGGCAGCCACATCATCAATCTGCCAAACGCCCATCACGTCAGCTTCACGTCTCCGCTTGGATGAAACCAGAGTTCACGGAATCGTTGGAGTATTGTCAAGACGAGACTGGACGCGACGGACGAAGAAGGTCAAGGTTGAAAGGTTCACGCCCTTTGGGCTGAGACCCTTCTGGGGTAGAGTTTGCGTGTTCTCCCCGTGTCTGGATGGGTTCTCTCCAGGTTCTCCAGCTTCCTCCCACAGTCTGAACACATGCTGAGGATGCATGGAGCTTTAAATTCCAAAAAGAGTGTGTGAATGGGGCAAGGGGCCACCAACCCTGGTCCTGGAGGGCTACTGTAGGTGCAGGTTTCTAGTTCTAACCAAGCAGTAACACCTGATTCTACCTTAGCAAGGACTCTAGTGGTTGATTAGTGGAATCAGGTGTTACTGCACCTACAGTAGCCCTGCAGGACCAGGGTTGGTGGTCCCTGGTCTACTGGTACCTGTCTGGGGTGTATCCCTGCCTCACCTGTAACGTGCTGGGATTGGCCCTAATGAGGAATACGCTGGTATAGGAATTGACTAACTAGAGACTAGAGTTAAGCAAGACAAAGACGAGATGCAATCAAAGCCACTAACTGTAACAAAATTAACACAATGGGCATTTTGTGTTGGCAAAAACAACGAGACGGAATCTACTTCATTGAATAAAAAACGTATTAAAAATGTCTCTATATTTTTTCGTCACAGACTTTTTAAATTGCAAACTGATAAGTGAAAGGGCATTTGTGATACTGGTACTTTCTACTTACTAGCGACGCGGCAAGTCCTGCCAAACAATTTGTATTTCACATGTTAATTTCAAAAAACGTCATGCCTGAAACATATTAAAAACACAAGATAAGAACATGAGATAAGGTGGTTTGACCAGATTCATTTTGATTAACATTGCCTACAATCAATCTTCTGTAGACCAAAGAAAGACTATTACAAGTTGATTACAAGTTGACTTAATATGACTAAAAGTAATAAGGGCATTTGACGCAGGAAGAAACTAAAACTAAACTGAAGAACAGCCAACGCTGTTGCTCAGAAGCTCATTGCTAGCTATGCAATGAATGCACAGCCATCTTTGTCTGATACCCTGCTATAGTGAGTAGTTACATAACTCAGGGAAGACAGAGATGCACGAAATTAACCTTTATTGGAAGTCACCTACAGCAGACGCCTGGAATGCCTTCGGATGTGCTTTCTCGTGGGGGGTCAGAGTTCAATTTAGTTTAAAAATTTGGCTGCAGAATCTGGCAGAAAACCCGGGCAACGTTCACCACCGAGGCTCCACTGAACCGCTCTCTGGCAGGACCATTGAAAAGTACTGACCTTGCTGTTGTCAGTGTGCGTCATTATGATTCAAACTAAGTACTCATCAGACCTTCAAACAATGCCTAAGCCCTCACACACACACACACACACACACACACACGTTCCATCTAACACTGGGCTTGGTGGACGCAGGATCTGAACTAATCGATATTGCTTTCATATGCGGAAATTAGGAGAAGTGGAACAGACTCTGTCTCTTGGCTTCCTCTCCATAAGACTCCACATGTGGTTATTGAAAATGAACAAAGACATTTTCCTTCAGATGTCGACATTGTTTTTGTTCCAAAATCAGGAAAAAATGTATTATCTACCATCGGAATAAGATAATTCTACTTAATATTGGGTTAATTGTACCAAAAACAAGACGATTCAGAATTGATGCCTATTATTGATAAAACATAAATCGGACCAATGTTGGTTTTAGATGTTTAATTGCCTGGTGTGGACCAAATAATAAAACTAGTGCGAAAGCTTTAGTTAAGTCACTTCAGTTTTATTTCAATAGCACGAAAATGTGCACATCAGAGATTTTCCCCAATGGGCTTTACAGTTTGTCCATAGACCCTCTCGATGTACGAAAGAAACCTCTGGAAGAGAAACAGAGGAGGTGCATGGACAGGCAGGCTGCAATAAATGATGGAAACTGTGAATGTGACATTAAATAGAATAATAGAAATGTATTGAATTGTTGAACCAGGTGAACCAGGACAGCAACAGAAAACTTCAGCAACAGACGATCCTTCAGTTTCTGCACTGCAGCATGTTCTGAGACTGGGAAAACACAGAAAACAGATTTAAAAAGTACATCAGAGAAGCTAGTGAGGTCCCAGCAGTCTAGTCCAGGATCAGAACTAACTATAAGCTTCTGCCAAAAGGAAATTCTTAAATGTAGGAAGGGTGGACTGAAACAGTAAGACGATTCCACAGGAGAGGAGCCTGATAGTTGCAGGCTCTGCTGCCATTTTATTATTAGAAATTCTGGGAACCAGTGTTCTCAATGGTTGATACGGAGCTAGTAGTAATAGTCCTGGAGGAGAAAGTACAGTATTTCCCTCTTGACATGTAGTGGAGTGGAAGTATATACTATCATAAAATGGAAATACTCAAGTGAAGTAACTCCAAATTGTATAGTACTTGTAGTACGTTCCTCCAGTGGGAGCACAGTGGAGCGCTTATTGATGACAAATTTTGCATCTAAAATAATACACGAGCAGTTTATAATGAATCTCCCCAAGCTTTTTAAGGAGAAAACCGTCCTTTTCCCTTTGGTTTCAGCCGCCTTCAGGTTCTGCTGCCAGCTGGAAGCCGAGCCGTGTGCGTATGGCTAAATATACGATCACGGATCTTTTGGCCACGCTTTCGCTTCACAGCGTGAATCACAGGTTCTTGAAAGGCTCACTTTGTAACGGACAACAAATAACATGCACTGTTATTACATGGTAGACATTTTGTACCCCCCCCCCCTTTAATCCTTTCAAGTTTGTTTGAGCAGCGCTGAATGTGTTATGATCCGTCTCTCGCCGCCTCCCTCATCCCTCTCTCTTTCTATCTAATCCCAGACAAAAGGGAGTCGGACACTTCCAAAAGTTGGATTTGTAAATAGCTCTAAAACCACATCTGAGGGAGAGACGGAATTAGCAAGAAAACACCCAACCCGGGGCAGAGAAAAATACTTATTGTCCAATATTCAGACCCAGAAATGAAATCCCTCAGCAATGACCAGGACACCAGGAAGCGTTCGCCAGACGCTCGACGGTTGCAGCGTTTTTTGACGCCCGAGTACATAAAGGCCGACATGAAAAGACGGGGCTGTTTGTGTGTGTTTATTATGACTTGGGTTTGGCAATGGGAACCATGAGGGAGAAGAATTTGTATCTGGTTTCTGCTTTGCTGCCATGATAATAAATAAAAAAAATCCCAATATTTCCACTCATGGCACTTTTCTAGTTGCAGGTTGGTTCTTTCAAACAACGCTTGATCTGTTGATGATGATGAAAGTGGAGTCATTTAATTTCCCCTCCAGAAATTATTCCCTGAAAGCATATATACCTAAAAATCACAACTGCAACCATGTGGGGTTGTGTGAAACTTGGAGGTAAAAAAAACAGACAAAATATTAAATAGATTCCGAGTCTGGACAACACAAAAAATACTGGGAAAACAGGGAAAAGCTTCACTCCTGCAGGACAATTAACCCCAGCCACGTGTCTCCTACTCATTTCAATGCATTTCCCGTTTCACACATGCAGGGTGCAACATTTCACACGTTTTATACAAGCACGTCGTTTATCTGTCTGTAAAACCCGGCCCTGCCTGCAGAGGTTAAGGCCTGCCAGGAGAACCAGGGCCATGGTGGAGGTGTGAGTACCTGGGACGAGATGGAACGAATAAAAAAAAGACAAGTTCAAACGTTTCGCCTCCTGAAGGAGGGGAAAAAACCGTCCATCTCCATGTGTTCATCAGCCACAAAAACGTCATTTTCTATCATCATTGCTGCTAAAATATACATCATATCACTTTAAATCCACTGTATGTCATCAATCATCTGTAACCAGTGTGGTACCTGTGAACGTGGAGCTGATTATTTGATAGTTTCCAACTATTCACATGTAAATTGTGATGATCAAATAATCTATTTCAGTCATTTTTAAAGGGGAAAATGTCCGAATTCTTTGGTTCCAGCTTCACAAATCTGGTTTTATTCATTCTCCTATAATAGTAAACTGATGATCTTTGGGTTGTGGACTGTTGGTCTGGACAAAAAAAGGATGAATCTTCAGTACTAGAACACAGTAATCGACATTTGACGAACCATCTAATCAATTTTTGTATTTATTATTCGTTGCAGCCAGAATATTTAAACGTTTCAATACTGTTAATACCCCTGCACACTTGTATATGTTAAGTTAACTCCAAAAATTGTGATGCTACAAACCATGCAATCAATTGATTAGACAGATCAATGTGCAAACAGACTGATGATGTGAATAGAGATGCAACAATTTTTTGATTATTGATGAGTTGCCAACTGATCAATGAATCATTTGAGTCGATTTTTTAGAAGAAAAAGTCAAAATTCTCTAGTTGTAGCTTGTCAATGGACAAAAACGACATTTTTAGGTTGAATGAACGCACATTTCCCATCATTTAATGAACTAAACACCTAATCGATCGATCATTTCAATAATCCATCAGCTATTTCTGACTCTTACTTTTCAGATCAGTGGGTATTTGCAGCTCTGGTGCAGGCTGTGGTTGCTTTGATGTCTTTGCACACCTGCAGGACGACACCACCGACAACAGGACGGTCCCACGTGTTCTGCAGCAGATCGATGGGATCCATGATGTAAGCGTGTGGAAACGAACCTCGGCTCAGCTGGATTCAGCCCACAAAGGTTATGCTCTTTTTTTTTTTTTTAAATCACCACATGTGTTTTTTTTCTCCTGTAAATCACGATATGTAACGCGTGGATTTAAAGGTTTCAGGAGATGTGCATGGTTTACTACTGAAATTATTAATGTGTGATCCTGAATCTCCTGATTATCCTCCAGTGATCTGCAGCCTCCTGGATCAGGACTAGTTCCTCCATCTAGTGGTGAAATCCAGAGGAAACGTCACATGAACACATGAAATACACTCATGTCGTAACGCAAATAACTCGCAGCCAATCATTTGAAGTTCGTCCGTGCGGCGCTAATGATGCTAATGAGGCTAATGACAAAGAGTCGGACAGAAACCAGAGCGACGTCCTCTGAATGGGTTCTGGGTTCCACAGAGCAGCTCAGGCCGCTTTGAAAAATCTGCCTGTTTTTTTTTTATTTCATGTATAAGAAGGCGACTGGAGCGAGTGAGAGAAAGCGGGACAAGGAGTGTTTGGGGTCAGAAACACATTTCAAAGGCTTCGCCCAAAAAAAAGAAAAAAGAAAAGAAGCAGCCAGCGAAATCTGAGATGAAACCGGCTAATAAAGCGCCACGCGGCGATAAATAATGCAACAAGAGGAAACAACATGAAAGATCTTTTCATCTCCATATAGAGAGGAAAAGGGGAGAGGAAGCGACGCTCGGCGCCGTCATCAATACAATAGTTTGTTGGACGTCTCTTTGAAAGTTTGGGAACGTTTGGTCAGGAGGCGGAATGTGTTTCTGTAAAAGAACAACGTCTCACACCTTCTCTGTCGCCTCGCTGGATGATGAGTGTGTTTTCTTTCTTGTCGTTCAGAGCTTGGAAAGTTCTTCTCTCGATTCCGGATGGAAAGCGGAGCTAATGCTCATGACTCAGTGCGAGCAGCAGGCCAGCAGAAAATCCCCCTGCACCCACCCAGAATAGCTGTGTCCACCAGCTGACGGCCAGGGACGCACATCAAACCGGCCACAAAGCGAGGGGGGGTGTGGGGTGTGGGGTGGGGGGGTCAAAACAAGAGCAACAAAAGAGCTTCCTCTCCTAATCTCTGTTAAATTAGACTGGACGTGCACGGCATGCGGCTTCCTGCAGGATAAAGGGGGATCTGTTGGTGACTGGAAGTGGGATGTGTGGTTATGATATTATTAATAAAGACGGCATGGAGACGGACAAGTGCTAAACCCTGCGTGTGTGTGTGTGTGTGTGTGTGCGTGTGTGTGTGTGTGTGTGTGTGTGTGTGTGTGTGATGAGATGAGTAGATGAGGAAGGGAGACTGAGGTAGAGACAGATGAAGAAAAAGAGGAGGCAGCGATACAGCTGTGTAACACTGACCTCTAGTGGCCAGATGGGTGTACTGCAATATAGAATATAGATAGATAGATAGATAGATAGATAGATAGATAGATAGATAGATAGATAGATAGATAGATAGATAGATAGATAGATAGATATTAGACTAAGGTGGATTTGGATGAATGATACTACTAACAATATAGAAAATAGCATATAAAATACCAAAATTCATCAAATGTTCAATATCAGTATATATTGGGTTACTATAATGGCAAAGTACATTTAGTAGGATTTAAAAAATTACTTTATATCACTCTAATAAAAACAGATGTAAAATTGTTTCTAAATTATAATTGCAAAAAGTACATGAGTCACTGTCATAGAAATTTAGCTATAATATAAACCTATATTTATATATATGTGTCTGTTATTACATACTTATTTCTAGTTTGTGTCCATTATCTGGGATAAAATGTGCTCCCAGGATTATTTACAGAAGGTGTTTCCATGAAAACCAGTCCGGTGTTTAATCTGTGCTCTTATTTTGTAGGTACATCCGGTTTTTCGGACCACGTTGAACGTCAAACACGGAAGTCGCCTCGTATCCTGGAAGTGCACCTCATAAATAGTTCCCGACCAAACCGACTGGCCTTCGGCTTCCCACGTCTGTGCTTTCCAGTAGATTTTTGCTTCTTTTTTTCTTTCACCGCTTGTGTTTTACTCGTTTTCCACCGAAGATGCCTCTGGAGTTCGAGCTGTGTCCCGGCAGGAGGATCGGAGGAAGCCACCCGTGTTTCATCATAGCCGAAATTGGACAGAACCACCAGGGAGACATTGAGATTGCTAAAAAAATGATCAAAATGGCAAAGGTAATCCAGCATCACACGGGCCGCAAACCCTGTTTGACTTCATTCAAATGTTTTCTGTCTTCTACAGCCGGAGTTTTATCGCAGCATCAGCACCGCCGAACTCCATTTAAAAATGTGCTGATTTAATATCCGCCTCGCCTCGCTTTACTCATGTCATCATAAGTTTAAATGGATTATGAAGTTAGTTGGTGTGTGTTTTACGACCCTACATGGGTCCGATACTGTTTTTTATATTAATAAATCTGTGGGCCATCTTTATGCAAGTGTGCAATGATTTCTGTAAAACTGTAATGAACTATTTAGTTAAATTAGTAAATGTGCGAATGAAGTTTGGTTTGTCCATTCATTCTTGCTGCCACTGTCATATATTAATATACCATTTAATTTTCCATTTAATTCATAAATCAATTTGTGTATTTATTTGGTTTATCATTTTATTCATTAGTGCATTTCTAAATGTATGTATATATTTATGTATTTGTTCCCCTCCAATTAATTTTCACCTCAACAGACAATTGAAAGGAAATAAATACTATTAAATAAATGTATTTATATATTTAGATATAGCAGTCCTCTATTAAATGGTACTACATTCTTTCATTGTGGAGATATAATAAAAAATAATTATTTCCTGTTTTTCTTGGGACCTTAAGGCCCTACTTTTGGAACCAATAATTTATTATACAGTTGAATTGTCTAAAAATAATGTTTATTTTCCTGATCTTGGTTATACAAAATGAAGTAAAAAAAAATTAAATTAAATAAAGATTTTTGATTGGAAATCTGTTTATATTCTTCCAATTCAATGTAATTTTATAATGTAATTATCTTGGCCTTTGCAGGACTGCGGTGCCGATTGTGCAAAGTTCCAGAAGAGCGAACTGGACTTTAAATTCAACAAGCGTGCCCTGGAGCGGCCGTACAACTCCAAACATTCCTGGGGGAAAACGTACGGCGAGCACAAGCGCCACCTGGAGCTCAGCCACGACCAGTACCGCGAGCTGCAGAAATACGCCGAGGAGGTCGGCATCTTCTTCACGGCCTCGGGGATGGACGAGGTGAGGAAGGCGCTTCCATGGGAGGTCAGCGACACCAGGGAGGACTTAACCTGATTGGTTTCTGCTGCTTTTAGATGGCGGTGGAGTTCCTGCATGAGCTCAACGTGCCTTTCTTCAAAGTGGGCTCTGGAGACACCAACAACTTCCCATATCTGGAGAAAACTGCCAAGAAAGGTGAACAGGGGGCGGGATTCATCATTTTTACACTATTTCCCTTTTATTGGTTATTATTTGCCCTGTGCACATTAGTGTATTTAATATCAAATGTTATATTCCATTTATTATGTTGAGATGAAAATGAATTGGGTGAAATGAATACATAAATATATACATACATTTTGGAAATAATACATTAATAAATAAAATGAAAAACCAAATAACATGAATTAAATGGAAAATTAAATAAAATTGGACATTTACTGGTATATCTATTTATGTAGTCATTATCATTTATTTTTTATAATTATTACATAATTTTGCCCTTGGGTTTGGGAAAATTATTATAAGAGGTCTGAGGTCTAGTTTTTGAGAGTTTAAGGTTCCTTGATGTTAAAAAGGTTGAGAACCATTGCACAAAAACATGTGACATATTTATTATATGCTTTAAGAATTACAGATAATATATGTAATACTATTACTATTATGGTTAATCTATTCTATAAGTTTTTCTAATGGGCTGCACAATGATCAGCTAAAATTTTGAAATGCTATCGCATGTATGTATTGTAAAAAAAATAATAATAATATATGCAGCTAATCTTACAGTTGCACACAGCACCACAAACAGCCAAATCAATCTATCTGCAAATTTCTTTTCATAGTTATGCAGTCATATAGTTGTCAGAAAAAGTGCATCTTTTCTGCATGAGAACATGGTGAGTTTAAGAGGCTGCACGGATGCTGTGAGAAATCAGTTATTTAACTTATATCAAGTCTTTAATTTTGGAACCGAACGTCCCGTAATGCATGAATGTTGATGAGGCCTCTGGTCCGTCCCCGTCAGGACGTCCCATGGTGGTGTCCAGCGGGATGCAGTCCATGGACACCATGCGTCGGGTCTACAAGACGGTGAAGGCCCACAACCAGAACTTCACCATCCTGCAGTGCACCAGCGCCTACCCGCTGGAGGCCGAGGACGTGAACCTCAGGGTGATCACGGTAAACCCCACAAAGTTCTACTGTTATACAGAAAAGTGTGTTTTTAATCATTTCACCCCGTTAACTAAAAGGATTTTCACAAAATTAAAGTAGAAAGAGGATGGTATTCATTTTATTGTTTCGCGTTTCTGATATTCATAGTTACCGTAAGTTCTCTAATATAGGAAGCAGCCAGTTCTTAAATATTGGTCGGTCTCTAATACATTATTACAGCCAACAATTTAAAATATCAATTTTAATGCAAAGAAAATATACAGACGGGACAGTTTTAGCTCATTGAAAAGCCAAAAGAGCTGTGGAGTAACTGTGGAGTGATGAGGAGATTACAGGGAGAGATGATGAAATACATGTACAATAATCTATCCTACTCAATGTAGTGTATCTATCCTGTATTTACGGTATATTGTAATATATTCTATTTATTTTATATATATATATTTTCTTTTCTTGCATGCTACTTGTACTGTTCCTACTGTTGTTTCTAATGCAATGTTCCCACTGTGGGACAAATAAAGGATTATTTTATCTTATAAAGGATGGTTTTGTTAATGTTGGTGTTCTACAAAAATGTAACTGGATGGAACCTCATATTTCATAAGTTCAAATTGACATTAAATCTTTTTTTCTTCCTTTATTTTTCCATAGTAACTTTTGCTTAATTAGAAATAGAAGCATGTCGCTAATTGTGGCCTGATTCCAATAAAGGCCTGGGCCTTAATGCACTTGAGTAAATAAAAGCCTGCGAATATATTAGAGAATTTATGTCAAATCTTTTTTTTTTTGCTTTATTCTTCCATAGTAACTTATGCTCAATTAGAAATAGAGGCATGTCTCTAATTGTGGCCTGATTCCAATAAAGGCCTGGGCCTTAAGCATGCGCATATATTAGAGAATTTATGTAAAATCTTTTTTTTGCTTTATTCTTCCATAGTAACTTATGCTCAATTAGAAATAGAGGCATGTCTCTAATTGTGGCCTGATTCCAATAAAGGCCTGGGCCTTAAGCATGCGCATATATTAGAGAATTTATGGTATGCTTTCATTTATGGATTTAAGTCCTTCCTATAGCATTTTCCTTTGCATCTTTTTATCATTGTACCTCTGGTCATTAACAGGAGTACCAGAAGGAGTTTCCTGATATCCCCATCGGGTATTCCGGCCACGAGTCCGGGATCAGCATCTCGGTGGCGGCCGTCGCTCTGGGCGCCAAAGTCCTCGAGCGCCACATCACTCTGGACAAGACGTGGAAGGGCAACGACCACTCGGCCTCGCTGGTCCCCTCCGAGCTGACGGAGCTGGTCCGGTCCGTCCGGCTGGTGGAGCGGGCGATGGGCAGCGGCCTCAAGCAGATGCTGCCCTGCGAGCGTCCGTGCCACGACAAGGCGAGGGGAAACGAAATAAAAACATGTTTACCTATAAACATACTACTGTACAAGACATACTAGCAGCCTTTGAAACTGGCACTCCTGGAAAAAAAATTGATGCAAAAAAACATATGACATGAATGTTTTAACTAAGACAAATGTATACATGTCCGGGGGGGAAAAAAGGTTTGTGCACACATATAATTTACAGATGTGCAAAATTTTTGCAAAATATAGCCGTGTGCACAAACCTCCACCCTCATTTCACAAGCTCAAAATATGACTGATCCTCTAATTACTACCATAGGCATTGACTTGTTTTTCCTACCTTGCAGGAATAGATAGAACATATTAGACCAGAGACAATTAGTCCATTTTAAAAGAAAATTTTCTAACCCTTTTATCCAAGATGTAAGGGTTCAGAGATTTCTCTTAACTTAATAGACCGAGAAAATGCTATTCATGCATTATTCTATAAAAAAGATTTAAAAATACATTTTCTGCATGTCTGTGGAGTCTTATATTCAGAAATAGATATATAAAATATATAATATTTAGATAAAACAAGCACACAAGTGTGTGTGTTTAAAAATAGAGCGGGGTAATGTCATCAATCAAACCATCAAAGTCCTCATCCTCTGTTTCTGATTCCAACAGCAGCTAAATCTCCATCAAACATGCCAGCTTCACTTTCTTCACCATCAGAGTCACTTTCCTCTAAATGATGCGTTATAATCCCCTAGAAGTTGCTGCGCTATCGTAGTCCTGGTCTGGATGGAGAAATGGCACCAAAACGAAAGCACCAAGATGGAAATGTTCAATTTTTATTTCTTCTGCTGCTTTACTGCTTTTAGTCTAATAGTGACCGTTGAAATGCTTTTTCTACTCGTTCTTTGCTCTGTGATCCACTGATCCAGTCTTTACTCTGTGATCCACTGATCCAGTCTCTGCTCTGTGATCCACTGATCCAGTCTTTGCTCTGTGATCCACTGATCCAGTCTCTGCTCTGTGATCCACTGATCCAGTCTCTGCTCTGTGATCCAGTCTCTGCTCTGTGATCCACTGATCCAGTCTCTGCTCTGTGATCCACTGATCCAGTCTTTGCTCTGTGATCCACTGATCCAGTCTCTGCTCTGTGATCCACTGATCCAGTCTTTGCTCTGTGATCCACTGATCCAGTCTCTGCTCTGTGATCCACTGATCCAGTCTTTGCTCTGTGATCCACTGATCCAGTCTCTGCTCTGTGATCCACTGATCCAGTCTCTGCTCTGTGATCCACTGATCCAGTCTTTCCTCCAACTCGTACCACCTGTCTTATGTCTTAAACTCAGCTGTGTAGCTGTTTTCCTTCAGTTTAAACTGTGCTTTATCAGCGTGTCTCTTTACCATTTTCAGGTTGTTAAAACAACGATGTTCTGCATAACGCACATCCCCGTTATTTTATCTACAATCCATGCCCACGCTTCCTCCTACATACATACATAGGGCTCACTGTACATTTAGAAGAAAATATAAGACTTTAATGTGGCCTTATAGTCATGAAAATATGCTAATAGACTGATAGTTTTCAGTTGAATTCTCTTGTAAAAATAAAATAATAAAAAAAATTTCTTTCTTCGTCTCTCCAGCTGGGCAAGTCGGTGGTGGCCAAAGTGAGGATCCCCAAGGGCGCCGTGCTGACCCTGGACATGCTGGCGGTGAAGGTGGCCGAGCCCATGGGCGTGGCGGCCGAGGACATCTTCCAACTGGTCGGCAAGTCGGTGACGGAGAGCGTGGAGGAGGACGAGAGCCTGGTGCCGGAGGTGGTGGACAGCTACGTCAAGAAGATCAAGTGCTGAGAAGGTGTGGAAAAAAAAATACGAAAAAAGGCACTTAATTTAAAGGGGGAAAAAGTGATTAATTCCTCTGGGGAGCGTTTGGAAAGAGCTTTAAGGTGACGCGATGTCATGGTGATGAGATTTCTGATTGGTCACTGGGTTGTTGGGTGAGTTGTTGCAAAAATATTTCACCAAACGTTCGCTGAACAGGCCCTATAATAAAAAAAATCTTTGAACAGGACAAGTAATTTCACTGTTCCTGGAGCCGGCGTTGTAAAAAAAAATATATATTTTGCACTGTCGAGATAAAGTGAATGTTGAACATATGGAGGCGAAGCTGCTTCTCTGACTGAAAACTGCTGGTGCCAAATGCCTAAAATAAATCTTTTTCTGTAATTGTCTGCTTTATATTTTTGCTTCTATTTTTCATGAATCTGTCTCCTCCTGCTTTAGTTCTGGCAGCAATACCGTCCTGAAGTACTTATGATTTTTTGGGGAAATCTGTTAAATCTCTATGTTCTGAAAAGACAAAGCCTCCAAATAAAACACAGATTTAAAAAAAAAAAACCCTCTTTGGTTTTTCTTCTTATTGCATTTTTTTTGTTTTATGTACATTTTAGATTCGGAACAATGCGCATTAAATATGTCTAAGTCATGTTTGGAGAGTCTCGTTAAACTTCTGTTTCATGTGTTAAAAAAAATAAATAAATACATAATTGGAATGAAATGAAAATGTATTTCGCAAAGATGCTTCTAAAAACTCTGAGAAAGAAAATCCAGACTGTTCTGGAAGGCCTTAGCCAATCACAGCTTATTTCGTAACCTGGAGCAGAGGAAGTCCAGTGTTGGCAACAGCTGCTCATTCAGCAAAACAAGCAACAAGAGGAAATTAGAAAAAAGACAGCTTTTGGTTCAGCTTTTGAGAAAGAAGAAGAATATCTTCAGCCTGAAGTCGACCCTGGAGCTTGATGTTTATCTCCTGGATCGGTAAAATGCAAAATGTATTTTTTCTATAATATCTAAAAGTGTTCTAGTGCTGATGTGTGTTTTTGAGTTGGCAGTGAACAAACACTCCACTGTGCTCAAATGAATGGTATTTTTTTTCTATGTTGTAACTGTTAGTGGCTTTCTAGGTTGTTAATAAGAACAATTATATCAGTGTGTTTTGTAGTGGCTTGCTAGCTTGCCTGTGCATGACAGGCAGAGCAGCATCATGAAAAGCGCCTAAAGAACAGGGAAGTGAAGCTGTTTTCTCTGGAGTTTCATGCCTGATTTTTCAACTTGCATATTCTAGCTTAAATTACACATTTCTTGATGTTAAAGGCCTAGTGTGTGTTCCCGTTCCCTGTTTAAAAATTGTTTGATTTATTGTTAACATAAAACCAAACGGTTGAAACAGCAACGCTGTGTTTCCTCCACTAGGTGGAGCTGTTCTCCTTAAACATGACAAAACGTCACATATTTTGCTCATGGAGTACCAGCCATTGAATGAAGCTTCTGATTCCTGATCTCCATCACAAGTTTGGTGAAACTTTCTCTGGAACAAAAAACGCGTTCACCCCCCACTGAGATCCAGCCTGGGTCTTAAAATGGAAAACGTGGAGGAAACAGGTGCAGTTTCCCTTCACTGAACTTCAGCTTCAGAGTTCTTAAAAAACAAAATGAAGGCTTTAGATTATGCTTAATTTAATGGATTAATATGTTTCACTACATATATTACATATAATTCATTTAATTCTTTGAACAGTTTATTATTGTATGCATATAATTCCAATAATCCAAAATGCATTTTAAATTTTGTGTTCAGAATTTTCCCAGCATATCAATAATTTGAATACCATAACACAACATATGCATGTTCATAATTACTTTCTCTTCGTAATACTAAATGAGATTTATAATAAAATCAGATTGTGAATGTAAAACTAGTATTTTTCTAGCTAAAACACTTCTTTAACTGGTTATGAAACAGAAGTGGATTAACCATTCTCTGTTGGTTCAGGTGAGAACAGGTAACTTCTATTTGCAGGCTCCACACACAGATCTCTCCGGTTACCTTGACCCTTTCCTGCTCACAGACGAAGGGTCGCTCACTAGCTCATATAGAACTTGGCAGCTATTTCAGGCAGGGGCTTTAGCCAATAAGCTGCTGCTGATCCCCGCCTCACAGCGAGAACATCTACCTTCACTTCTGACCACCTGGCCCTCACCTTGATATGCTGTAAATGATGCAAAAGTTCAGAGAATTGTGCAAATTTTCTATTTAGTTTGATGCAGATAAAACCACCAAGACTACTGCAGCTCGACCTGTACAGCTACCTATGTTCTCAGAAGGCTTTTTTCTTTCTACCCTGCGTGTTAAGAGTCTTATTTATAGTTCTGTAGGTGATGCACCACTTCAGGCTACCTGGTTAGGTTTGGTTATGTCACCTCTTTCTGTTCTTTGCAGCTCTAAACATAGCGGCTTTGGCCCAAATCCAGAATCCTGACTGAACCAACACATCTGCAGCAATGCAAGAATCAGCCTGGAGCTACATTCGCTTTTATATCTTCCCCCAGAACAGTCCACACAAGCGTGAGGATAAATCTCCATCTGTGTTAAAACACATTTAAACATATTGGACTAGCATTTCTGGAAAAAAAAACATGTTAACCTCATCAGTTTGTTAATGTGAAATACTGTTTTGCAGCTTCAAAAATTAATTTTCTGCATGTCTGCAGGAAAAAAAAAGTTTGTGCACAAAGTCTGCAGATTCCATGTGCACAAATCTCCAATGTGAAATACTGTTTTGCAGCTTTAGAAATAAAATATATATATATGCATGTCCGGGGGGGAAAAAAGGTTTGTGCACACACATAATTTACAGATGTGCAAGATTTTTGCAAATTATAGCCGTGTGCACAAATATCCACCATCATTTCACAAGCTCAAAATATGAATGATCCTCCATTTGCTTTCATAGGCATTGACTTGTTTTTCTATGTTGCATTGAATACATAGAGCATAGACAATTAGTCCATTTAAAAAAAAAAGTTTCCTATTTTACCTAAGACGTCAGTGTTCAGAGATTCTCTCATATGTAATAGACGGAGAAATTTACTATAAACCTAAACAGCCAGATTTGCTCCTAGAAGGCGGTTTATGTCGAGGACAAAGCGCTGCTGTGTATAATAAGTACACGCCTGTTTAAGTGGATAAGACCAGTGGGTCAGAAACCCCAGCAGAGTTATGCCTTTATGGTTATTTTCATCACTGATGGATGATTTTACAACATTGTGATCACAAATTTCCTAAAGTTCATTTAAAAAAAAAAAAAAAAAAAACGTTCCCCTCCTGCACGTGTAGCGACGGCGCCATGTTGCAGGACGGCGACCTATCAGGATCGCTCGTTTGACCTCACCTTGAGGTGTCGACTGAAGCTTAATGTTCTCACGTGTAAAGTCTGACTCGACTTGGAACACACACACACACACACACACACACACACACACACACAGAAGTTATAGAGATCTTTTCACCGAATGGTTGCATGCTTAACACATTCTGTGCTGTGATTTTGCAGCTTTTCTGAAGAAAGAGCATGCACATTTTGCAAAAAAAAAATATATCATTCAATATCTAGTCTAAACTTAATTTTCTCATGTGTAAAGCATGACTCAACTTGGAGCACACACACACACACACACACACACACACACATATAGAAGACATAGAGATATCTTTCCCAACAACTGGCTGCATGCTTGACACATTCTGTGCTGCAATTTTGCAGCTTTTCTGAAGAAAGAGCATGCAAATTTTGCAAAAATTCAATATCTAGGCCTAACTTTGCTGCAGTTTGACATCGGAACTGATGTAGAGGAAGAAAAAGTTGACGAATAGTGGACTGACGGGCAGAGATACATGGAAGGGTGAGAAGATTGAGGCCGGAATAGGAGGCAGGACGATGGGAGGTAAAGTCAAATAGGGGAGGAACGTAGAGGAGGAGGAGGAGTCCTCGCTCTTCAGCTTCTGACCTGGAGTCGTGGAGCTCCACCTCTGCCCGAGGAGGAAAAAATCTCACTGAGGATTTACAGTCGGGACCGTCGGGCTGACGCGGGGGCAACGTTCTCCCTTTTGGGATTCACTTTACTTTGGAATATTCACCCACTCTGAGGCTTTGGAGCGTCTACCTGCTGCTGGTTGGAGTACAGGAGATTTCCCAGTGTGGTATGACATCAAATATGCAGCATTTCTGTGCAATTTTTTTATGTGCATCTGTATGAAGTCATTAAAACGTCCTGCTTGATTCTTGGAGAGCTGCATAGGATTTGAAAAGCATTTGCATATTTTATTAATAATGAGGACATCAGGTTCTCAATGCAGTTAAAGGCTCTGCAGAGGATCAGTGAGGTGAAGTTTTATAGTTATAGTTTGTCCTGATCTATCTGCTCCAGTATTGAATAAATGCTAAAATTCAGCATCGTCGGTTTTTACTCGACGCTCAGATCCACGGTTGATTTTGTGGCTGTGTACTTTTTGACTTTGTGCAGCAGCACCGGTGTGCAGGCTAATCTAAGTATATCTTCTCAGGGATTAAGTGGTTTCCTAATGAGATTTCACTAATGTGCGAGCTCCTCTTTTTAAAGGATGGTTCGCCACAGGTTCCCTGAACAATGTCATTGAACGGGCTGCAGCCGTGCAACGGGATTTTCTACTTTCATCACCACTCACATCATCATTTATAACCATTGCATTTCATTTACTTGCATTTTTGCAAAGATTGCATTAAAAAATCGGATTATTTGTGCTGTACTGACATAAACACAGTTTGCAATTGCAAAAACACCATTACCTCATCAGGTTAATTAACTGCAATCGAAAGAGAATAATTCACCATTAGTTATGATACATAGACAACTTCTTAATTTGAGAATTAAAATTAATTTTTTTATTTCAATATAATGACATAAATATTCTGATATTGAAAATAATGTAAATTTTTTTAAGGACAGTTAATGAAATTTGAAGGTGATTATATTTATTTTTTTTATGTTTTTTGGAGCTGTAAATTATTATTAAACTAGTTTTTCACTTTGTGCACGGTAAAAGTGAAAAAACACGAACTGATGCTACGACTGATGACTCAGCCGTTTACCAAGCGGTGTTGGAAGAAGTCGATATTTGACAAATGCACACAGATAAGAATAAATAAGAATTATCAACAGAAAAGTCAAGTTTCTACACTTACTGGAGTGAGAGCTAATTTACACATATAATTGCATTATTACATTATTGGAGGAGAGGTTAATTCTTACTGTAGTCATCTTATTCATTATGTTTTATTTTACATGTAAAAATATCATTTATTTAATTCATTCTCTTTTGGTTTTAAAGAACATAGTTTGTAAAGCTATTTTTAATAGTCTTAATATCACAAGTGCGATTGATTATCTGTTATATCATATATTATATTATATATATATTGTTTATTTACATATATATATATATATATTTATATTTATATTCTGGATGCAATTATTTATTTTCTTGCATTTTTCTGTCCCTGCTGCTGTTGCTAATGCAAATTCACCTCTGTATAAAGGATTACCTAATCTGATCTAAATGTTTTGGTTTAGAGTGCATGTAAAATAAATGTGAAGCATCTCAAAATTGCAGGTGATTACAGTTCTAGAGTAAATGCACTGCAACTCTTATTTGCATTCTCATTTCTCTGTTCTGTTTTACTTCCAGTTTTACAAACTGGCTTAAACATCCTATATTTTTTTTCTAAATCCATGCATTTCTTCGTCCTCTGTGTTCCAGTGAGTAATATGAGGAATCCTCTGAAGGGGCTGGATCCTGGAATCAGACGGCGCCGCGTTTAAACCGGAAGGGAGCAGCATGCAAACAAACCGGTGATCTGCTGCGGCCTGTCAAACCCCCGCCCTCGTAGCCACCAGGCAACCGCCGATCCAGCTTTGGGGTGGGGGCGGGAGAGGCGAGTAAAAGTGATCTCGGGGGGTCGGGACGCCATGGCTTCCTCCGGCTTTGCTCCTCTCCCGGGCCCTGTTGGCGGCGGCTTCTGCGGCAGGCACCGCTACCAGGCCGTCAAGAGAAAGCTGCGGCCCGGCCGGATCCTGGGCCTCCTGGTGGGCCTGGCGGCGGTCTGCGCCGTCTGTTCATGGAGTGCCTTGTCGCTGGTGGCGCCGGCAGCCCCGGAGCGGGAACTGAACGCCGGGGGCTCGCCACGAAGGACTCTCCTGCAGCACCAGAACCTCTCAACCGCCGCCGAGGAGGGCACCATGTCGGCCATGGGGTCGGAGGTGGAGATGAACCACGGGGACTACCCCACGGACTACTTCAGCGTGGAGGAGCGGCGCCAGGGCTACGTGGTGCTCCACATGTTCGGCATGCTGTACATGTTCATAGCGCTGGCCATCGTGTGCGACGAGTTCTTCGTCCCGGCTCTCACCGTCATCACGGAGAAGCTGCAGATCTCCGACGACGTGGCGGGTGCCACCTTCATGGCAGCGGGCGGCTCGGCCCCGGAGCTCTTCACCTCGGTCATCGGGGTCTTCGTCTCCCACAGCAACGTGGGCATCGGCACCATCGTGGGCTCGGCCGTCTTCAACATCCTGTTCGTGATCGGGATGTGCGCCCTGTTCTCCAAGGAGGTGCTGAACCTCACCTGGTGGCCTCTGTTCCGAGACGTCTCGTTTTACATCATCGGCCTGCTCATGCTCATCTATTTCTTTCTGGATAACCAAATCACGCTGGAGGAGAGCATCAGCCTGCTGTCCTGCTACATGTGCTACGTGACCTTCATGAAGTTCAACGCCAAGGTGGAGATCTTCATCAAGAAGTTGCTGGGCAGCAACCAGGTGGAGGAGCTGGAGACGCCACCACAGGTAAGCAGTGGGCTTGGTTCTAGCCGTCCAAGTATCCATCTGTCCATCCAACCATCTGTCCATCCAACCATCTATCTGTGCATCCATCCACCTAACTCTCCTTCCAACTATCCATCACCTGTCACCTATCCATCCATCCATCCATTAAAACCTATCATCCATCCACTCATCACTAATTACCTATCATCCATCCATCCATTCATCACCCATTACCTATCATTCACCCATCCATCCATCCATCCATCCATTGATCCATTCAACCATCCATTCATCCATCCATCCATCCATCCATCCATCCATCCATCCATCCATCCATCACCCATTACCTATCATTCACCCGTTCACCCATCCATCCATCCATCCATCCATCCATTCATCCATCCATTCATCCATCCATCCATCACCCATTACCTATCATTCACCTATTCACCCATCCATCCATCCATCCATTGACCCATTCATCCATCCATTCATCCGTCCATTCATCTATCCATCCATCCATCGATCGATTGATCCATTCATCCATTCATCCATCCATTGACCCATAGATCCATCATTACCTATCATCCATCCATCATTACCCATCATTCACCCATCCATGTATCCTTCCATCTATTGAACTTGTTCTACCTCAAATCACCCTTTTTTCAGCCCAGCTCCTGTAGCTCAATTTCGTAAAAACTTAAGATGATCCAACACGAATGCGAAAGTTGAAACATGCCTTTTTGTTGTTTTTTGTTTTCCCAGAAAGCTTCTGCCGGTATAAAACGTTATTGTTTTTTATTGCATGTTTTAGACAGTGTTCACACATGTTTCTGATTCTCTTGTAAATGAAATATGTGACTGGATTGTGTCAATGTTTGTTGGCTGGTAATCTGGAGATCTGTTTATACGTGATAAGTATTGTGTGTGTGTGTGTGTGTGTGTGTGTGTGTGTGTGTGTGTGTGTGTGTGTGTGTGTGTGTGTTTTTTTTCTTTTTATTTCTTTTCACAATGAAAGGGTTCACAGAAAATGTGATTACTGAGCCTGAGAACTAGTTCCTGTTTCCGGGAAATCAGAGGGAAGGGTATTAAAACTGGAATGGGCTAAGGTGTTAAAACGGGCGGCGCTGAACTGGGCAGACGTCCTGTCAGACAGCCAAAACCCTTCTTCAATTCCCCCCCCCCACCCCCCCTCTGGAAAGGATATAAAGATTTGTCTTAACCCGCCACCTGTGCAGCCTGCAGACACGGAGCCAGAACCGAGGCCTCTTTGTGCTGACTAAGTCTGGGAAAACGGGTCCAGACGGTCCACACCAGGCTGTGGTCAGCGAAATGTCCCTGATTTAGATGAATTAAGATGCAATAATAGTAATATTAGAAAAGATATGCCCATCTTGTGCATTATAACGAGATATTTAGTCACTTTTGATTGTTTTATTCCCATGGTAAAACTACAAATTTAGTCTAAGAACCTCCTTAACATGCAGCATCCACCATTAGATCCTCTGGTCTTTGTGCTTTGACATTGGGAAGGTGGGTGTGAATTCTCGTCTCTGAGTGTGTGTGTGTGTGTTTCCACGTCATTCGCTCTTGACGTGTGGATTTAGACCCAGATCCCACGAGTTGCTTCTCCCTTTGCATCTGGCTGTAATAATAATAATAATGCTAATAATAATGATTACTGACTTTTGAGGACTCGGGGATAGTCGAACCGTTGGGGTTACGCGTCGTGAACCTGTTGCTCGCTGCCAGGACGTTGACCCCGACGCGTAACACACTTACGACACCGGTCAATTCACGATCAGCCGCTTAGTGGCTCTGTTTCAGAATTAACCCTGAGTGGCCGAATTAGAAACGAAATGATGATGTGATGCAAAAAAAAAAAAGATGCAAAAAAAATTTTTTTTTGCTCTTGTCACACCTGTGTTTTTTTTGTACTGTCTGTCTCTGTGTGCAGTTGGAGTCAGACCTGTTGCTCTCTGACGTTGTAATCTCGTACGGCTCCAAGGTGACGACCATTTTAAAAAATAAAATCACTTTTGCTGTTTTGCTGATTCGTAGAGCAGCTTTGCCCGTAGCCTAGAGCAGCGGCACCCATCACCAGTTCTTCAGGGGCGTGCACAGTGGTCACATCAGCTGGCTTTTGGTTATTTTGTGGAAATTACATTTTTTTTAATATATATAATTTTAGGCCGGTTTAGTCAATTTGTGTGCAAAAAAAATGTTTGCAGAGGTACACATTAGTAGCTGAAAACACAATTTTTGCCAGTTTTACATTTATTTTTGGTAACAGGTAACATTATGATCTCCAGTCTGTGATATAATCATATCTGCTTTAAAGGTAATTGAAAACAAGAAGAAAAAATGCTTCCTAATACAAATTTGTAGTTAAAAACACTTAATTTATGATTTTTCATACATTTTTTTTGGTAACAGGTAAAACTATGATCTCCAGTTTGTGATATAATCATATCTGCTATAAAGGTAATTGAAAACAATAAAAAAAATGCTTCCTAATTAAAATTAGTAGTTAAAAACACTTAATTTATGATTTTTCATACTTTTTGGGGGGTAACAGGTAAAACTATGCTCTCCAGTCAGTGATATAATTATATGTGCTTTAAAGGTAATTGAAAACAATAGTGTTTCCTAATTAAGATTCGTAGTTGAAAACACTTTATTTATGCCTGATCATACATTTTTTTTTCTATTATTTACTTTTTTAGTATATATTTTTAACAGTTAACTTTATGTGATATAATCACATCTGTTGATTATTAGTTGAAAACACTTTATTTATGCCGGTACAAACATTTATTTTATTTTATTTTTTTGCCAGTTCATACATTTGATTTTTTGTGATATAATTATATGTGCTTTAAAAATTGAAAAAAAAATGCTTTCTGAATAGGATAATCAATCATAATCCATTCACTAAGCATTATTAGGGTTTTTCTGGGCAACTTTCATTGCTTATATCATAAATTTGATGCACTTGTGTATATTTCATGTCCTTTTTGGAGCACACGCTTGCACTCATTGACCTTCTATTTTTCTACAAGTTCTCTTTTTTTTGTTTCTCCCTTCCTGCAGCAGATCTGTTTGACATTCGTGTCCTTCTGGGAATCGGCTGTACGTCAGGCTCCCTCCTCACCCCCCAACCCGAGAACAGCTTTTCTCTTACCGCTGTCCGGCACTCAGTGTCCAACCGCCTTGGCCTCTTGTGTCGGTAGCTGCTAAATAATCCCCCCCCCCCCCCCTCCTCGTCCCTAACCCCCCCACCAGGTTAATGCCTTCCGATCCCATTAGGGCCGCTAATAATAGTCAGATGGTCAAGAATCATCAGATCACAGAAGGGAAGCCTGAAGGGTGCACAACACGAGGGGGGTTTGTTTGTTTGCTCTAAATGGTGCATTTTCAGCTTGATGCTGTCTCAGGTGGTTTTGCACAGTTTTCTAAGCGTCAGCGACGTATCATCAAAAAAAGTGTTCATTTTGTGTTCATGTTGGTTCCATGTCTGTTTGAAGGTCCACTTTTTTTTCTTTTTCTCCACATAAATCACACAGAATGTGTGACACAGACATGTCAACTGGTGCAACCCAAAAAGAATTATGAATTTTGAGTATTTAATCCACCGAGTTGTGTTTTTTTTGTATGTTTTTGTTTGTTTGTTCATGAGTTAAACTGGTGCCAGGTTTTCAGGGGTCACACCACATGACATTTTTGACATTGCCCCATGCAGGTTTCATTCAGTGTCTTTTATAGACGAGAGAAAGAGAGAGAGGGAAGGGAGAAGATCTCCCGGTTCGCTCGGTGCACGATGGCGCTAAAGATGCCAATAATCCCTGATCCCCTTACGAACTGCTTACCCGCAGTGACGACAGCAACGCATGCAGCGGCCGGCCTGGTTTTTCTCTTTTGCAGAGCTCTTTACCAGAAAGTTACCAGTTCTATGAGTCCTGGATCTGAATCAAAATGCACCTGCAACCTCAACCCAAAACCACTAAACTGAACAATCGCGGAGATACTTTATGTAGAGATGTGTGTTAATAGCTTCTAGTGACATCTTTATCATATGTAAATATTACAACTTCTCTCCCACTCTTTCATACTGATTATATTTATTATATTTACCTGAATTACAGGTGAATTAATTGAGCCTTTAATCTCGTCAGTGCAAACTTGCATCTGCTTGCTATACTTCTGCTGGGAAATATATCTAATATAACTGGTATAAAAGGTCATTGGTCCAGGTTAATTCTGAATGCAGAGGAACTTCTTGATGAGCATCTGGAGAAAGGGAAAAATAAAAAAAAAACGAGAAGTTCGATGGGCTTTTGCTGACAGATGTTTGAGATGTTTTGAAGGTTGCTGCAGGGCGTCTAAAAGTGGTGATCTGTGCACTTTAATCCCGGTTAAGTCGCCCGGCTCGGACGTGTCAGGTGGACAGAGAGAAAGAGAGAGAGAGGCGGAGAACATGAGCGAAACCAGAGACGTGAACGGGAATGTGGGGCTGACTGGTTGGTGGTAACATGATGTTATAACTGGGATGGAGAGAAAATTTTGGGTAAATTCACTTAGAGCTTGGTCGTACCGCAAAGTCTGTGGATTCTTGTCTGGATCAGAATGCACTGGAACAGTAGTCTGATTCCAATTACAAAAAAAAAGAATAAATACATAAAAATTAAGGCCAGATTAATCAAGAAAACTTAAAAAAAAATTTTTTTTTTTTTTTATTCAAAAGTCCTCCTATAAGCTGCTTTCTACATATTAAAGAACAAAGTGTGTTCCAAACTTCTTCCTTTTTTTAAAGTAAAACTCTTTATATAAATTTCCTCAATTAATTTCTCAGATAATGATAAAAGACTGAAATCATTAATGCTTTAGAATGAAAAGAAACAGTTTAAATCGTCATCATTTTAAAGTAATTCATAAATTTACATTATTTTCCACACTTTTAACTGTCCTTATAAAGTCAATTGCAGCTGTATTTTTCTATATTATATGGTTTAACTATTTTATTTTTACTATATATAACATTATTTACCACCTCTCCTATGGAAGCCCCCAGGATTTATAGTAGACGAAAAATACCAAAATTTACCTGATACTATAATGTGTTATAATCTGCCCATTTAATGTTCTTATATTTGTTGTAAATGCAGCGTAATGGATGATATGAACAGGGGAATTACAAAACTCTGCAGCTACATTTATTATTTTATAGAATATCTGTTGATTTATAGAGAAGAATGAAATTCACCTTTAGAGAAAAACGAGTAAATTTCACTGTTGGTTGTTCTCTTTATAACGGGTTAATTTACAGGTTAAATAAATACAGGAATGCATGTTTTGTACAGGTTGTAACCTCACACACTCACGCTGTGTTTTAAAGGGATTTTTTTGTGATTAGTCATCGTGGATCCATGCGGGTTATAAACGTCCCGTCATCAGTCGGCCATGTGCGCATTAACCAGCAGAACCAGCTAATGCCAATCTGGCCTCTGGAATCACATGGACAACACACACTGGCGTTTTCTCTCTGCACCTTACAGCTTTAAATTCAACTGATTGTGCATTTTTTTAAGTAATAATAATAAACAAGCCATACTTCTATAATTATGGAGTCAGGTAAGGTCATCTCTGATATTGCAATTCATGCTGTAACTCAGTTTTCACATTTAAAGAATGAAGCATACATAGATCTGCTCACATAAGTTGGAGGAATAAAGAATTAATATAGAAATGATAAAGAAGGAAGGGAATAAAAAGTGTGGCCGTGCTTCGGCGGCCATGTTGGTGACAGGTGTCCTGTCAGATGTGAGCTAATAAAGGGATTATCTGCTCAAACTCTTCAGGCCTTCATCATGAAAACATGTCAACAACAAAAACCCTCCACCTGTCCGCTTCCCCGTCTGCGATCGCCTCCGTTATTTTATCAAACATGTCAAAATGACACGTAAATATGAAAAAATGTGTAGAAAAACATTCCTACTTTTGCTCTCTTGGCTGCAAATTGCATGTTTTTGTAAAATTTTGCAAATTTTTGTAGCTTGATTCTATATAATTATTAATATTCATTTGTAAGTGTAATTGATTGTTGCTCCTATATCATTATATTTCATATTCAGATCATTTAATAACATTACTGGTGAGAGGTGTTTGCACAATATAATTGAGATTAAGTGCTTTTATAGAGTTAATCACTAAAGTTCAGTTCAATTTCAGCTAGTGAATCTTATCTGATTTCGGCATAATTTCTAAAAAATCTCTGTAAAACGTCAATCAGTTTGAAAACCTTGGTTTTTCATGGTTGCTTTTCTCCTTTTTGTGTTTCGTATGCTTTTATTTCCTACATTTTCGCTCAGGAAATATGGGGATGCGTTTAGTCCCTGAATAATTTGGCCTTGTCTTTATTACATTACAAGGATTCCTTAAACTTTCCCAACAAAGAAAAGTCATTGTGTGTGTTTCTCCTTCACAGAACATTGGAAACAGCTTTTCGGAATGTATTCTTTCTTTTTTTATATCTGTAATTCCTCTATAAAAAGCTGCAAAGCGTTTTTTTGCTTTATATATGTGCAGCGATTCGTGAAAGCAAGCGACAATTTGCATGAACGGCTACAATTAGCCTGTGGACAGTGTGTGTGTTTGCTGTTTATGTCCCCTGAAGAAATGGTTGGGGTTAGGATGACGAAGGCCTAAAAACCTCCGGTGTGGTGTGTGAAGAGGAGGAAAGAAGGAGGAGGCGTCAACGCCTAGTTGGTACTTCCCTATGGGGATATAGCTTTATAATTAGAATATATACATATATATATAAAAGTCCTCTCCTTCTCTGCTCCTCCTGATCTGAGGTTTGTGATATACTTGTCCCTCCATTCAACATTGTCCACCTGATCCATCTCTCAGATCCTTCATTGTTTTAGTTGCATTTAACCATTTAATGCAACCGATGAATTAAAACTTCGTCTTGTTGCGCCACAAGTTCCGTGTTTCATTGTTTATCGGCTTTGCTGGAGATGTTGTGAGGATTTATGGGATTAAAGATCTAGATTTACACCGATGTTCTTAGCTTCAGTGTGAACAAACACTGAACATTTTAAGCAAAATGTCTATCTATAGGATTATACACTTACACCCAAAATCATTCATACCCCTGCAAATACAAGGGATTTCTTGATTTTTTCACTTAATAATTAGTATTTCACCTCAGTTTTTCCTTAAATAGGACACAAAAGAAAGTCTTCCAACTATAAAGTGTTTATATATAAAGATCCCAGCATGCCTTGCCAGGAGCTTTCTATTTCGGAGTCATTTGTTGATGTGATTTTTGGTTTATTTACACATTCTAACAAAACACAAATCAATTATGGCTTCAGACTTTCTTATTTAAGTAAAAACTGAAGTGAAATACCAATTTGTAAGTGAAAAAATAAAGGAATCCCTTGTATTTTGACATATATATAAAATCACACACGTTATACATCTGCTGTTTTTTGATGTAAATGTAAATGAGACTTCTACATGTGTTTCTTCTGTCTCTTTGTTTTTATTAAAGGTAAATGTACCTGCAGATGATGAGAACAAGCTGACGGTGAGTTTTTATTTGTCTTTTTAGATGCTTTTTTTTTTTGGATATATACATATTGTAAAATATTTTAATTCTACAGTATAGCTGTGGAGTGTGACCACAGTTTATATCTTATAATTGAATCTTAATACCTGTAATCAGGGTTTTTTCTGCAATGATACATAATTTTTCTTATGAATGAACATTCTCATCCGTCTTAACATTATATAGTAATTTTCCTTTGTTTTTTTTTTATGACTACTATTTCCAGGCCAAGCCCCGGCTGCAGAGGGAGGGAAGCTGTGCTTCTCTACACAACACGCTGATGAGGAACAGCATCTTCCAGCTGATGATACACACCCTGGACCCGCTGAGTGATGAAGGTAGGTTCAGCAGAACCACACACACACACACACACACACGTGGTGAACCACATTTTTAACCCATAATCACCCACAGTGACCAATAACCAACCAACTAATAATCATGTGATGAGCAATGACTGAAAAAGGCAAAGACAGAAAGAAGCAGGAACGCTTATAGAAGACTGAAAGCAAAAAAACAGTAACAGGGAAGCAGATAAGATAAGATGAGATGAGATAAGATTTGACAGGAAAACACTGATATTAGTTTAAAAGTCTCATTATAAATCCTGTAAAATAGATGGAGACAAAAAGATGAATAAATGCTCACACCACAAAATACACACATAATACATATATGCTATGAATAAGAAAAGTAAATAATACATCAATAATGTTTCTGGCCTGGTTCCATATTCCTTGAACTTTGTCTTTTAAATGCGCAATTAAAATGTATGGTATGTGAATGTAAATTACATGAATATAAATACATAACATAAAAAACTATTAAAAATATTTCTAACTACTTACAGATTTTTACAGACGCTTCTATTGGGTGTTTTTTTTATTTTTTATTTTTTTTTATTCATTTATTTATTTTTTTTGCATGAAATTGTCCAGCAGAGCTAGATAAGATAAAATAAAATAATCCTTTATTTGTCGCACAGTGGGGATATTGCATTAGCAACAAGAAAAAAGATATATATGCATACGGAATATGAAAAATGAATAAAATATATAAATAAATAAATAATAATAGATACAACTATTATTTAAAAATAATATTTTTAATTTTTATATAAATATTGAATAAAATATATACATTATATTATAATATATGATATAACAGATAATCAATTACACTTGTAAGATTAAAAATAGCTTTACAAACTATTTTCAATTTAACCCATAAGGGCCAACAGTGTTATACCGATGTAACGAGAACCTTATAAAGTTTAAGTCTTTAACTCATTAAGTCTCAAAGTGACATTTACTAATCATCCTAATATAGAATATGTTAAACACTAATGCCCAAGGTTACATATGTGTGAAAATACAGAAATTTGTTAATAAAAAGTTTTATTCTGAAACTTTATAAATGTGTTCTATGTGGCCCAATTTGTCTATAATATAACCCACATCATTTAAATGGTTCTTATGGGTTAAAGCAAAAAGCAAAAATAAGTCAGTCATAAATTTTGTGATAATTTACACGTTTTTTGTCTTCATGTAAAAATTTGGGTAAAACTCCAGCGTAGAAAATTTTAGTAAATTTATGTTCTGTTATTTATGTGCATAAATCTGCTTATAACTGTAAAGTTTTGCTGATGTGGGATCATTAAAGATAAAAGTGATATACATCCTTATGGAAACATGTTTTTTATGACACACACGTGGTAAATCCTTCTAATGAGAACCGTCAGGCGGCTCCTCTGCCGACTCTGTTTCAGCCCGTTTCAAAGAGAAGGCCTCCATCCTGCACAAGATGGCCAAGCAGAAGTGTAAGGAGGACTCGGTGAACGCCAACGGCGTGGGTGAGTTCACGCCGACGCCGCGCACACACACACACACGAGGATTCACACACACATACTCACACACACGTGGGATCCCGACGTTAACCCGGTCCATTGTGTTTCTGACCGTAGGCGCCCTCCCCCAGCCACAGCCAGCGAGAAACTGTAGGCCACACCTCGTTTCACCTCAGAACATTCTCATTTCTTTTTTTAATATTTCTATTATTGTGGGGTTGTGAAGGATTCATTTAAAAGCTAATTTCCGTCTCTCTCTTTTTTTTACCTCCCTAAAGTGGATAAAAACATCCCCAACAGCTCAAACGTCGCAGTGGAAGTCACGCCGCCGATGAACGGCGTCGCAGGAGGAGACGAGGAGGTACGAAGTTACCTGTTTAACCCAGCATTTTATATTTATATACAGTTTATTGACCTAATATATAAGTTTCATATACTTACAACTAATTTGATTATAGAGTGTTAGTGTAGGAAACATCTGATGACTTAATGTATATTTTTATGAAAAAATATAGTCTCACCTGATATGGTTTTATAAGATAAGATAAGATAAGATTAGACTTTATTGATCCCACAACGGGGAAATTTGCTTGTTACTGCAGCGTACAGAGTAAAGAATAGAAAAGAAAAGATAAAAGCTAAAGAAGATAAAAGCTATAAAAAGTAAAAATACACAAAATTATGTACAAAACAAAATTATGTACATGGAGAAAAAAATACTAATAAATAGCAAGAAATATTATTATGAGGAAAAACAAGATTGTTAATGTAAAAAACGCCAGAAAATGAGATTTTTTTAATGTAACAATTTTTAATGTAAAATGAGATTTTTTTTAATGTAAAGATGTTTAATGTAAAATGAGATTTTTTTAATGTAAATATTTTTATTGTGAAATGAGATTTTTTTAATGTAAAGTGTGGAGCTGCAACGATTAGTCAATTACTTTTATTATCATTTTTTTTTAAGATGAAAATTTCCAAATTCTGCAGTTCTGTCCACAAATCTTATTATTCTCTGGTTTCTGTAGTCTTCATTAACAATAAACCGAAGATCTTTTATTTCACTGTGACTAACTGTGATTTTTATTTATATATAAATGATTTTTGTCCCATTTTGTCAATGAAAAGACTGTAAATTATGACATCTGAGGAGCTGAAACAACATTTTTGCTTAAAATGGACTAAAATAATGACTCAAACATGTAAATAGCTGCTGATTAATCCTTTAATTGATGAATTGACTAAACTCGCCGCTCTAATCTGCAAATAGTTCAACATTGATTATTAATTTTGAGTCCAGATTCTCTGGTTCCAGCTTCTGTTCTCTGATTATTTCCTGGTTTCTTTATTCTTCTATAACAGTAAACTGATGATCTTTGGGTTGTGGACAAAAAAAGACATTTTAGGTTCAATCTCAACACTTTTTGAACCCAAAAAACGAATTGATTCCATATTCCTAATCAATAAACGTGTTAAGGTGTGTGTATTCTCCTCATAATGCTAATGCTAATGCTAATACAGGGTGAGGAGGAGGAGGATGAAGACCAGCCCCTGAGTCTGGCCTGGCCTGAGACCCCCAGGAAACAGGCCACCTACCTCATCATCCTGCCCATCGTCCTCCCGCTGTGGATCACACTGCCGGACGTCAGGAGAGAGGTCTCACACACACACTCACACACACACACACACACACACACACACACACACATTTTCAGATCTCAGTGATTGGTCGATTAACGGAATTTTTTTTTTTTTCCAGACGTCAGAAAAGTTATTTCCCATCACTTTCCTGGGCTCCATCACATGGATCGCCCTGTTCTCCTACCTGATGGTGTGGTGGGCTCACCAGGTACCTGACTAACACACACACACACACACACGCTCATGAATTCCTGTGTTCCTGAGGCCTTGTTCCTCCTCAGCATTCATGGTTCTGAATGTGTGACCGCTGCCGTTAATCCCTGCTAATCTGCCCTGATCCATAGCCACATCCACCAGGAACGCTCTATTTTAACGCAAAGACACCTGAAGCATGAGGGTGTGTGTGTGTGTGTGTGTGTGTGTGTGTGTGTGTGTGAGGTCACAGAGGAAACTCACCTTCTTGCTGATGCTGTGTGAACATTAACGAATTTCTGGAAATATTTCAATTTGCCGCAAGTTGATTCACATAATAAAATGCAAATTATTCCATTCATCAATAACTAAATCTAATGATCTGATCAGATTTCTCATTTTAACATCCATCCATCCATCCATTGTCTATCCCGCTTATTCCCTTTCGGGGTCGCAGGGGTCTGCTGGAGCCTATCCCAGCGCGTTAAGGCGAGAGGCAGGGATACACCCCAGATGGTCGCCAGCCAATCGTGGGGCACACACACCATTCACTCTCACACTCACACCTATGGGCAATTTAGAGTTTACCAATTAACCTGAGCATGTTTTTTGTATTGTGGGAGGAAACCGGAGTACCCGGTGAAAACCCACGCAGACACGGGGAGAACATGCAAACTCCACACAGAAAGGCCCCAGACCCAGGCCCAAGGCGGTCTTGAACCTGCGACCTTCTTGCTGTGAGGCAACAGTGCTACCCACCGCACCACCGTGTCGCCCTCATTTTAACATCTTAAGTTAAAATAATATCCAGCTGTTATGACGAGTTTTTATAACCAGAGCAGCAAAGTGTGAAGTTTCACATCCAAACTGATGTTGTGACGATTACGGTGTTTGTCTTAATTTTATTTTATAAAAGTGATTCTCATGTCACATATAAATGTTTTAATAATGTGACTCAGCTTGGCTGCTTTATTTACTATTAGTATCAGAATCAGAAACATGGTAATTGTAAAAGTTAGTTTTCACTTATAAATATATAAAATAAATACAGTATATATGTATGGGAAAAGATAAAATAGTGACATAATTCAGAAATTATCTGTCAACCATTACAACCTGAAACTTTGCCTTTCTTCATTCTTTGCATTTTTATTGCAAACTAATTATACATTATAAAATTTTTATTTCTTATTATTTCATATATGGATACCTGATGCATTTTATGAAAAAACAAGATTGTTAATGTAGAAATTTAGATTTTTTTATTTGGAGTATGAAGCTGCAATGATTAATCAATGTTTATTATAGATTAATTGATTTGAGTAATTTTTTTTTTATCGATTTAAGCCAAATTATTTACTTTTGGGCTTCACAAATCTTCTGGCTCTATGGTCTTTAATAATAATAAAATGATGATGTTTGGGTTGTTTTCATAGTTTATTGACCCTAATATATATTTTGTAATTCCAAGTTAATAATTTCATTTAATAATTAATTAACAGGTTATTGTTTCCGCACTGTTATTACGTTATCAGCCTGGTGAAGAAAAATCATTTTTGCAAATGTAATAACTGAGCCTAAAATCTTTTTTTTAACTATTTATATATTTTTAATATTTTATTCTGTATGCAATCTTATTCTCTTGCATTTCAATGCTGTTGTAAAGTATCATCATCTCAACATTATAACTTATTATCTTAACAGCAAAAAGTTATTACCTGACTTCTATCACATTACTGGCCCATCGCATTTTATATTAATGCAAATTTATCACGTTATTTGCATCAACGTTTCTGCCGTTTCCTCCAGGTTGGAGAAACCTTCTGGATCACAGAGGAGATCATGGGTCTGACCATCCTGGCGGCAGGAACCTCCATCCCCGACCTGATCACCAGCGTCATCGTGGCCCGTAAAGGCCTCGGCGACATGGCCGTGTCCAGCTCGGTGGGCTCCAACATATTCGACATCACCGTGGGGTGAGTGGAGCAAATACCAGGAAAACACAGACATTAGTTCAATAATCTCATTATAAACTCTTTTAAAATAGATGGAGATAGATGGATGAATAAATGCTTTATTAATTAAATACACAGCTCACATAGATACTATAAATAGGAAAAGTGAAGCTTATATCCAAGTGTAGATTTGTCAGTTAAACCTCTTTTCTGTGTTTTTTTTTTAATTATAGTTGTTATTAGTTTACTTGTTATTGCTTAATTATTCAATATTCCTTGAACTCTTTAACACTATTAAAATCTATGGTATGTGAATGTAAAATACATAAATATTAATACAGAACATAAAAAAACTATTAAAAATTAATCTAATTAGTTGCAGGTTTTGTGAAAAATCATTTGCAATTATCAATATAGGGTTATTTGCTCCAAACGCAACCTTTATTTTTTTGCAATAATTAACCCCATTGCCAATACTTCCATCAGGTGTTTTTTTTTTGCTTTTTACATGAAATTTATGTCCAGCAGAGCTAAATAAGATAAGGTCAAATAATCCTTTATTAGTCCCACAGTGGGGATATTGCATTAGCAACAACAGCAGGGACAGAGAAATGCAAAAAAAAGATTGCATACAGAATATATAAAAAATCAAATATATACAATATAATATAATATATGATATAACAAATAATAATCAATTACACTTGTAAGATTAAGACTCCTAAAATTAGCTTTACAAACTTTAACTCATTAAGTCTCAAAGTGACGTTTGCTAATCATCATAATATGGAATATGTTTACCACTAATGCCCAATGTTACATATGTGTGAAAATACAGAAATTTGTTAATAAAAAGTTTTATTCTGAAACGTTATAAATGTGTTCTCTGTGGCCCACTTGGTCTATGGTGTAACTCACATAATTTTCCTTTAAGGATAATAAGGTAATCTGGGTCATAAATTATGTAATAATTTACACGTTTTTGTTATGTAAAATTTGGGTAAAACTTCATTGTAGAAAATGTACATTTATGTTCTGTTTAGGGTCATAAATCTCCTTATAATTATAAAGGCCCAATGTTACATAAAATATATACAATATAATATATATAATAATATAATATATGATATAACAGATAATCAATCAATCAGCACTTGTAAGATTAAGATTATTAATAATACCTTTACAAAATATGTGATAATTTACATGTTTTTGTCATAATGTAAATAAAAATAAACGTTGGTTCCCCCAGACTCTTCATTATGAGGTTTTATGTCTGAACTTAACTCATTAAGTCCCAAAGTGACAGATACTAATCATCCTGATATAGAATATGTTTACCACTGATGCCCAATACTACATATATATGTTGAAATACAGATTTTTGGGAATAAAAAAGTATTATTCTGGAAAAATAAAGAAATGTGTTCTATGTGGCCCATTTGGTCTATGGTATAACCCGCATAATTTTCCTTTAAGGATAAATGAGTCTGGGTTTTTGTGGGTTAAAGCAAAGAGCAAAAATAATCCTGCCATAAAATATGTGATAATTTACACGTTTTTGTCATAATGTTAAATTTGGGTAAAACTTCATTTTAGAAAATTATAGTAAATTTATGTTATGTTTAGAGTCATAAATCTCCTTATAATTGTAAAGTTTTTTTCCACTAATGCCCGATGTTACATATATGTTGAAATACAGATCTTTGGGAATAAAAAATTAAAATATAATTCTGGAAAAATAAAGAAATGTGTTCTATGTGGCCCAATCGGTTTATAATATAACCCACATACTTTTTCTTTAAGGTTAAATGGGTCTGGGTTTTTATGGGTTGAAGCAAAAAGGAAAAATAAAATCTGGCATAAATTATGTGATAATTTACACATTTCATTTTTGTCATAATGTAAATTTGGGTAAAACTTCATTTTAGAAAATTATAGTAAATTTATGTTATGTTTAGGGGCATAAATCTCCTTATAATTGTAAAGGCCCAATGTTACATATATGTTAAAATACAGATCTTTGGGAATTCAAAAGCATTATTCTGGAAAAAAAAAACTTTAGAAATGTGTTCTTGGTCTATGGTATAACCCACGTTATTTTCCTTTAAGGGTAAATGGTTCTTATGGGTTTAAACTAAAAAGGGAATGACATGTTTTTAGATGTGTGTTGGTGTCATTCCAGAATTTACCTCTAACAGTGGAGACACATCTCCATTAGCATTCTGTTCAGAAAATGTGCCTTTTTTTCCTTTGTGATAATTGTAATTCACACGTGAATTTCCCGCTCGCCTACATTAAATACGTCCTCCTCGTATTCCAGCCTCCCGTTCCCGTGGCTCCTCTACAACATCATCAACGACTTCAAGCCGGTGGAGGTGAGCAGCAACGGCCTGTTCTGCGCCATCGTCCTCCTCTTCATCATGCTCCTCTTCGTCATCATGTCCATCGCGTCTTGCAAGTGGAAGATGAGCAAGCTGCTGGGCCTGTCCATGTTCATGCTCTACTTCGTCTTCCTCATCATCAGCGTCATGCTGGAGGACAAAATCATCATCTGCCCCGTCACCGTCTGAGAGAAAGAGAAAGAAAGAGAGAGAGAGAGGGAGGGAGGGCGAGAGACAACGGGTGGTACTGGCTGACTGACCGGCCGCCACCATGAACTAGATGGGAGAGAGAGAGAGAGAGAGGGAAATAAAAAGCATGTCTGCAAAAAAAAATAAAAAAAGGGGGACGGGAAAGTGTCTCTTAGCTTTGTCGCGCGCACACGCAGTAGAAGGCTGCAGCATTTCTGCAAAACTGCAACCAAAAAGATCTCCACGGGTTTGTTTCCTTTTTCTAACCAGGGGACTGTGTGTGTCGTGGTGTGTGAGATGAACCTCCAGCTCCTGATGCATGGACTGAAATAAATGGAAAGGGAGGGGACTTTTATCTATTTATTTATTTATTTATTTTTTGTTTTTGAAGTTGCAGCCGAGCTTCAGGAAAGTGGGAAAAGTGACCAGAGAAACGCACGAGTGGGGGAAACATATAATATATATAAAATAGCCCGATAGACTCGTCACTGTCACCTGAGTGGATCCAGAAATTATTCAGCTCGTTTTGACGTCATAAGTGGTGCAAATTGTTGATTTGCAATGGTTCCTGTATATCTCATTCATGAATATCTACAGTAGAGTACGATGATACTGACTAGCTAGTGTTTAAACATTAAATCAGTGTCCCCCAGTGATTTTTCACATCACAAATCTACTGAACATTATGTGCCCCTTATGCCTTTATATGCATGACTTTTAGATTACCCCCCCCCACCTTCCCATCCTGGATGATGTTGGAAAATTCTTGTGTATGGAACAAACAGGTCAGCGTCACATTTGCATAAAAAAAAAAACAGTTGACGACGAGCATGTGAAGGCTAAAGATTAGTGGATATTTTACCCATTAAACTCGCTAATGTTTTTTTTTTCTGGATTACATATTTATATTAAAAAAAGAGGTTCATAATCAACAGATAATCACTGCGTTTCTTCTGCACAGTAATGTTTTGACGTGTAACATTTCATGTACTGTATAATAACACTGTATGTGTGTATCTATATATATGGAAGCACATGATAGCGATATTTTTGTTTTCTCTGATTTTCCTGCTCATTCATTCTGCTGCTGTAGGCCTTTTGTATCGTATCAAATCAAACAGGTTTAAAACATGTTAGGTTCACATGCGTTTTTCCTGTTTTTTAGTGAGTGACATTAAGGGGAGTTTTCTTTTTTAGGCTCAAAAACATCCAGTAGTTCCCATAATTACCCGCTGAGAGAAAAACCACTGTATATTGATGAGATTAAATTTGATGTTCTCTAATACCTCTTTCTGTTAGATTTACACTTTCGAGCCGTTAGTCAGTTTAAATAAGTGAAATAACGCTGAGCAAAACGCACAGGAAATCATGTTGGGAGTCAATAGTCCTGCTGTTCTGTAGCTCTGATTCTCATTGATTAAGTATGATTCCGCCCAACTTCACAATGATATGTTTCCATCGACTTAATCGTATGCAAATATGTTGCAGAAGTTGTACAAAAAAAAATTAAACGATTAAAGAATACTACAATGAAGAAGTGTCTGCAACTTTTCTGTAAACCGGATGTATTGTCATTTTTATTTCCAGCTGTCTTTTGGTTCTGTCCTGTAATTATAAGTAATTCATAATTGAATATATTAAAAAATCACCTGAATTATAATCTCTGATCAGCAATTTATTGGATTGATTTTGCAAAATTTTCCGGGTTCACTTTTTTTTTGTTGCATTTTTAATGTCAAAAAATTACCTTCAACACATGTTATGAAATAGATTTTCACACATTTGCAGCTTTTCTTTAATAGAACAACCAAATAATTGTTCTGTAATTTCATTATTTCATTATTGCTTCCTGTCAACTATCTGAAGATGATCAATAATTCTCACGCTCCGTCAGTCTTAGAGAAATTCTCAATAAAGGGGCTGTAGGAATTATTATCTGCTGTTTATTTGCTTATTATATTGTTTTATTTTCCTCGAGTAAAGCATCATAAGAAAAAAGTTAATAAAACAGTCAACTTTTTATTTAGAATTTTTATATTCTGTATTTGTTTCCCAACAACCAATTCAACTCTAATTATACTCTATAATTTGTTTTTTTTATTCTTATATTTTTTCAAATGTTTTTTCCCCTCCAAAAAAAATATAAGATGAATTCCATTCCCCACAAAGTTGACTTCAACCATTACCAGACTTGCAATGTCAAAATGTGTGTTTTATTCTGGATTTATATGTAAAAAGATTTGTAAGTGTGTGTATATAAACTGTACTGTATGTAATCCTCTAGTCAGTGTAGTTCACACACAACACAACCTCTATTCTCACACATCAGCTCCAGTTTTAGTGCATCTATGCAGTATCACTTCTACTTTTTTTCTTGTTTTAACGGGTCATATGATCGTGAAACGTGTGTATGAACCAGAGAATTTAGAAACATCTGTAAGAATTCCTCCTCAGCCAGTTTGGATGCCCTGACAAAATGGTATGATGCTTTTATATTATCCTGTACGCACGTATGGACTCGTGTATTATACTGTAAAACGTACATCAATAAAACCCTGTAAAAATGTTATATGAACAAATAAATGAAAACGGTCAGATTTTCACTCACTGGTGTTTGGAACTGATTTTTCTCCTCAAGTTAACAAACCACAAAAAATCAAAAATCAACAACCTGACTGCTTTTTTATCACACAAACCCAACTATCTGTAGGCTTCTTTCACATTCCCTTTTTCCCAAATTACAAATTTTCAATGAATCTTATCGCTAAATTCAGGTTATTTGCAAAACCATCAAATCCTTATTAAACGAAATATAATATTTAGTCATTATTGGTTTTATACTGTGTAGTATAATGACAATACAGGCTTTCTATTCTATTCTATTTCATTCCATTGTGTTTTATTCCATTCTATTCTGCTTTATTTACTTCTATTCTTATCTATACAATTCTATTCTGTTTTATTATAATATATTTTATCCTAGTCTTTTCCTTCAATTTTACTATAATTTTTATATTCTGTTTTATTCTATTATAATTTATTCTGTTCTATTATTCTAATATCTTATAATTTTGACTTCTTGTCATTTAAAAGTACCATTTTTTTCACAGGACATGTCAAACACTGCACCCGAAAAATAAATAAATAGATACATTTTAAATATTGAATCCACCTAGAATATAAAACCAGTTTGTAGAATGTGTTTTTTTTATACCTTTTTAAAAGAATTACACTATCTGGTATAAGTTATGTAAGTTATTAGACATTATCTCATCTATATCAGTAATATACATGCTGATGCTGCATCACCGGTTCAGCGCCGACAGGTGGCGACAGTGAGTCTTCACCCTCAACCATCATTATCATAGACGAAGAAGAAGAAGCTACCGGAAGTGGCTGCCTGCAGCTGCTGCAAACTTCCGGCAGCTGGAGCTTCTGAGACCGCTCGGCTGCATCCGTGCGGAACGTCAAAACAAAAGAAAGTCCGTGAAAGTCGCATCACTTTTTATGGGGCAGCATGAAGCCGTCGGAGGAGTCGGAGCGGCCGGACGCCGCCGATCCCGGTCCGGCACGGAGTTCCGGTTCGGACCCGGGTCCCGGACCCGAGCTGTCCGCGGCGATGCGGGCTAAGATCGAGAGGAACCGGCAGCGGGCGCTGATGCTCCGCCAGGCCCGGCTGGCCAGCCGCCCTCTGTCCGCCGCGGAGGGCGCGACCGCGGCCAAAGTGTCCAAGACCATCGACTCCGGAGCCGGGTTCTTCATCGAGGAGGAGGAGGGTGGAGAGGAGGAGGAGCGGGTGAGGAAGGTGGTGCACCAGCCAGGTGTGTGTGCGCGCGCGTTTGTGGTTATTACTCCATATTTGTTGTTATTTGTGCTTTTGAAACAATAATAGTCAAAGTACTCGATTGCACTTTAGCAGAAAAATTAAAATTGCATTTGACTAGTCTCAAATGTGCAAAAAATAAAAAATAATTACACACACACACATATAACATACTGATACATGAATTTATGTTCATATTCTAACGCACTCACTCACAACCACACGCGCATGCGCAGTAAGAGACTAACTAATTATACTGATGCATACATGTACAAACACACATACACATTAAAGCCTCATAGATGCATAGTAATACTTTGATAAACTACAGGATTACTGTAAACCAAAATAAAATCCTAATGAAGTTTTCTCTGAAATTAGCGTCTCATCAGCGGTTTATTGATCATTGTGAAAATCAGAAATGCCCCTCCACCATCCTGGTTGCTGTACTACATCATTGTTATTATGTCCTATCTAGAAAAACTGCAAAAACACACTGAAAGCATGTGTTAGTTATTAGTGAATATATTTTCAGGCATTAAATGCAAACTATGTTTTTTTTTCGCCTGCCGTAGATAAAGCATTAAAATATGACGTAATACAGCTAACAGGAAGGTAAAGGTGCATTTCGTTGAATTTCAGTGAATACTTTTAGGTAATAAATGCATACTATGGCCACATAATTTGTTTTTACAGACAAATCAAACCTGTAGTAGATAACGTATTACAAATATGATATACTACAGCAAACAGAATAGTAAAGGTGCATTTCATTGATTTTTATTGGACATTTTTCTATTAATCATTAGACACTATTGAGCAAATATTCAAACCCTCTCTTGCACAGCGTTGCCATATGGAAACAATTCATTTAGCTCAATATTACTTAAAATCATTAATATAAAATATGTTTTACTGTTTAGTTGTAAGAATCAAGTCTTTTTAGTTTCAAAGGGAAAAAAAATAATCACAATATATTTGACCATATTAATGTTTCCACTTCATTTTACATGGACTGATAAAAATCTTCTGGCCCTCATCAGTTTCACTTTATACATCCCACAAGGGGAAATTCAACTGCAGTTTACTTTAGATTTAGACCCAATCCAAGATAGAGAGAATAGGCAGATGGCATATGAAATGGGGATACGGGATCAGGAAAAACTCCTGTTTCCGTTTCATTCCAGCTCCAGTGATGGAACCCGACTACCTGCTGTGTGACGAGTGTCAGAAACCCTTCATGGATTCATACCTCAGCAACAGCTTTGACTTGTCTGTGTGCGACAAATGCAGGTAACACAAACCTGCCTGGTGATGAGCAACAAATCCAACTATACTAGACCAGTATGGTAATATATAGCAGGATATTCTAATGTCACAATAATAAAGGCTATATGTGATTTACTCAGAAATGCTTTTTATTTTATGTGCCTTTTCTTGTCCAATTCTTATACTATGTTGTTATAGAGTGACTGAAAACTGATCAGATAAGTAATATGAACTTCTTCCCCTTTCAGAGACAACGATGAGAAACACAAGCTTATCTCCAGGACTGAGGCCAAACAGCAGTTCCTGCTCAAGGACTGTGACCTGGACCTGAGAGAACCTCCACTCAGGTTCATACTGAGGAAAAACCCCCACAACCCACGCTGGGGGGACATGAAGCTCTACCTCAAAGTACAGGTGCAGCAAGTGTAGCTCTGGGCAAACGCTTCACAATTAATTGCATTCCATTTACAGGCGTTGTTTGACTATAGAAGACTGATTTTTAATTATAATTGGGGCTGTGAAAGTCAAATACATGTCAATGCTTTTAACACAGAGACATTTTTTTCTTTTACTCTTTAAAAGCCGAACTGAGGTTTGATTTTATCAAGCTTATTTCTGATGGTTCCAATAACCACAAACAGACTTTACATGTGAAGAATGTTAAAATAAAAAAAATCCTTTTAAGGTACAATTTACTTGCGATTGATGAGTAGCTTGATCTGAAGGCTGATTTGAGTATTGATCGTCTAAAGCTTTTTGATGATTTGTTTATCCAAATCGCATCAGATTTTTGACAATTTTCACACTTTTTTAACCCTAACCACCAGACCTCTGAGGAAGGTCAGGTCCTTGCCTTAAACTGAAATGACGCCACTGGTTCCAATAATTAACATGTATTTTAAGAAATTGGCTGTAGCCACATATAAACAACGAACTGTCAAACACAGTGTTGTGTTATAACATTAGTAATAAAATACATGTTAGATTTAGATTATAGATTTACATTTCACTAAAGATAAAATACACAAGCATAATATATGCCTTAATAATTGACATTTGTGATTATTACAAATAAGACACATAAGAATCCCCCCTATTCTTCTATGCACCAATTACAGCTAAAATCAGTTATCCTCATCTGAACAATTGCAATTATGCATTTATTCTATAGTAAAAAAACACACAGGCTGATATTGTGACTATATATATATATATGCTTACAATCAGTCAATTGCATTGCCATGTAAGTAAAAATTAAGTAGTAAGTGTATGTATGTTTTAAAAAAGATAAGTATGAATATGAAGCATTTTAAATCTCGTTCTACTGATGTATCAAGAATTTATTCTATTTTTAAAAAGTATTCATCAATTTTACACTTTACACTTTATCTTCAGCAAAATGGTAAAAGTCATGATAATTTAACAGTAATATGCATAAAGATGATAAATACTTGACCTCATAATTGATACGATTATATGCTTGGAGAAAAGTTTTAACACATAGTCCTTTCTGCTTTTTTGCCTAGACATCCATACTGTGTGTATATATAATGAATGTATGTGTGTGCGTGCGCTAACAGGTGGAGAAGCGATGTATGGAGGTGTGGGGGTCGGAGGAGGCCCTGGAGGAGGCCAGGGAGACCAGAGCAGAGAACAAAGAGGTGCAGAAACAAAAACGCTTCAACAAGAAAGTCAAAGGTTCGTCTCGATTGTAGTGAAGTCGTCACACGATCACACGCCCTGCTGTGTGTGCAGCTTTAGTCTGGGTCCATTTTTATTTTAATGTTCCCTCTGTGTGTGTGTTTCAGAGCTTCGCAGGGCGGTGAGGAGCAGCATGTGGACCAAGGACACCAGCGCTCACCAGCATCATTACGGACCAGAGGAAGTAGTGGACCCAGAGGAGGATCTGTACAAGAAAACCTGCACCACCTGTGGACATGAACTCACCTACGAGAAGATGTAGACCCTCACATTTAAATACCTCTTGGTGCTTCTTTCATACAACTTTGATAAACTCCTTAATGTTTTTCTGGCATAGTAAAACTGTTTCCTGTGAAGAAACCCATCTTTGTCATCACATCCTGTTAGCAAACAAGAGTCACTGCTTTACAGACTTTTCTAGGTCATGATTTCCATTTACAAGACTGATTAGCAATAACTGAGTTACTTGCAGGACCTGTTGTTGCTTTGAAGGACTTGCTGCCAAATTAAAAAGTAGATACTGAAACTAGTAGAAAACCTTAAATGTGGGTTGGATTTCTAATGCTCAGGGATATTTAAGATCAAATCTGCATTTACAGACTGACCCTTGGGGATGGGTAACATGTAAAAAAAAGGCTGTGTGATCCCCAGCTGGTAAGTGGATAAAATGTAATGTGAAATGTTGCTTCATTTCCATGGATGAAATATTGTAGTCTGAAGATGCTTGAAAAGAGTTTGAAATATGCTTTGTGTCAACTAATTCCTGTTTAAGAGACTGAAATGTTGGAAAATGTAATTTCCAACCTGACATGTGATTTTCAGGTCATCCACTGGCATTAAGCTAGATGTATTTCCTGTAACTTAAACTAGATCATAATTCTCAAGAGACTTGCTTGTATGACAAACTTTATTTATTTTAATCAGTGTACAAAAATTGGAGCTTTTAAAATTCAAAAGTCTGTGGCGTGACAGGGCTCTGAAATGCAAAGGTGTCTCCTGTGGAGTCGACCTTCAGTCCCTCGATTTCGCCCTCCTGGAAAGAAAAAGAAAGTGTTAAAAAGCCAAATTTGACTTGTGTACAACGGCTTCACTACCTCCAGATATATGGCGTGTCACCCATGCAGCCACTTACGTCACCAAAGTACTTTTCTATGAGATCATGTGCCGCCTGGTACACCATGTCATTGTCGTGGTTCTGGAGCATCTCGAGGCGGTCCAGTCCTCCCAGCTCCTCAACCAGCACACTGAGTTTCTCAGTCTCACCCAGCTTTGCTGCTGCCTGAAGAGTCAACATGATGAAGATCTGCTCTGGGTCAAATGTGCGAGTCTAGTAAAGTTTACCGCATTCTTACCATGAAGATGTTGTTGATGGCATCCAGTATAACTAGAATGACTTTAGAGTCTTTGACTTGCAACAAGTTGATGATTGCCTCCAGTGCTCCGCTCTGCACCAGCTGGACCACCTGCTCCACGGTGCCCCCACTAGTGAAGTTAGTCACTGCCCACACAGCCTCCCTTTGGGTCTTGAAGTCACCCTAGAAAAGATGTTTAAATGCATCCAACTTAAGGTTTGGAAGTTGGTTTTGAGTATGTGGACTAGCAGATTTGAAGGTTGATGGGTCCCTTGATCATTGCAAGACCTTAAGGGTCTATACAGATAAAATGTGAGTTATTTTAAACTAGCCAAGCACCACTTCTGTGATACTCACGTTTCTGAGCAGGTCCACCAGAGGTGGGACCATGCCGCAGGTGATTAGCTGCTGGATCTGCTGACAGGGTCCTGCTGCAATGTTGGACAGGGCCCACGTCGCCTCCTTCTGCACGCTGGGCTTTGGGTGCCTCATGAGCTGAGGCAGGATGTTCAGAACGCCGGCATCAATGGCCGACTGGGTCTGTATGTCCGAGCCACTCACTATGTTCCCGATGGAGCGGAGAGCCGGGGTCTGGAAGTCAGAAGCTAGGATCAACTTAATTTTGAGGCAATGCGTTGACAAATGGTCACTTTAATGAAGGCGTATTTTGTATTTTGCTTTAGTGTCAAGCCCAGGGGTTTCACATTAACTACCATGACATTGAGCTCGTTGTGGCTCATGAGCTCCACCAGCTTAGGGACAATGCCAGTTTTAACCACAACATCAATGCGGTCATTATCGCCGTCTGTGAGGTAGGAGATGGCCCAGCATGCATCAGACAAGACGTCCTTATCACTGAGATGGAGGAACTGGACCAGAGAGGGAAGCACCTGAAAAAGGAAAGACAGCATGTCATCTTTCTGGACAGAGAGCTTTACAGTACTGTTGAGAGCAGAGTTATAGAAAAGTTTCACCTGCTTGACCGCAGAAATAGGTGGATATGGGTTCTTATTTCGGCACAAGTTGGACAGAGTCCATGTAAGGTTACGCAGATATCCAACCTGGAGTAGAATAAGAGAATCATGAGTGTACAGCAACAGTTTGGCTATTTAACAGTTTTGAACTGTTGTGTCAAACAGCTGGAATGGTTGAAATAAAAATTTTAAAGTTGTGTGTATATATAGTGGTAGAGACATACTGGTGTGTCTGGGGAGATGCGGGCCAGTAATGCTGGGATGACGTCGCAGCCAATCAGAACGTCTCGATAAGCCGGGCCGTCACCTGTCAGGATGTTTTGAAGTTATTGTAGCTCGCTTCAGTGGAGCTTAACTAAGCATCATTGTCTTCATTTACAGTACAGACAACATATGTTTGACATGTCATAGGGAGTCAAGTCCATTGTCCCTGGATTGTGGACCCATCCTTTTGGAGGCGGTTGCATTTAAAAAAATAAATAAAAAACAAACTTCACCTGCAATGTTTCCAAGGGCCCAGACAGCCTGTTCACTTATGTGCAACAATGGAGAAGACAGCAAGGAAATGAAACTGGGTACAGCTCCATGTTCCACCACCTGACAACAGAACAGACTTTTACCGTTCTGTCAACTTGGAAACCTGTAACCCTCCATTGGTTTAAAATACTCAATTACTCAAGAGACCAGTGTTACAGTAGCATGAAAGCATTAAAACCATGTTCCCACCTGTTGTGTATGCCAAGATGTTCCAGAGGCGATGTTTGTTAGAGCCCAAGCTGCTTCAAACTGAAGAGTAGGCTCGTCATCCATACCCAGGAAGGCCACGAAGCGGGTCAGCAGACCAGCATCTATGATCTCCTTCAGAGGAGGGTTGCGCTCTTGGGAAAGCAGCTTCCTGAGGTTATGGAGAGAAAGTAGTGTTTAACTCGTGCTTTTTTCTGAAAACACTGAACATTTGTTGACTATTCAATTATGCTTCCATTTGTGCATTAAGTGCTATAACCAAACAAAGGCTGTAGCCAACCAATTCAATTTCTTACTTCTAAAATAAATGAATACCTTTGTTTTGCCACAGTTTGCCCACACCAATATGGAGAATTTACATTTTGTTGCATGACAAGTTTCTATAAGTCAACAATTCAATATTTGACCTTTACAGATACAAGAGCTGCATCACAGCCTCTTTGTGCTTTACATTTTCCTGCATCTTACTCAAGACTAAGGTGATTTGCATATTTGTGAGGATATCAAAACTATTTATCTTCAATATACAATACCATCCCAAATGGCTTTGACAATGAAATCTCACCTGGCAGCTTGACATCCCCGGGTTTGACTCTCCCTGCAATCGCCGTTCACTGCTTGGATGATTTCTTCAATGGTTAAAGAAGGAACCTGATTGACAGACCAGCTGTTAGATTCTACACTAGTTCATAGTCATCATGAAGCATCCGTTAAACTGACCTTGTCCTCGGAGGTGAAGTCAGGGAAGAGGGACTCGTCATCCGGTAGAGTCGACAAGGATACGTTTCTCCTCTTCATGAAGTTTTCATTCTTGTGAGCTTTGCGCAGTTCCACGCAGCCGGTGATTCTTTTCTCACGAAGTTTCTGCAACGGTTCACAATGACAGATACAAGTTAGTGTGGTTAAAAGGTGAGCTCACATTTCGGTCTGTGCCCAAAATCTGGAACAGGGGTAGGGAATTACAGTCTTGAAGCTTCAGAGTGGGTGAAGGCCTTTGGTCTATACAAGCAGTAACATGAGTTTCTATTTAATCAATGACTAGACCCCTTGCCAAGGACTTTTGTTAGAATAATGTGTGTTACTGCTTGGTTGGAACAAAAGCCTGCACCCACCAGCCCTTCAGAAATGCAATTGCCAACCCTGATTTAGATCGGAATACCCAAGTAGGCTTTCAACTGGGGAGTGGTACCTGGATGGCTTTCTAGATCTGGTCATTTTTTTGCAGTGTGCCAACAAACCACACTATGCCATCCCAAAAGTCACTGGGACTGCAAGATGGTGGGGCTAGCAAGTCCAGATTGTGCCTTCCACTGGCTAACTTCTTACATAGAATACTGTGGGGTTTGGGTAGTAGCCACAAAGGTTTCGGCTACAGGTCAAGTCTGGCCTTCGGTTTCTTAAAGAGAATTTAACCATGTAAAGGTCACCTGGGCTAATCAGGGAATATGCTTTTTAGTTGACATTACCAACCAATCAGGATTACGCTGCGTTCGCGTTGCACTTCCTGGTCAGAAAGTCCGGCTTCCATGGTAAACTGTTACATTGTGCAAATGCTGAAAACATGGCTGGCCACTGTTTTGTTTGTTCAAGTAATTACAGGGTGCTTTTGGGGAAATAATTTAGCTAATTGAGTGAGAAAGAATCACCATATAATATAAGTAGACGCAGCTAGTGTTTTTCTTTTTTTTAATAGTTTGAAATCATTCCTCCGACTCAGGCTGCCCGAGTTCCGGAGTCTGAGTTCCGAGTTCAAGGGCCGTTCCACTCGTACTTTTTCCGAGTGCAGCCGAACGCAGCATTAGCATTAGCCACGCTCTGTCGTTGATGACGTAACCGACGCTGCTGCGTCGCTTGGTTACGTAGCAACGGCTGTTACCAGAGAAACGAGCGCGAACGTTAGAGAAAGAAAACGGTTTAAGTGTAAATATTCTAGAAATGGACGCGATAAAGAAAACTAAATTAAAAAACAAAAAAACTTTTCACGTTCATCGGCGATCTACCAAACACTTCTGGCAGAAGTTTAACTAAATTAATTACGGAGATGGACAACTAAAGGTAAGTCCCGCCCATTGAAAGCAGCGGTAACTCGGTGGCTGAGAGGCCGCATCGGAGGAAGCGCTTCAAGGGAAGCGAAACGTCAACCTACTGCCGGGTCTTTTCCCTTGTTTTTGAACTTGGAGAGCCGCTCCACGGTGACGTTCTTGGTGGGCATGTTGCTGGACGGATCGTCTCCAGACGGACTCACAGACTCAATTGAAAACCCTCCGCCGCCGGGTTTTAAGTAGAGCGGAGCGGCCCCAGGTGAAGCTAATTAGCTGCTAATTAGCTGCTAATGATGAGACGGCGCTGCTGGTTAAAGCTAACTTAATCAATGTTCAGTATTCTATTACATAATAAATTATGAATAAAATTACGCCACAACCGTATAAAAAACACAATTTTCTTTATGTGAATTGATTCGATATTTGGTATTCGACAGATTTAAAGACACTTGTTTAACTTGTGATGTTATGTTTATCGTATCTTATCTTATGACGTAATCATCCAGTATATAGAGTACGACACCATATATATATATATATATATATATATATATATATATATATATATATATATATATATATATATATATATATATTCATTAAAACCAGCTCATATAGTCCTATGAGCTGGTTTAAATGAATTTTTCTACGTCTTTGTAATCATCCGGCATATATAAAATAAGATAAATAAATAAATAAAATAAAAAAACAGCAACACACAATCATTTGCGAGCTGATTTATTGAGTTTTTTTTAATTAAAACATTCAATTAACTTGTGATGAGTCTCCAGATTCTTTTCAAACGAATTGTGCCATCTCTATAGTCATCCAGAGAATATAACACAAGACAGTATTTATTTAATATATATATATATATATATATATATATATATATATATGAGCTGATTTAATGAGTTTTTGTAAATAAAGCACTTATTTAACTTGTGATGTATATCTCAGATTCTTTTAAGTCAACATCAGACGTCTTTGTAATCATCCAGGATATAGAAAGTAAGATAAATATTAAAAACAAATCATACTAAGCTGATTTGGTGCATTTTTGTAATTAAAGCACTGATTTAGTTTGTAATGTAAATCTCAGAATTCTTTTAAGACGACCTGTAACATCTTCCTAATCATCCAGGATATATATAATGAGACTCTTAATATTAGAAGACTATAATCTTTAAAAAATCATTCTATAAACTGATTTACCAGAAAGTTTAAACATTTTTTTTAAAAGTACATGCTATTAACTAGTTTTATATTCTAGGTGGATTAAATATTTAGAATTCATCATTCATTTTCGGTTGCACTTTTTGACACTTCCTTTATTTAATTTTCATTTAAAAAATCATAATGTTTTTGTAATAGAAAATGACTTTTATATAACACAAACAGTGCCCCACGATTGGCTGGCGACCATCTGGGGTGTATCCCTGCCTCTCGCCTTAACGCGCTGGGATAGGCTCCAGCAGACCCCTGCGACCCCGAAAGGGAATAAGCGGGATAGAAAATGGATGGATGGATGGATGGATAACACAAACATGAACACAAAACGTACATTTTCAGAGACCTGATAAATTGTTTTTGACTTCCTCATCTTGCCAAAGCGTGATTTATCATTGACCCATATATCACAAGACAGTAATTATTAAAAAAAATCATACTATGACCTGATTTAATGCATTTTTGTAATTAAAACAGCCATTTAACTTTTGACGGATATGTCAGATTATTTTCAAACAACTTGTGACATCTTCATAATCATCCAGAGTATATATCACAAAACAGTACTTATTAAAAAATCATTCTATGAGCCAATTTAATTTTTTTTATAAGACATCACAACTTGTTTGAAAAAAAAGTTAAAAGTGTATTTTTAATTTTAAAAATAATTACTGCCTTGTGATATATACCCTGGATTATTAAGTGTTTGACACTTCAGTTCAACCACAGTTTCTTTCTTTTACTGTCATACATCTGCAGAGTCAGATGTCTCTAGCTTACAAAATGTATTGCTTTATTTCTTACAGTAATAGACATGTTTGTCTCCAGTACCCCAAGTTTAAATTGCAACCCCCAGCCTTAATAATATGTTTGACATGTAAATTACCTTTTAAGTGCAAGAATGAATATTTTTGGTATTTGAAAACAGCTGATGCCGTTGCTTCCCACTGCTATGCTGTGTCTCAGACAGTGGATGGCAGCATGAACACAATTTAGATCAGTGTGTGCCTGTGTGTTGAAGTAATTGTGGTGAGAGCTGATGTGTTTCTAAAGTGATCCTGTGAAATTAAATTGCATCTGTATTGTACATCTGCCAAACTGGGGAGTGAATATTTTCCCTTTGTTTCGTTTATTGTAGGAACATCACTGGGAGAAAAAAAATTGAAAATCTTGGCGAAAAAGATGAGAATAAACAGGTCAGTGTGGAGAAAAAGTGAAAGAGAAGACGGCGGCTGAGCGGGAGAGCGAGAAAAAAGTGTGATAGTGATGGAGTCACTTCTTCCTCTGTAACAGCCAGGAAGGGCTGGACAATAGCAGCTGGAGTGGAGGTTTCCCCCTCACCAAGTTATAATCACTTCCTCTTGATAAGGTACTGTACACACACACACACACACACACACACTCCAAAAGACCTCATAATGCACAAAACAGGGGTCATGTATCTGTGAGCACTCAGACTTGTGTATAAGCAGTCCTTCTGCAACCTCACCAGCAGCCTGAGTGGAGGGCACCACCCTCATCATGGTTTCAAAAGCAGCACTTTGAACCTATCAGAAAAAATGTCTCACACACACCCAGGGAATATTCTCAATAATGTTTTTACATCAGAAAACACGTCTTTGTCCATTTATAATATCATAATTCGTATTTCCATGGTTGTGTGATTTAATGTCTCAGTGATATGAATGATCAATACTAAAATCTGACCAAGCTGTGCAGCTCTATGGAGATTTTGTTTCCCTCTTTTAGCTCATTGTTTTGATTTAATGGCTATAAAGTTAACCTCGCTGCTCTCACAGCACAAAGGTAACATAAAGCACGCCAGTTATTGTATTTTTCGCCAGATTTGGAGGTAAAAACAGAAACAACAATAAATGGCGGTTAGACTTGCATGTGTCAGATGGCTGGAACGCTAATATAGATCTGTGGATGTGTAGTGTGTGTAGTTGTCATTAAATTGAGATTTTGTTTTTGTTTTTTTTGACAATTTTCTTCAAATCAATGTCAGTGCACAACATTCACAAGGATCACAGAAACTTCATATACACCTCTAGCTATATTTTTTATCCTTATTACAGTAGAGTTGTCAAATTGTCCTTCAGATGACAACCAGGCTGCCATGAAGGTGTGTGTGTGTCTGTGCATCTATGTGTGTGTCTGTGCATCTGTGTGTGTGTGTGCTGCCTCGCTCCGTTGCCCGTGGGATCATCCTGCTGGCCTTTTGACCTGGAAGTGCTTATGGTTCCTCTGAGACGCCCTGCAGGGTGTGGAGTGTTTCTGTCCTGCCTTGTTGTCTTTGACTTGCTGTTAGTCTGAACAATGTGAGGTGATTGGAGGAAATTCCGCTGTGCAGGTTCAAGGCTTTTTTTCCACGCATGCACACACACACACACACACACACACACACACAGACATAATAAATCCTACACATACAGTAGGCTACCAGTCACAAGTTTGGACAGACCTTCCCATTCACTTGCATCAAAAAGTGTGTCAAAACTTTTGCTTGTACTTTACATGTTAGTAGAATTCATATTCAAACCAATGTAATGAAAACAATCAATAACAAATAACACTGAAGGCGTTTCCTTTTTTTTTTGCACTAATGAAAATGTGTATTAATTTAGCTTTTACTACCACGGTGATGGAAAGAATACTAATATTTCTAATAACGAAAAGCCATGTACATGCTATGTAGAGGACTTTGATCTCGAAGTTCACAAATATTCTATAATATGTTCTTAGTACCACATATGTGTATAAAGCGTCTGTCTCGCGTATCTCTTCGACTGTGTCGGATCAACTTCAACTTTCGGATATAGTTTGTGCATGGCACAATGCTTTCCTTTTTTGTGAGTTGTTTTGTAGAAAGTCAAAACATCTTTATTATACTGTCATTAAAGCTTGAAGTCCTGTAGTTGTTCTGTGGAGGTGTAGGGGGAACAACAAACTTCATAGGAGAAGTTTAGGTGCTGTCGTCTTTTCTTCCATCTTTAAACTACACTGAAGCTTAAGGATGTGTTCACAGACCCCCAGGAAATCCAAACACTGTTGTTTAATGTATGGATGGATAGATAAGTTGTTGTAATTATTAAAACAATGTGAAAACTCAACCAAATGTATTATCATTCACCATTTACTACACATACTGTTGTTGTCAGAGCAGTGTGTGAGACATAAAAAATCAGGTACATCCAGTCTGCTTTTTATAGAAATACATACTTCACTAGCCTTAAGGAAGCACTTTTTAAATATATAATGTGAGGTTTAAACTGTATTATAAAGATGTACAGACAATCATTCATATATTATTGTAATAGTAAAAAAATGATAGGAAAAGATTATAAATTTGAATGCAAGATCAAAATGAAACTTAAAATAGTCAGCCATATCTATAAAACATGTTATTTGATTCGCATCGATAAACAAAGTAGAGAGAGCGAGCTGACAATCGTATTGTAATTCTATTCTCATTCCAAGGAAGCTGCTGTGATGAAGACAATCTGGACAGCTGCACACTGGTTTGTTAATGGCTTATACATTATTTATTATGCTTTATCAATTACGTATAATCATCAACAACTTTTTCTTGTAAAAAATCTCTCTGGCTGAAAGGTCTTCATCCAATTAATAAATATTTATCATTGCGAATTACTTTTTCCAATGGCTGCTAATGCCTTATTAAATAATTAATGAACATCTTTGATCAGTTATTATGTAATATTGAAGACTTAACTTATAGTTATTTACTTTGTTATTAGCAACCTATAAACCATTTTAATACTCGATTATACCTGCTCAAATGGCTACTACTCATTCATTTATCAAGCTTTGCTCATAAATAAACCTATTAGTCACTGTTTGTGAACACCTTTTGAGGGAGTATTGCCAGATCATCATCAAATTTAAACATGAAACCACAGAAAATGCAGCTTAAAAATGTGCATATATATATATAGTCAATATCTCTATGACATTGTTACAGCTATAAATGGTGGATTCACATTACTGGTGTTTATCCTTAACTCCTCTGTGCTGATTCTCCCTCTTTCTTTCCTTTCATTTATCTCTCGTTTCGTCTCTTTTGACTTCCCTCCCTCCCTCCCATTCCCCCCCTTAGTTCCCAGATCAACTTGAGGTGTCTATGGGAAATCATTAGTATAGATTGTGCTGCAGTGCTGCATCAATACACACACACACACACACAAACTTGTGCATAATATGCCATCTCTGCATCTAATAGCAGAGGGATGTTTCAACCCTCTCTGCTGTGTAAAGCACAACACTGAGGATAAATCCTTGCTCAGGGATTAGTGTTGTCTCTATTCATCATCATGGTAGGGAGTGAAAAAGAAGAAAAAGCATACGTGTGCACATACACTCACTCAAACACACACACACACACAAACGCAGGTTGCACAAAAAATGATGACAAACACTCGTGCAGTGTGGCAAAGACAAAGGTGCGCTTTGTCCGTCCATGTAAGTCGGCGGTTCTCAGATATCAAAGCAGAGGAGCGAACAAGAACCACAACAGGATGTGGGTCAGAGTGACAGAAAGACCGAGAGAGGTGTACGTGTGTGTGTGTGTGTGTGTGTGTGTGTCTATCAAAGCTGGAAGGAATTTCTATTGAGAAAAGAAAAGTCCTTGTACCAGAAATAAACAGATATCAGGCATATTTCTAATTCGACATGATGTGTACTTATCTAATCCCTACTCATCACTTCTACATGGAGCCATACCTCAGGTATCATTGTCACTTAGTGCGTTTACATGCACAGTTTAATCGAGCTATGCCCACAATTGGTTTTCTGCATCTAATCAGACTTCTGTCCTTGTCCCAGTTCACCAGCAACAGAGAGAAATCTGAATTACTGACGGGAACATGTCCTCCTCCTCAACACTAGGGGGCGATATATGTTCCTGCCAACAGGTTTATGTGGCCCCCTTTCCGGCTGAGCTACTGCGTTGTCACACTATAAACCCACTACTACTACTACTACTTTATAATATTTATCTCCTTGGGATGTGTGGATGCATGCAGTTTCATTATATTTGCAAAAATTAATATTTCTATGAGGGTCTGGCATGTTGCTACACTGGCGGTTCTTCTTCTACTGTGATTTTCTTGGGTCTTTCTCATTCCGGAGTCGCCAGTGTGGGAGGTGTAGCATGCATACATGAGTTTTCTAGTTTAACTCTGATTAAGGTGCATACAGAGAAAACTAAAGTCCAATCAAATTATCTGGGTGTCTTATTTGGAGTTGGGGTAACATGCTCTTCAGTTGTCCAGTTATACACAGATTAAGGCAATAATTTTAATTTTTGCATTTAAACATCTCTCTCTTTCTCCTTGTCTCTTTGCCCTTTTTTCCCCTCCTCCTCATTCTTTGTCAGATTGGCTTTTAGATTCAGTCTATTAATATTTCACATTGCCACTTCAATACCTGCCTATCAATAATGGAGACAAGACACACCTCAGGTCCAATCCATCATACTCACACTGTGTGTGTGTGTGTGTGTGTGTGTGTGTGTGTGTGTGTGTGTGGGAGGGGGTGGAGGGGGAATAGATCATTTGTTTCTGCTGACAAAGCCCAAGTCGTTGGATTTTATAAACGCCCTCACTAGCTCAGGGATCGAAATAAGCCATTTATCATTTCTCATGGATGCAGGGATTCACACACACACACATACACGCACATGTATGCAAACATTTAAGTGCATGCAGGGTTGAAAAATCAATGCAGATTGTGATCGGGCAAAAAACAGGAACATTTACAGGATGTAGAAGCAGGAAACAGTTAAAATGATCAATTTTGAATGAAACTTACAGAGACATTAAACTGAATCTATTAGTTTACACAGAACCTCGTAAAGAAAGATACTGACAGCATGATTAACATTTATTTGCTTAGTTTGATAAATTGATCGGTCATTAAAATAATTAATGACAAGCAATGGTGGTTGGTGAGATTGTCAGTCTGTCCACTCTACTACTTCCAGTTATTAGTCTGATCCTAAACACACACAGTGTAAGTTAGATGTTTTCAGTTATAAACAATGGCACATTTCAAAAAACAAGAGGTGATCTCATATTTCTCTCATTTTTTAATAAAAGAAATGAGTAGGTTAAAAGATGGGTACATATAACTTCGCACACATAGACTTCATTCTGTGGTGCAGCGCCACAGAATTAAGACTGAGTGCCACAGATTTCTGCCTTTTTTCTTTTTACTGTCATTCTTACTCACACACAGTGCACACACGTCAATGGGGGAACACTGGCATTGGCCCAGTGTTTTCAACTAACCCAAACACAACTCTGACTTCACAGTTATATTAAAATAAATAACTAGTGCAGTGCCCATAGAAATCTGTATTCTTAAAGAAAAGCAGACAGATTGGATGTATGTAATTTTTGTTTTTTAATGTCCTACACACTACTCTGATACCACTGTATGTGTAGTGAATGGTGAAATGATAATAAAGCTTTTAATATTCACAGCAACTTTTACATCCATAAAACAATATTATGGGGATTTCCTGAGGGTCTGTGAACGCGTCTTGGAATTTCAGTGTATCATAGGCCCTCAGTCATGAAAAAGGTGGCATGTAATTGTCATTGTGATCCGAAGCTGTAACACTGGAGAAACGCTGCTGCAGGGTAGTGGTGTGATATGTAAATGTATAGTGTTTTTGCTTTTTTTATATATATATATATTTTGTGGCATCCGTGCAAAGAAATGCTGGTGCTTTGTTGGATGTTGAGATGGACAGAGAGATGGTTGTGCATGTCTGTGTGGTTGGGATTGTCGCTGGTGTTCATACTTTTCTGCATTTTCATGGATGTTTGCACTGTGTATTTAGGATTTTGTCATTTCACAGGAGAAGAGTTTTCAAAGGGATGAGTTGACTTTCTTTATCCTGATAAGTGACTCGTAGTCATATATTATCATTGTTCAATTTTATACAAAACAAGTTCAATATTATTCGAAAAGTTCACAAAAGTGAACAAATTTAGAATTTCTATAATAACACTACTTGCGATGCATTTAATTAGGACGAGTTCATAGTTGGTTTGGTTCTGTATGTAAGATTTGTCGAAAAAAAAGGAAACCTCAAATCTGTTTATAAAACATTTTGAATTCACATTAAATGAAATAAATAAGTTTGTTAAAGACAGAGAGTTCCTGAAACCTAAGCAGCCTGGAGATACAAAAAAAGGAAATGTATAGCTGTACTAACACTGGACAGATGTGGGGAACTCCAGTAATGGTTACTACTGTTTGTGAGCCAGTAAAAAGCAATGAAAAGGTTTGACTGCCCAGCCCACTCCAACTATCATCCTCATGCAAATGTGAGGCCTGTTTTTAATCCACCCCGTGGTGCTCTCAAACCAACCAATTGTGCCGTTTCAGCACGTTGGTGACACGCAGTAAAAAGTGAGAGCAATAGACAGTTTATGGAGGAAGTGCACACAAACCATTCAATCAATCATCCGTTTTCTGTATGCGGTTCCGTTTATTACTATTAGTACGTACTTACGTGTCTAAATGTACAAAGAAATGAAAGAAGGAACAAACAAGGTAACAGCTCCTTTAAATTGCACTCCAAATAAAATATGCATGCTGACTTTTTTTTTTTTACTGCCCAGAAGACAGTGAGCGGTATTATCTGTGGATTAACCAACTCCCTGTAACAAGAAAGGGAATCAAAGCAGTGGAGGAGAGGTGGGGGGGTGGAGATGCATGGCAGAGAACTTCAAAGGTGAACACAAGAGTTCACTCAGATATGAGGCTCAGACAACAGGGGCAGAACCCGCATAGACCAAAAAAAAGAGAGAGAAGGCCGAGCTGAGAACATACACATAACATTCACACACTGTCAACAATAACATCCTTCATTCTTGTTGTCGGTCTGAAGGTTAAAAAAAAGAAAAGGAAAAAGGCAGCTGGCAGGCAGGCAAGAAGAAGAAGAAGAGGAGGAGGAGTTGAGGGGCTTTGGGGGTCCGCTGGGGACTCTGGAGGGGTGGGGCTGGTTGTGTCGTGGGGGGTATGAGCTGCAGGTATCAGGTGTATCTGGGCGGAGAGGCCCCCCTCGCATGGGCATCCCATTCACCTGCTGCCCGGGACCTGGACAAAGGCTGGGGGCTCCGGGCCTCTGTTGGGCCACAGACAGGCCAGGTAACACTAGAAGGTCCTAATGGCTCCAAGATGAAGGGAAGATGGTTAGAAGAAGATTACAACATGGGAAAAAGTTGGGTTAAAACAGAGCTTTTTTTGATGATTTGAGGCTCCACAGTCAACACACTCCCTCTTTTTCCCATGCTGCTGTTTTAAAATGCGTAAGAAGAGCAGCAGAGCTTTTTAGGAACAATGTGTATGAATAGATTTATTTAATATGAAATAAAGCTAACATTAGAACAAATTAGCAATAATGCCTATTTCTAGTAGTCTATGTGTCACATGCTGTGATGCAAACATCCAGATTCATTATTCTTTTTTGATTACTTTGGTTTGCAGCAATAATAAATATGTAATGAGAAAAACTGATTCAGGGTGATTAACACACAGGAGAAGCTAAAATACTTAAAATACTATTTTTAGTACTTAAAAATACTGTGAAGATACAAAAAAAATCCTAAGTGAAAGGAAAAAACCTGAAAAGTAAAATGCGTGAGTGTGTATAAGTGAGTGTTTTAGCACCAAGGACCCCCCCCCCCCCCCCCACAACAACAGCAGTGATACTTATGAAAGAAAAGACGTGTTGATTTCTGCATTGTTCTGCACATTTTACTGCAGACACATACCTGATGCAGAGAGCTGAATCCAAACAATAATTACCATACCTGACTGACATACAGACAGACAGACAGATGCATGACAGACAAGGGTGTGTGTGTGTGTGTGTGTGTGAGAGAGAGAGAGATGTAGAACTTGTGTTCCTTGTGATGCATTACTAATCATAACTTGAATCTGTGGACTGGGGCGTGAGCATATTGCAATGGGCATTGTTTCCAGTTTCCTGGTGTTTAATTGACCAAATTATTAATTCCATTGAATCAAGAAAATAAACAGAGGATTTAACGAAAATTTAAATAATTGCAAGCTGAAATCAATGAAATGGAAAAAAGAAAAAAACTACATGAACGAGTTTAAATTGTTTACCATGATAAACTGTGAACAAGAGCAATCTTAATTCAACAGTAGGCTAAAATAACTTGCTGAGATCATTTTCTTCTGCGTGCAAATGTTTGGCATCCTGTGAGTTGAGATGATGCCATTCAACGAGAATGAAGGGGAGTATGGACTCGAAAAGGAATAGTTCAAAGGACGAGTCACCCAACCTTAAAATAATAGTAGTAATAGCAGAACGGCCTCACTTGGAGACACTGTGAAAAGTTTTCCATCTAACAAGCTTCCTAGAGGTTTGCAAAATCCAAAACCACAACCTCTCCTCGTTCCTTACCAATTTGATTTTGTGCCTAAACCTACCCACAGTTTACCGTAGTCTTTCCGTTGTACAGTCATACCCATCGCTCTGGGGGGCATGGACAGGCAACATTTTTATTTCAGGTGCTCTTTGACCATCCAAAAAACACTTCTGATGGAGTCTACCTGTGTGTGTGTGTGTGTGTGTGTGTGTGTGTGTGTGTGTGTGTGTGTGTGTGTGTGTGTGTGTGTGTATGTGTGTGTGTGAGAGATGCAAGAGCTAAAGGTAGGATGGAAAAAGTAGAGACATCAAAGAGCACTGGAAGAGGGAAACAGCTGGTCAATGTGTGTGTGTGTGTGTGTGTCTGGGTGAGAGAGTGTGCGTGAACACCCCTTCAAAGGGGACCCTAGATGCCAGCCCACCTGACTTCAAGCATCAGTATGGGGACACATACACTCTCCTGCACACACTCGTGCAAACACACAAACACTAACCCACTGTACGCAGTAACTGAATGTTTTCTCTGTGCACACACACACACACACACTGTATATGCAAACCCCACCTGTCACTGTGTGTCTGTGCATGTGCCTGCATGTGTGTGTGTGTGTGTGTGTGTGTGTGTGCGTTTCTTGTCAGCGATTAAAGCAACACAAAAGTCACACTCAGATAAATCACCGGTTCTGTGGATGTTCAGGGAGCGTACATGTCCAAACATGCAGGGGCTCAACACATCACAGCTGGGCAGGATCGGCCTAGATTCATCCTCGGTGGAGGAGAGAACCAGACGGGAGCTGTGGATGGTGGGAAGTACAGCGAAAAATGATGAGACCTTTTGGCGTACGGTGTCTGGGCTGCAGCTGCTGTTCTGCGCTTTATTTGTCCTGTTGCAAACAGATTTTGTCGTAAATGTTTATGTTGAGATTTTGTTTAGAACTCTTACATTGAAGCCACAGTTGTAGTCTTTTCAGCTCTGAATTACACAATATTCCAACGTTTCCTTTATAATATATAATATATTATTATTGTTACATAGCTAATAAGCCCTTTCAGTGCATAGATGTAACCAATAAATCTTTAATTTTCAAGTTGTGTGGAACCCACATCTTGATTTTTATTCTAGGGAGTCAAGTCCCTGACTTCAGTCTAAAGTCAAGTCAGTTTCATTCATGCAGCCCCAAGTCACAAATGAGTCACGGAGTTTTGTTCTGCAACTTTATTTTTGCCGCGTTTTGAACTGCTGTTATCTGTGAACTGCTGTTTTCATCTTCTAAAGTAGTTGTATTGTTGTATTTAGGAATAAATACTGACAAACTCAGCTTATCCCCATATCTTATCTCAGTGAGAAGATTCATATTCAAGGGTGAGTTTATTTTTTGTTGTTTTTTTGGATGTTATTATTTTTGCTTCAGCTTGTTTGCAGCAAGTTGCCGAGCTAGCACACGGTGTTGATTTTCAATTCAATTCAAGTTCAGATTTAGCTTCTAGTTAATGCAAATTTCTGCCCACATCGCTCCCCCTTCCTCGAGCGATGTTTGCCCTCATAAATCTGAGTTTCTAATGTGGAAGTCACATGATTTACGGTGTCATTTACAGCCGCGCGTGATGATATGACAAGTGACAGAATTACTGAATGAGACTCCTGGTGAGTGAACACTGCTTTCTTTCACTTCCAAGATTTGTCAATGAAGAAAGAAAATATGATACACTGAGAGAAAGAAGTAGGGGTGTGTGTGTGTGTGTGTGTGTGTGTGTGTGTGTGTGTGTGTGTGTGTGTGTGAGTATATGTGAGTAAAAGTGTGAGTGCCTGCGTTTCCATGCATGCGTGAGTGTGTTTAATTGAGGTCTATCTAAGAAAAACCTGAGGCTTTCAGTGTTGTTTATGTCCTGGCAGGTCAGAGCTGCTTGAAAGCTGTAACTACACACACACACACACACACACACACCCACAGACACACACGCACACACACATTCCCACACGTGCACTAATTTAAAGAAATGCAGTGAGGAAAGGAAACTCCCTGGCTTGGTAAAGGCAGTGATCACTCATATCCTGATCTTCTGATAACAAAGTGTGTTTGTGTGTGTGTGTGTGTGTGTGTGTGTATGCGTGTGTGTGTGCACACATGATGTGTTCACGGTTTCGTATCCTTTCTATTCCCATAGTTGCTGTCATTAGCGCAGCTGCTACGGTGTGTATAGGACATGCATTCCATAGATGTGTTGCCATTCTGCACTGTATACACACACACACACACGCACACAAATACGCACACATAAACACACGCACACACACACACACGCGAAGGTTTGCTTTTCCAAATATTGTCTGTCACCTCCGCATGCCGTAACACCTCAGGTATGGATACTGTCATCACAGACAAACACCTTCGCTCCGTCTGTCTGCCTCTGGTTCTTTGTTGGAGTCTCTACCATTTAAAGAGAAAACGTCGGTGAGACGGCGGTGACACAACCCGCAGAATGAGACGTGATTAAATACCTTTTGTGTGATCGCATGCGCGCTTGTGTGTGTGTGTGTGTGTAGTACTTAAGCTATGACCAATAACATAATTGTAAGCCTAGTCTTACAATTATGTTATTGACTGAAGCCGAATGAGTTTTAACAAGAATCCACATCCACATGCAGTGTATGCATAATACATACACATGACACGCTTTTGGGGATGCAATAAATGTTTTTCTTTTTTATTTATTGTCAGGTAAAAGCCCTAATGAAGTCATTCCATTGCTACTAAAAGAGTGAGTAATAGGTCAATGAGTTAAACTTAGAGTCAACAAGTCTGTTTTAAAATGAGCGCCATAACAAATGGAGAATAAACAGGTGTGCTACTAATTGTCATAAATATACAGAATGCAATTTGTGAAAAAAGAGTAAATTGTTTAGTAATTATCATGAGAAATCACTTTTAATGACAAACCAACAGTGAATCATCACCTGGCTGCAGTTATCTTCTTCTCTGCAATGTATTTCAGCTCTCAGGTGACTCTTTGTTTTCTTTTTTTATTAGAATCTTTACACTATTGCATTATTAGCACAATTGTTGAGTTGTTGTGTAGTGTGACAATGGAGTATTTAACTGGTAAAATCCAGATATTCCCTTCAGGAGTTTGTGGTAAGCTAAACAGAGCTTTTTGAAGATTAAAGACTTAGACTTACAATTATATGTTCACCATATCGGATCGAAATGGACGTATATAGAGACATTTTCAAGTCTTTATTTATACTCGGGGCGTCTGAGGCTGCTCCTCAGTAGAGTTTTGGAGTTTCGGAAAGCAACATGTGGTTAATTAGTTTATCGATAAAGTCTTTGTGCATCATATTGTAAATCCTCCCATGGCGTCCGCTGGGGGCGTCCAGTGGTGCTGACACCAATAGGTGGATGAGCTAGCAATGGATTTTGGTTTACCGAAAACATTTCTACATACATTTTTTGGACCTTCGACAATGTTTGACGCAAATATCTTACATTATAACGTCACATTATAACGTGTGTGTATATATATATATATTTTATGTGTTCACAGCCTTTTTCTACTGCCCTCAAGTGGCCAAAGTCCCACTGGAACGACACTGGTCAACAGGCCAACTTATTTACACCTGGGAATGTTTGGAATCGCAGTTATAGACTTATCTAATACGGCAAAGTAGCTTTCAATATTGTTAAACCCATTCTTTAAATATCAAGGTTAAGAAGTGGTTAGTTATGTCATTAGTTTAGTTCCATCCCCAGCATGGTGTAGTGGACTTTCCCAAAGGGTTAAAAACTAAAGGCAGGTAGCGCAGGACCCAGGACACACCTCAGAACTATAAAACATAAAAGAAGTCATGTTTGATATAATTCCCACAAGGGCCCTGGAAAATAAGAATTATTTTGATTAATGGTATGAAGACATAATTCATAATTCATGCAGCTAGAAGCTAATTTTTCCTAATGGGATTTTATTGAACAGCTTGACCCTGCTCGTTAAACAAAGCCAAACAAAAGTAAAAGCAGCTCTGTGGAAAGGAGCAGAGTTCAAATCACTTGATGCCCAATGCAGGTTTAAGATTAAAAAGGTAATCGCTGTTACTTGTATTTTAAACAAGATCCATGTTGCACAAGCATGTGGGCGGGACGGTTTTGGGAATTTTGAACAGTTAATCCACCGCTTCCAGGATTTTTCTCAGGGTTTTCCCAGGAATCTTGTGTCAGTGCAGCACTACTTTTTACTCTTGAAACATCGCTCTACTTCATAAAAGAAGATGTTGGTTGAGGTGGTCGTTATTTCTAGAAGGAGGCCCACCTCTCCTATAAAACACCCCAGGCAACCCGTCTTTTCTTTTCATGCATCACTGAACATGAAAATCTACTGTTTCAATCTCCTCCTCGGGGAAAAAAAAACAAAATCCATTATTCATCAGCTATATTTTTGCAGGATATTGTTGCATTCAATGTACGGCATTGTGTCTGAAGCTTTTAGTTCATAAATACCTGAGCAGCCCGTACTCTCTGTGTGAGGATTAATCTTTTGTGTTTGCAATGACAGCTACATGTTACATGATAAAAGCTCCGTGGAGGGCTGCGTTGTTGGGAAGTCATGTTTTCTTCTTATAAAATCTGCCAAGTTTTTCAGCCTGACCGCTGTCTACACCTCTCCCAGCTGAGAACACAATAACACACACACACACACACGCGCGCTCACACACTCGCCCTGAGTAAAGGTGTAATAAAATTTCCCTGTCAGTCTTTCATGTGCGAGGCTTAAGAGCTGTCACACTTAACAGGAGGAAACCACGCTTTGATGGACCCTCCGCGCTGAACAGAAATCCACACGCAGCATGCACGGACGTGTGTTTTTGTGTGTGTCTGCGTGCCAGATATCCTCACTTCCATTGCTCAATAAGTCCGTAGGAAGCGTCGCTTTCCCGGGAATCGAAAGCTGGAATCCGATTTAGGATCGTTTAACGTGTCACTTCGTTAACTTTTAATACATTTTCCGGCGAGAAAGTAGCACTTCAATTCTCAATATGTGGTCAAATAAAGCCTGTTTGGGAAGTTAGCAGGAGGAAACTGAGAAGCTCATGATCTCTCAGCTGCATGATCCAACAAAACATGTATTCATGCTGCATGCTTTTTTCATATTTTGACGAGATAATAGCACAGATCCATGCTAAACTATGCAATGACTTGAATTTTTAACTTCAAACTCATATAATAAATGTAATAATCACAATTTCTGAACGAGACGTGCATGTGCAATACATTCCCATAGCGTGATGTCCGAGGCTCTGAGCTGCACAACAAATATGTTTAACCACTGTCTAACTAAAAATAATTGTAGATTAACCAAAATAATCATGATAATGTTTTTTTCCATAATCAAGCAGCCCTACTGTATACTGTAAGCTTATTATATATGTATATGTATATATATATGTGTGTGTGTGTGTGTGTGTGTGTGTGTTTGTGTGTGTGTATAATGTTTACAAGCATAGAAACTAACGTCATACCATTAAAACAATATATGCCATAACGCAGAAATGATGATTGACGATTCTTCACATTAAAGACTCTGTATGTGACACACACTATTTCTTTGGATCAGGTGGCTAATTCATACACACTCTACCTGTAATGAAAAATGCTGCAGCTCTTTTATTAATGTGAACGGGCCTAGTGCTGACACCAGAGAGATGGAGTAAAAAAAAAAAACATAAAAGCTGAACCTGGCTCTGGTGTCGTCTGGCAAGGCCCCGGCCAATCCAATATGTGCATGCACAGGATCCCGCCTCGATCGGCATCCCATAAACCTTCAGACTCCGTTACACAGGCCGGACTTCCTGACTCGTATTTCACGTCTCCTGAAGCAGCCCCCATGCAGTGTGCTTTTTTCTGTCTGAACACCTGTTTCTAAGAAAGCTGCACACCCCCCCAACACTTCTCTGAACAAAATAGTTCATCAGATTTTTTTCTTATTTAATTATTCTTGGGAAACGCCTCAATGAAGTTATTCCATTTCTACTAATATGGCAATAATTAGGTCAATGAGTAAGTAAAAAGGTCTGTTTAGACATAAGCAGCATAACAACAAAACTCACTTTCAGGTTTTCTGCAACTTGTAATTAATCTAAAAAATGCAATTTGTGAAAATAATGTGAATTATTTAATAATTATCTTAAGATTGATAGTATAAAAACCTTCTTCTGATGAGCCAAAATAGTTTTTTGTCCAATAAAATCTTTGATTCTTCCTCAAACCCCTACTTTAGATACTCTACAAGTACATGTTTATAACCTTTGTGGTTGTAGAGATATCACATATATATTGGATTGTCATTAGAAGCAGGAAAACTCTAATCACAAACCAAATGCAGAAGAAAAACTATGTGTAACCTGCTGAATGACTTCAGCTCTAAGGGAAAATGTGTGTTTTTCAAGATTTGGGAGAATCAACCATTTTAAATGTACATAAAAAAGGTATTCTTTTTGATTGAGTATTGAATGCCTTTTAGTGGTTATTTCAGAATGATTAATTTATCACTTGTGCCAAACACAAGTAAATCTACGTGTAAAGGGAGCAGAATGAACGTAGAGAGTACAGAAGCTGTGGGGCAGCAGGAGGACGCAAACCCACTTAGGATCGATCACAAATAGGAAATAATCAATTTGACTGCAATTGAATTCCCATCAGGCAGCGGGGGAAAAGGCGTTTCAACAGAGCGGCAGCGGCATCCTTCTCCTTCGCCATCGACGGTGCGTTTGACACACATTTGTCATGTCGGGACCTCGTGGAGAATTCCGACCGGATATTCGATAAAAAATCCATGGCTCCGTACTCCCCTGCCGTTTGAGGAAAAATCTTTTTTTTCTCGTCGTTTGTCATCAGCAGGGCTTTGTCCTCGGTGCAGTGCGGCGTCACCTCGGGTATTGGGGATATATGATGACTGTACAGTCTGTGGAGGCCGAGCACACGCACACACACACACACACACACACACACACACACACAGGCCAGCCCCTCCTCCCCCCACACACACACGGACGAACACACACATGCTGGTCCATTGATCCGCTAATCTAGTGGGGTGGGGAAGTGCAAGACTCTCATTTAGTTAAAATCATTACCCCTCCCACAAGATAGAGATAAAAGGGGATTTGGAGCGAAAGGAGAAAACAGAGGAGGCCACACGAGGTGAAAAAGAAAAAAAAACATAGATAGAGGGGGAGAAATGAGGGATGAAGAGAAGAAGGAGGAAAAGAAAAAAAAACTGCATGAAGGGCAATTCTGAAATTACATTTTTAGATTCTGCTGCATGGAGCATCTCTTTCTGTTCTCTAAATCCTCCTGACTTGCTTCTTTTTCCATCCCTCTGTCACACACACACACACACACACACTCCAACCACTGCAGAGGACTGTTTTGCAGGGGGAAGTCTTTGCGGCGGTCGATAGCGCTTGGCGAGTGATCTATCGACAGAGTGGGAGTGTGTGAGAGATGAGTTCAATATACTTCAATTTAGCTCCACTTGCTTTAATTACTTCCACCCTGTGTGTGTGTGTGTGTGTGTGTGTGTGTGTACCCCTGGAGGCTGTGTGTGTTGTTAGGCTACCCATGAAGGCTGATAATAATAATACAGCTTTTAACCATTATTGAATTCAGGCTGTGCTGAGTAGTTAGGACGGTCCAGAGGGTTCTGACCCCCCAGGGGTGAGAATTCAGGAGGGAATTAATTTTTTTAAGAGAATATGAAATATTTTTGATTATGTTTGTCCATTTGCTGTTTAGCTGCTGAAGTTCTCCAACCGATGGAAAAATGCTCTAACCTCATTAAGCTTTAATAAAGTGTTAATGAACAGTTATGACCAGGCTGGTTGAGTTGTGGGTTTTGCATCAAGATGCAATGTTCATACGTCCTGGTGGGTTTAAGGCTGTGCAACTATTACGATTTATCTACATTTTAATCAAGGTGTGGTGAAACTTGAATTATTAGATTTTTATCAATCGATTTTTAACCAAACCTGCACAAGCTGATTATCTGTAGCTGTCCTATTTCAATATTTAAAGCTTACTGAATAATACAAATGTTTTATTTATTTAACTGTTGCTCATTATTTGATGAATATATATGAGTCCTAATTGAGTATCATAGGCTGTAATGGTAGATCCTATAGTTCTATCTACCAGTATTCAGATGGTGTAAATCTCATTATCTCATTATCTTTTCTGTTTTTACAAATTGTGTTGAATTGATAAATTCCTGTATGGAAAACCTGGTATTTATATGCAACAAATATCACTGTTGATATGTAATGTATGTGCTGTTTGCTGTTGGTTTTTAAGTATCTTAAACTTGCGGCACAGAACTTTTTAAATCGAAATAAACATCTTATCGGTCCAAAAAGAGTAAACACAGTGTTGATTAAGCCATAAGATGGAGACAAACGTCCTGTACTTGCAGCTTTAAATGTTTGATTACTGAACTGGACATGTTATATATAATGCAGTCTAGTCTTTTAGGATTCTCCCTAATCAAACACACCAAATACTAATTATTAGCTCAATTATTAAGCCCTTAACAAGCTGCTTGATAACAAGTTGATAGAGAATAAGGTGTGATCAGGAGAGGTTATTCCTAAAAGATGCAGAGCAGCCTATACTGCACATGTTTATTTTATTTAAGTTTATTTTCTTTCTATGTCTGGCCTGTTGATTGATGTTTCCACCGCTATAAATAATTTAGGAGTGAATTTGTCCGTGAATCCATAGCATTGAGCAAACACGTCCGCCGTAAGCCACATAAATGATTTTACACCACGAGGGTGGAGAACCACCGGGGGGGAAAAGGGGGTCTGCTGTCTCATCTCTCTAATCCCTCATTTCCCCTCCTCCACTCGTTCTTATCGCTACACTTCCAAATTCTTCTTTTTCCTGCACTTCCACCCTTCATCTGTGGTGAGCTCTTTGATCGTGGATCAGTGGAGGACTGGGGCAATAATTCAGACAGACCACCAGCCCTCTATTTGTGTATTTTAGGCCTATTGGTTGATATAATAGTTGATTTAGGGATGACAGTCAATCCAGAATAACCCTAACCCTAACCCATTCCATAAAGCTTGAGCCACTACTAGTTTATATATGCTGAAATAATAAATCACAATGTTTACTCTTGATCTATTAGGCTGCAGCGTTGTTTGGCTCCTGGACCCTCTAGTCCTTCTAAAAATACAAATTTGTGATAATTCAGCAGTTTTCTTTATAGTAATTATGCACCATAAGTGATAGTTCTACTACCACCATAATATATATTGCGACTATAAAATTTATAGGCTGTGTTCACAGTCAAATGTCTTTGTAGGGTTTGTCTGGGTGAATAATAATAATAATTATATATATATATATATATAGAGAGAGAGAGAGGGAGACAACTTTTGACATTTTCGTAATCAACCAGGATATATATGGCAAATTCAAAGTCATATGTGACTTTTAATAAGATTTTTAAAAAATTCATACTATGAGCTGTTTTAATGTATTTTTGTTGTAATTAAAATTCTAATTTACTTTGTGATGTATATCTAAGATTGAGCCATCTCCATAATCCTACAGTGTATATCACACAAAACAGCAATTATTTAAAAAATAAATCCTACTCTGAGCTGATTTAATGCATTGTTGTAATTAAAACACATTTATCTTGTATGTATTACTGATTCTTATGAACAACTTGTGACATTTATATATGACATTATATATATATATATATATATATATATATATATATATATATATATATATATATATATATATATATCATGGAGGGGTCTGAAATTTTCATCGTAGGTGCATGTCCACTGTGAGAGAGATAAACTAAAAAGAAAAATCCAGAAATCACAATGCATGATTTTTTAATGATTTATTTGTGTGATATAGCGGCAAATAAGTATTTGAACACCTGAGAAAATTAATGTTAATATTTGGTACAGTAGCCTTTGTTTGCTATTACAGAGGTCAAACGTTTCCTGTAGTTTTTCACCAGGTTTGCACATACTGCAGGAGGGATCCTGGCCCACTCCTCCACACAGATCTTCTCTAGATCAGTCAGGTTTCTGGGCTGTCGCTGAGAAACACGGAGTTTGAGCTCCCTCCAAAGATTTCCGATTGGGTTCAGGTCTGGAGACTGGCTGGGCCATGCTAGAACCTTGATATGCTTCTTACGGAGCCAGTCCTTGGTTTTCCTGGCTGTGTGCTTTGGGTCTTTGTTGTGTTGGAAGACCCAGCCACGACCCATCTTCAATGCTCTGACTGAGGGAAGGAGGTTGTTCCCCAAAATCTCACAATACACGGCCCCAGTCATCCTCTCTTTAATGCAGTGCACTCGTCCTGTCCCATGTGCAGAAAAACACCCCCAAAGCATGATGCTACCACCCCCATGCTTCAGAGTAGGGATGGTGTTCTTCGGGTTGTACTCTTCATTCCCCTTCCTCCAAACACGCTTAGTGGAATTATGACCAACAAGTTCTATTTTGGTCTCATCTGACCACAAAACTTTCTCCCATGACTCCTCTGTATCATCCAAATGGTCATATGCAAACTTAAGACGGGCCTTGACATGTGCTGATTTAAGCAGGGGAACCTTTCGTGCCATGCATGATTTCAAATCATGACGTCTTAGTGTATTACCTACAGTAACCTTGGAAACGTTGGTCCCAGTTCTTTTCAGGTCATTGACCAACTCCTGTCGTGTAGTTCCGGGCTGATTCCTCACCTTTCTTAGAATCATTGAGACCCCACGAGCTGATATCTTGCATGGGGCTTCACTCCAATTGAGATTGACCGTCATGTTTAGCTTCTTCCATTTTCTAATGATTGCTCCAACAGTGGACCTTTTTTCACCAAGCTGCTTGGCAATTGCTCCGTAGCCCTTTCCAGCCTTGTGGAGGTGTACAATTTTCTCTCTTGTGTCGTTGGACAGCTCTTTGGTCTTCGCCATGTTACAAGTTAAAGTCTTGCTGATTGTAGGGGGTGGACAGGTGTCTTTATGCAGCTAACCACTTCAAACAGATGCATCTGATTAAGGATGATACATGGAGTGCAGGTGGACTTCTAATGGGCTGACTAACAGGTCCTTCAGGGTCAGAATTCTAGATGACACACAGGTGTTCAAATACTTATTTGGCGCTTTATCACACAAATAAATCATTAAAACATCATGCATTGTGATTTCTGGATTTTTCTTTTTAGTTTATCTCTCTCACAGTGGACATGCATCTACGATGAAAATTTCAGACCCCTCCATGATTTCTAAGTGGGAGAAATAGCAAAATAACAGGGTGTTCAAATACTTATTTTCCCCACTGTATATATATATATATATATATATATATATATATATATATATATACATTTTTCCTCTTGCCTAGAGTGATAGGCCATAAGAAATTGGAGCCAATTGATTCCTTTGGGTAGCCGTCAGGTCTTAGAGCAGCATTATTACATAACCAGATAAGTGGATTTGATTGGTTGATTGGCCCGCCTGGTCATGTGGTACATCTGGCTGGTCAGAATGACCATCAGGCCAATAGGAATCCTCCAAATGTGCAGTCGATCACTTTAATGGATTTGTGGAGTTTTAAATAACAGTTCATATAAGCATGTATAGAATTCATATAAGATTAGAATGAATGACACTGCTGGTGAATAATAATTTAATGTTTTTTTAATTAGGCTACTCTTATTCTGTGTCTTATGTCAGCAATACCAGGCCTTCATATCTACTGAAGATGTAAAAATAAAAAGAAGTCATAAAGATAAACATAAAATATTTACAGCGGCAGCATATTGTGTTTTGGATCGACGAACAAACACTTTTGTATTTCGTATTCAACGTGCTGACGAGAAACATTCGCGTGGACTTCAGGGGGCTGTAAGCTGTGTGTTGGCACCGGTAATGTTGTAAAAAGGCAGCAACGCAACAATAAAAGAGGAAACGACCATGATTACAAAGCCAGAGCTGCTGCGAGCGGATCACCCGTTTGTTATTTTAATGTACCTCATTAAATATTTAAGAAATTTCAGCTCATTCTCCCATATTTTAAATTAGACAATGATTCCATCTCAACTCAAAATGGAACTTAAACAAACTTGCAGAAAAAGGTGGTTATTCTGCTTGAATTCATCCCCACAATGAGCATTTCCTTAACAGGTTTTAAAAAAAAAAAAAGAGAGAGAGACAAATCTGTTGCTGTAAGATCACACCTGCAGGGTTCGGCTGAGTTTCCTTGCAAAAATTCACCCGTGAGCATAGTTCAGTCAACTAATGCAATTAGAAGTTAGAAAGGTATAAACAGTTTGCAGTCATGGACAAGCCACTGACTTCATGCAGAACTTATGCAACATGTTTACCGCACTCGAAGAGGGAATTTTCTTTAATGCGCCGGCAACGTGTCAATGAGAATCTTCACGGAATCTAAAATACGTCGTGATTGATCGTGCTCGTTGTAATCATCTTGTCAGAGAAGGTTTTTACCAGCAATTCCTGAAATGCAGCTTATATTATAGTTATTATAGGCACAAAGCTTCCACTGAGCAGAAGTGAGCGATCTCTAATCTGTAATAATTTATCTGGCAGACCTATAGCTTTCATTCTCTGGACGATTCCACGTCCTACCCATGTTTGGTGTGTAATTTGTGGTTTCGAGGCGTGTGGATATGAGCTGAAGACTGTGGTTAGAAACGGGTATTCGACGTGGAATCCGCTCCGCGCCTTCTGCTCGACGTGTCCAACGACCGCCTCTGAGCTGCCGATGATAGGGTTGAAAATATGCGCGTCGGCGTGTGAATCTTTCATCTGCAATACGTCGGGTAAGAGTCTCTCATTGACACAGGCCGGGAGAAAACAGCAGGCAGGTGTGAGTGTGTACACTTGGTTCACTTTAGCGCGTGAGGCGGTAATTTGGCCACTTTCCTTATTCTGCTTCAACTGTACCTTATTTATGTTTTTGTCACAATACAAACGATGGGGAAAACTAAGGAGAAAGGGGAAAAAAAACACAAAAACAACAACATGAGGTGATAAAAATAACTCACAGTTCGTACATGAATGCTGTTGGTTCTGTCATTCATCTAAATCAGTGCTGCTCAATTATTTTCAATCATGCCCCCCCCCTTATGGAAGAAGAAAACATCTCGTGCGACTAAATAGAATCATTTGTCTATAAATTGTTACCTCTGCATAACACTGTATCCTTATTAACGTATAAGAATAAAAAAGAAAGAAATATGGACCAACTTACAACAACGAATAGCTTTATTAACTAACAGAAAAGATTTAAAGTGAATCTGAAATTAAAATAAAATTAAATCCTTAATTAAACATTTTCTGACTGACCATGTCAAACCATATGATACTGAAAAATAAAACTACATAAATGGTCTTATCAGTGATTGTGGTGTAATGTCTTTAATGTCTTTGTCTCCAACATTTCAGACTCAGTAACACACCGGTCTTTCACAGTGAACCAAGCGCTACAGACGCTTCGTCATATTTCCTCGTCTTAGCTTTGGGAGACTTTCGTTTGTTGCACCTCCACTACATTAGGGGGCAGCAGAGTGTTCACAGGGAGCATACAGCACAGAGTATGAGTATGAAGTGTAGACACCAAGTGACACCATGAAAACATATTTAACAGGGATGAGAAGACAGGCGGAGAGAGACGGAGATAAAGAGACAAACGAAAGTCTCCCAAAGCTAAGACGAGGAAAGGATTTTTTAATTTCAGTTGCACTTTAAATCTTTTCTGTTAGTTAATTAAGCTATTCTTTGTTGTACGTTGGTCCATATTTCTTTCTTTTTTATTCTCTTATACGTTAACAAGGATACAGTGTTATGCAGAGGTACGTAGAACATTTTATAGACATGGTGGAGGGGCGCGAGATGTTTTCTACTTCCATGGGGGGGCATGACAATAGAGAATAATTGAGGAGCACTGGCTTAACGTGAGAAGTCAACTGGAAAAGTTTCACATTGATACGTATATATTCACCTGTCCAGCAGCTTGTCGTGTGCGTTCAGGCCTTTTCACGATGCTGCAGATGTCACACGCCGACGGTACGGCCGGAGAAGTGGACACAGCGCACATTCCAGTGTGGAGGAAACTGTTTGAGAGGAGATGGCGGCGGGCTGTTTGGTGTACAGAGCACACAACGTTAACACTCAGGAGTGTTTGGCCTGCGCCTTGTGTCTAAAGCCAACAGTCATCAGTGGCTTCCTACAGCCAGAGAATAGGCTCTTTTCCTCCTGTATTCCCCTGGAACGTTAGATGCACCCGGGACGGGAATCATCAAACGTTTTTTGGTATATTTGGAAAAGTAAAAAGAGTTATCTAAATTACATAGAGCAGTAGGAAGCCATGAGTCGGTACGTTAGCGTTAAGTCATTTGTTCGTCAAATGTTGCATGAGTTCATCGCTGACTAACACATCTGAGAATTTGGGAAGGACGTGTTTTTTTTTTTGTTTTTTTTTAATTCACCACAGCTGAGTCACTCCCACAGCACCACGCCACCATTAATCTCACGCACACAGAGGTGATGACAGACGGTGTGTGTGTGTGTCGTAAGTGTGTGTGTGTGTGTGTGTGTGTGTGTGTGTGTGTGTGTGTGTGTGCGTGCGTGAGGGGAACACCTGTGCGGACTCGGCCAGTCGTAGATGCAGCTCATAACAGCAGAGATCACTGACTTCTACACCTGCCTGTTTTTTTTTTTTTTCAGAAAACAACCCCCCCCACTCCCTGCGACACACACACACACACACACATGTGCATACACATTACAAGGCACAATTCTGTAAAATGTTGATATAGAAAGTCAAACATTCCTCATTGTCCTGCACATCCTACACTATACATTTTATTTATTAGATTAGTCCCAACTATCAAATTAATTGTCGAATATTTTGATAGTTATTTAACAGATTTGAGTCATTTATAAGAAGAAATCTGCACAAATTCTTAAGTCTGATTTCTTATGGTTTTCCCAGTTCGACAGTTGGATCTGAGGAGGCAAAACCAGCTGATTTTCCCCATTTTTGCTTGAAAATGGACTAAAACAATGATTCGAATATCTATATAACTGCTGATTGATCCTTGTTAATCAACTAATTGATAAGCTGACTAAGTGAGAGAGATTTGTTTTGTTTCATCTTTTATAAAAACAAGATGAAAACAGCTTCTTAAATCATTCTATAGTGGTAAAATGATGATCTTTAGGTTGTGAATTGATCAACTAATTTAATCGTTTCAATTAATCGACTGTTGTTATTTTAGCCATTTGAGTTAAAAGATTTCAAGGATTTTCTTTTTTCTTGGATGATTTTCCAGCATGAGAAGAAGTAGATCTGATGGATTTTTACTGGACAGAACTCAGAGGAAACAGCCTGAGCGGGTATGAGGAGGAGATGATTTTTTTTTCTTTTGTTGCTCTGGTTATCTCATCATGGACCATTACCTGCTGGATCCAACAGTGGAGATCTAACCAGTTGATGGAAAACCCCACAGAGAGTGAGTGGGAGAAGGGTGGAACACACACACACACACACACACACACACACACACACTCTCTGCTGCCTTCACACATCAGTCAGACAGCCCTCTAGTCAGGAGAACCCCTGGCTCACCTTCACACAGATTTCACAGATCACACACACACACACACACCGAAGTTGTGCTGACATGAATCTATGCAGTCAGTTTGACTCACACATAAACATGCCCCCCCTCTCCCCTTCGCAGCACACGCACACACACACTTCAAAGGAAGATGGTAACATGACAGGCGAGCAACACTAAGAACCCACATGCAGCTTTTTCTTTTTTGGTAATTCCTCTTCTCAGAAAACCCACCTGTTTCCCTGCAAACCTTTCAAAGTCCCTACCCCTCTCTCTCTCTCTCAGAATCTCTGTCTCTCCCGGGCTGAGACACACGCCCGCTCGGCGTTCGTATGCTGGTACTCAGGCGCTGTCCTTTCTGAAGTCGCCCTGCCTCTCATCCTACACTGTGTGCCCCTATCGCGGGATTACACCCCTTCCTTAACCAGACACAATGTTAGCCGCACTCCCGCCTGCACAACTGGGCAGATGTGAACCGCAGGGCCCTGTAATCTTATCTGAAACATGTTGCCGAGCCGATGAGCTTTGTATGCGGGCATCGACCTCCATGGTTCGAAAAAAATCTCCTTGATGTGAAACGCAGCTGGAGACGGTTCCGAGACGAGTCTGGCACTGAACATCTGAAGTGGTGCTTCCCTGGTGTCAGAGTGTCGGAAGAAAGCTGCAGAACCTTTGACAACTTAAGGTCTAATAGGAAAATGTCAAATTGATTGGATTTTGCAGAAATGTTAACAGCAAAATGTGCTTAAAGTAACAAAAACATACTAGTGTTTAATGAAATAGGGGCACATTCTTGGTCTTAATCTTTTTATGTATTGAGAGGGGAAAAGGCATCACATGCAACAATGCAATGTCTCTAAAAAAAAAATCAGTTAAAACAAAGCTGGATCGTAGAACATCAGTACCAGTGTCTCTGCATGTGTTGCCAGTTCACACAAGTAGGGCTGAACTATTTTAAGATTAAATTAAATATGTGATTTTTTTCTAGCATATACTGCTGTTACGATTTAATTCATGATTTGAAAAGAATGAAAATTAAAGTCAATAATTGGTTTTCTAATCCTAGTCCTATTTATTAACAGGAAACATGCTGTACATATTGCATTGAGTGTTTGAGCAACAACAGTTATTGCAAATAAAGAACTAATAGCGCATTTTTGAGCACAACTTTCTAAGTGCAAATAACAAAACAGTTATAGCCTAACTGTTGTTTCACGTCGATTGACATGCAAGAGCCAAATCGAAGCGTGAAGACGAGAGATAAGCAGCTTGAAAGCCAATAAGGACCGACTACAACAGTGCGTCCCAATGGAAGTCAAGTCAAGTTTATTGTCAATTTCCTTACATGAAATGAACATACAAAGAATCGTATGTTCATGAATTAGAATATAATTAAGGTGCTGTCATAAAAGTGGTGCATTGTAGCATAATAAATACAAAAATCTAAAAATCTGATCTTAATAAATACCAATCTGTAAGAACCATTACCTACCTTGGGACTTCCATTTTCACAAATAATAGTGGAAAAAGGGGGTTTGCCAGGTTCAAAGCTGTTAATGTTATTTATAAAAGTAATCTGCAATATATGCTAAATAACAGTGAATATAGTAATTTAATAAACAAGGTGGAGTAAAAAGTTGAGGATCTTCCTCTTAAATGCAATGGATTTGGGAACTTTTGATTATGTTTCACATACACATCCAATAGCATATAAATAACATAAAATCACAAAACATGTAATATGTCCTCTTTAATCAGGTAACTGTTCCATGTCATCATAGGCCAGATGTTGGCGGGTGCTGTGAGGTTATTGTACAGTGGATTTGAAGGATTCCCACTCCACTCAGCTAAGCCCATAGAGCTGGGAGAAGTGGAATAAAGGTCACTGCACATGGGGGGTAAATTCCTGCGTCGCACGTGGTCCTCAGGTAACTCTAGTCCCGTGTGAGCAGGACTCAAGGTGTGCCGCGGTTGCTCCAAAGATTGACGAGTAAGAGGTTTTATCTACAGTTGAATCAAGTCATGCATTACGAATCAATCCAGGGAATTGAGTGTTGGAATTGCAGAGTGGGATTTTTGACCCTCAACTCAGAGAAATGTTCAGCTCACAGCCTCATCGAGTTGTCCTCTTTGTCTCTGTAGAGACTGCAGAACCTCACTCGCTCAAACCTGCCTTTCCTCTCTGAGACCAGCACTTCTCTCTCTCCTCTCTCTTTCCGCCTTACCTGTGGCTCTCGTATGTCAGAGCGACGTCTGGTCAAATCCGTCTCAGGTGTTGTAAGAAAGAAAAAAAAAAGAGGGGATGACTCACTCGAGACAGGCGGATGAAGGGAAGAGATAAAGGCAGGATGAAAGAGCGCAGCAGAGCACTCGGCCTGCCCGTCACTCGTCTAATTGCGGTGTCTGTCAGAGGAAACGCGTGCTGACTCCTCACATGAATGACTTCATGTTATTATTCTCCTCCTTTCCCATTACCTCCATCGCTCTCTGTATCTGTTTTTTTTTTGCCATTTGTCATCTCTTTCTCTTTCTCTCTCTCTCTAATTTGTTTTCTTCTTTTTCTTTAAGAAAAGCAATAAATCTTGCATTTTTTTTTCATTTCATGATCCTGCCATAACAGTTGTCCAGACATGGAACATTATTTTACTGTGAGGACAGTGACTAACATGTTTTTTTTGTGACTGAAGGTCTTTAAATGATTTAGAGGTATGTGACATTGATAAAACATATTAATAATTAACAATAGTTTCATATCCCAGCAGTTATATTTTGCAGCTTTGTCTGTGTATAGCTAAAAATGCACCTGAATTATTTTTCCCCAGGATGGTGGTAAAGCATATATCTATCCTTTATTATTAGCACTATTATAAAGAACTACAATAAATGTAAGACTCAACCATATGTCAGCAGATGGATCTACTACTGTTTTTATATAATGGTTCTTACTGATTGGTGTTTATTTATTATTTATTATCTCACGCTGCAACGTTTTTAAGCTCAGATTTTAACTGTTGTATGTTTTACTGTCCATGTCTGCAGGGGATAAGCAACAAATGTAATTTCAATTCTTTGCATGTTCAGTTCATGAAAGGAAATTCACAATAAACTTGACTTGACTTAATCAATCCAACCTGTAACTGTCAAGCTAAATTGTTCTTCAGAGCATTTCTCTATAGTATCTATGCAGCCTCTTAAGCTAAAACCTGCAACGGTAACACAGAATTTCGGTTAATTGTTGTAAATAAGTGTTCTTTTTACCTTTTTTATTCTTCGGCTGCTTGAGTTTAGGGAAATAATAGTGGTACTGTTGGACTTTCCAGGGTCTGGGCTTTCATATGAGAGGCTGTTTGTTTAGGTAGCAATGGAAATGTGGAGAGTAAGTTGACTTTCTGTTGCTGTTTGGATTTTGATGTTTGATATATTATATATTCATAAGCTTGGTGTGTACAAGATGTTAAATGCTTTGTTTCTCTGGTAGACCTCATTATCAGCCAGGACAGCCAATCAATCCTCATCGATATGTAGAGAATTGGGTGTGCGGGTTTGTGTTGTTTGCACTTGTTGAGATACACATGGACGTGTTAAAGTTGGGCTTTATCCGTGTTGCATGCCAAGTCCCTTAGTCATTTTCCTAGTTATGGGGGAGAAAGCCGACTTCTCCGTCTGTCAAAAGGTGATATAACGTTCTCTGTTTGAGAAAACGAGTCATCGCTTGAGGAGATTAGAGCCGTGAACCTCAAGAGGCTGCGGATTACAGTGATTTTAGAGCAGCTCAGGGCCGTTGTTATAAGGCATGATGTGGAGCCTAATTAGTTTAAAATCAATAGCCAGATCTTTTCCTGGCACAGCAGGTCCAAAAACAGCAAACCGCCCGTATAGTCTGTTTAATAGACCCAGCTCTTCATTGTCTCTCTCATTAATTTTATTGTCTCTTCTCTTTTTTTCTAACTTCCTATCTGCCCACCCAGCAGGCCTGAGTCAAAATTAAGAAAATACTTTAGAAACCATGTGTATGCTGCAGTAGTACTGACGTACTGTGGTCGGTCATAGGTGTGTGTGTGTGTGTGTGTGTGTGTGTCAATCTAGGACCTGAACTATGCATTTTTAACAGGGCTGCTAAATTTGAGGTTTTTTATTTTTTTTATTTTTTTATTTTGAAAATTTTTGAGCAAGTATTAAAATGTGGAGCGTCCATCACATCCATGTTTTACCTTTAATTTTATGGTAATGTACCAAGATGAAGGTAACTTTAGTGAACTTTAGGATACAGGATTTTAAAGTTTGAAAGTCAGAATGTCTTGGTGCCTGTTGCATAAATTTGGACCCCTTCTTATCACAGATTTTATGAATGCAAGTGCCACTTTAAGCATTTTCTAAAAATTCTCACCAACTTTAAGCTTAAGTACTTGCACACCCAACAATTGCACTGTACTATTTTTGACTGGGAAATAATATTTACTTTTTCTCTGACCCATATCACTGATTTTACAGGTATTTCCACAGAGAGGAAAAGCCTTTTTTTATAGTTCCGCTACGAGTAAAAGGTCAGGAAAAACTCACATGAAAGTACCTTTCAATCAGACTCTGGTGAGGCTTAATAGCAGAAAAATCACAAAGAAATCTCCCATGGTTTGTTTTTCTTATTTTTTATTTTAGCTCATACCTGTAAAAATATATTCTCAAAATAAATAAATATATGAAATAAATATACTGTATGTCCTAGGAAACAAAACGTCATAAATAAGAATAAAATCTGCCAACAGGCTTGTAAAGGTGTCGTTGACGGCGTTTTTGTTTGACAGAATTCCTTCACTGGGTTCTAGAATGAGTCACTAGTGTTCCGACGGAACACGCGGTATTCCACCACGGGACAGCTCAGTCCTTATATAAAACTCCATCGAACCAGTTCTTCTTCTCTTATTCCCCCATGCACTCTGTAGAAAAGTTGCATTTTTCTGAGCAGCGTCTGTCTTTGGAGCGGTTTCTGAGTCCATCCACTTCACAACAGCAGTGCAGGCGATTGCACCAGCTCCCAAAACCAAACATGGCTCCTTTCCATTGCATGAAACTACCTTGTTTTGTGTAAACCAGCCACACTGTATAGTGGATTATGCATTTAAAGAAAATAGTTAACTTAGCAGCCACAGTAGTGTTTAGAATAAAAATAAAAAGATCTACTGAAAAAAACAGTGGAATTGACAAGATGTACCAGCCGGAGCAAAAAACAAGTCACTAGCAGCTGGTGGTTAATCTCAACTATCACTTCCACGACTTTTGTCCCCTTTAACATGCAGTTTGGAGTGGCAGGTAGTTGGATATAAGAAATGGAAAATGGCCACCAGGGCCTCTGCATAGGCCAACACAGGGACAGTAGTTTGGGGGGGGGGGGGTCGGGGTAGTCTCTTCACATCTTCCCAGATTCCTGGTTCTTTTCAGCCAAGCTCCCCGGGCCAGTCCCGTTCTTTCCTCCATGCCAGCAGTGGGGAGTGTGGATTCGGTGCACTTCATATGATCCCATTTTAGTTCTTTTTTTTTTTTCTTCCAGATCGACGAGATCTTCCACCTCCTGGAGGAAGGGAGGGAGGGGGGGGGGTCGGCTTTATGTGCACTCGGGATTGCTTTCCAAGCTCAGACTGACTCTGAGGGGTTAGTTTTCACCTCTGGCCCAGTATGTCCCTGTACAGCTCCGGTACCCGGTCCGGGTCCACGGGCCTCGGCAGGAAGTGGGTGAACCTCTGGTGCCGCCTCGACCTCGTGCCGTCGCGCGACGTCCCATCTTTGTTCAAGGCGACAAAGTAGTACGCCCCTTTTTCCCCGTGCCGGTAGATGTTGGAGGAGTAGGTGTTGTACCAGTTCTCTTCGAACTGCTCCTTGAAAACACATTCCGCCGACAGCTTCTCCTGCAGCAAGGAAAAGAGAGAGAGAGAGAGAGAGGGAGGAAAAGTGAGTTTTACAGAGCAAAACGTGCCACCTGTTGGCAGCGGGTTACACATCAACTGAAGTTTAAATACACATCTGTTCGGTATATGTGTGTGTGTGTGTGTTCAATCTGTACTCACCGATCCGTACAATTCCCCCTTCGTGTTCATGGCGAGGTAGAGACCACTGTCCACCCCCCTGATGCTGACCAGTCCCACTGCTAGGCTGATAAACTCCAAAATACCTGCACACACACACATTACATCACGTTAGATTACATCACAAATCCTTTTTTTTCCAAAATGAGACACATGCATGCATTTAAACTCCATCTCATTGCATTTTTGCAGTAACATGTAATGTGCAACCTGTAATATCCTCCCTATATCGCATATTTGTGTATGTAGCAACCCAAAACCGCAAACCGGGGAAGAGCTAAACTGTCAAATCAAACTTCACCTGCAGTCAAAACAACAAAAAGAAAAAAAAAAAGTCCAGTACGTTTAACAAGCCGACTGACAAGCAAGGCTGGGTGTCTGGTATGGCCTCTGGCATGAGGTTACATCCAAGTCTCAAATGGAAATGAATCAAGTGCCAGAAGTGCTAGAGCCTTGCTGCAGGAAAAAAAAAAATCCCAGAGCACTCTACTTTTGATCTGTGAGCTGCAGCTGTTTATCTTGATAACTGAAGATTAGCCGGTTAAAAGTCAAGAAAAGCTTTAAATCTAATCTCAACGAGGAAATGCGGTAGAAATAGTGCAAACAGAGAACACTCCTGTTGTCCTGCCTGGCGAGTGTTTTTTTTTTTAATTAAATAAATTCAGTTTTACTAGATGCATTAAATCTACTGGTGGCAACGCTGACTAAAGCCCAGTGTTGTAGCAGCAGCAGCTGGCCTCACAGTAGTAGGCTGCCACCTATATGAGTATAAGAGTCTGATCAGAGCAGCCTATTACGGCTCATTATCATGTGATATTAATAGGTTACACGGTTACATAAAGTGGGTGCACCAGTGGGTGGTGATGCAGATACGATCCCCCCCAATGTGTCCTGAGTTTGAACCACCACACCTCCCCCTTTATCTCCTTTTGAAATCAAATAGTTCAATACACTGCTCACTACGATGCAAAGATGACAGAGATATAGAATTAAGGTTAATAATAAAACTATTTTCCATGTGTGCGCCACTGACAGCATAAGGATACCTGTCAGCATGTCAAAGAGCCTATAGCATCATTCCCCCATTGAGATGTAGCTATAATGATTGCTAGGAAAGGGTTTTTTACCGAATCTGCTGTGGTCCTTCCTGGTGCCCTGCACGGTGCCGTCGGGCCGGATCTCCAGGTGGAAGCCGGTCCTGCAGTAGAGCTGCCGCCGCCTCAGGATCCCCTTCAGATGGCTGAGGTCGGCCAGGCTCCGGGACAGCCTCTCCGCGGACACCAGGTGCTCCTGCTGCGGCTGCTGGCCCTGGCCCCCCAGCATCAGTCCGCTCACCGAGTTGTAGTCCACCGCCCCGGCCGGCGTGAGCACGAAATGAGAGCCGACGGGCGCCGGAGCGCCGCCCGCGGGGCCGAAGCTGTCCACAAACCCGTTAAAGCTCCCAACCTCGGCCGCTGCCCCCATCACAGACAGAGACGCCCGATCCCGGTTCAAACAGCACGGGGGATCCGGAGAGTCCGGGAGTCCAGGTGATGAGCAGAGAGCCTCCCTTCGGTGTGAGCGAAAAGTTGGACGGGAGGGGGGGCGGAGAGAAAGAAGAAGAAGAAGAAGATGGTAAAAAAAAAAGAGATCTCCCAAGGAGCGCGCGTTTTGGCGCAGTCTCCGGCACCGGTGATTAGACTGACGTCTGATCCAACTCCCGCGTTGTGTATGCAGGCATCCCGGCTGCAGCAACCCGTGTCCCTTCTCCTCCTCCTCTCTCTTGCTATTTATCCCTCTCTCCTCTCCTCTGCCCGCTCCCTCTCTCTCTCTCTCTCTCTCTCTCTCTCCTCTTCACCTCGGGATACTCCCCTTTGCTCCGGTGCACATCAGGGTTTCTCTCTCTCTCTCTCTCCTCCTCGTTACCTCCTTAATTCACTTCTTCCTTTTTATTCCTGCGGTACCCTCCTCTCTGCTCCCTCAGCGCGTGAGACTGGCACGCGGCACTCCACGCGCTATATAGCACCGCTCCGTATATAAAATTAACCCCGAGTTGCCTTTTTTATGCAAATGTGGCCCGATCTCCCTCCCTTTATGGCGCATTACTGTTCCCGTTTGAAAACGGAGCCCCTTCACCCCCCCTCCCTGCTCGACGTCCTCCCGTCTCACCTTTGATGTTCAGTTTCAGTGGGGATGGAAAAAAGGGAGAACGGGGACTTGGAGAGGAAATTAAAAAAAAAACTACTAATGAACATGTTCCTCACTGGGTTATTTTCCCCTTGCTTCCCCGGCTGGAGATTAAAAGGAGCTCATGTGCGCAAATGCTCATCACGGGCACTTGAGCGCGCAGGTTTAAAACTGCGCGAGTGCGCAACTCGGCTGTAACCAGCGTGCGTGCGCGCGTCAAACAGCATGAAAGTGATATTGCCATTACGCTAAACGCTTTACAGCCCCACGCCCACCCACCCCCCCCCACCCTTATTTCTAAATGACTCAGGTGCGGCCCGGGAGAAAAAGGAAAGCCCCCATTTGCGTAATTTTCGCACTCGAGTGTTGATTTATGCCCCCCCCCCACCCCCCTGTTTTATGTAACCCAGCGTTTTACAGCGCCCGCACAGACACACGAGCACACACGCAGCCCGTGCACACGCACCTGTGCAAACGACATCACTTGACTGTCAATCCCCTCATTGATCTTTGCACGACGCTTTGAACGGCGCAGGAGCCCATATATCCTTAATTGTGGTCTTAAAAGACGAATCAAAGACACAGGGGCTTCAAAGTGGAGGGATCTTGTAAGGGGATCAGGCAATAACAACCTGGAGAAGGGAATATACCTGTTTGAACTCAGAAAATACCCAGACACTTGACACTTGGAGGAGAAAAAAAACAGTAGCTGTTAATTCTTTATGCAAATACAGTTAGTTATGCATACATTTATTTATTGGTTCCATATCAATCTCTTCATATTTCATTCACATGCAAGAAAACACTTTTAAGGATAAATATTTTAAATTTATTATGATTTCGGTTTTAAGACCAAAAAATAATCTTCTTATAGATTTAGATCTAATGGAGCTTCTGTCTCTGCTCCATTGATATTAGGCTGATTTGAATCACTGTAACTGTATAGTTGTGACATCACAACATTGCGGAACATAACACTTATATATAATAAGAAAAGCAACTGAAACCACTTTTTTACAGAAAATGACCTTTAATAGTGGGTTGAACATACATCAGCATATTTTCTACGAATCATTTAATGACAAATCAGACTGAAAGAAAGGTGGTCTTCCCTCCTTTATTTGCATTGTGGGTTGTCACAATTAACTAAAAATTGGCTTCTTAGCCAACAAATGTTTTTTACCTTGAAGCATGCACCAACTATGACATTCTCTCCCTGCATATAGGCTAGCAGAGAGCTGCTTGGCTACATATATGGTCATATGGACAGTGGCTATCCCAGCATGTTGTGGCCTATATGGCATTGATTTTGGCAGCTGGCCCCTCCCTCGGGAGTCGCACTGATAAATGAGTTGAAGATGCAGAGGTGTGTGTGTGTGTGTGTGTGTTTTGTCTGTCCATTTCTCCACTATGACAGAAAGACAAGAGGCATTGTGAGACAGCGGGACGTGTATTTTTTATATATTGTGTAATGATGTGCGATTAAGTGAGACAGACAGACAAAGTGAGAGGGCGTCTGGTGCTTCCTCCCTCTTTTTCCCTCAGGTTCATTAATATTTACGACCGGCAAAAAAAAACAAGTTTTATTTCAGAGGCAACGGGGTCGATCCGAATCGCCTCCGGGGCCGATCGGTTCCTGAGGTATTGGATATCGACGCGGCCCGATAATGAAGACGCCAACGACGCGCGCTTGACGGTTCCCAGGCTCACGTGGTTCGCTGCAAAATGTAATTTCTTGGTTTACTGCTTTTGTTTGTGACGTGAGAGGAGAAGCAAACCACCGCTGCTGTATGGAGGAGGAGGAGGAGGAGGCCCTCAGGGCGATATCCCCTACCCACCCCATCCCGCATCCACCCACATACACACACGCACAAAAAGAAAATTACAACCTAATCGAATGCCTGGATAATGGAATAACTGAATAAGTAGCCTAGAGGTTATTAATGCACGCTTCTGAACCACCGGGGTCTGGGGAACTCCGGCGGTCCTTGAAAGCCGCAACCAGAGAGGGCCTCCATCTTTCATCATATTTTCTAACCCACTATTTGACGCTTAGAAAACGAACAAGAAACTGATATTTCAACTCCCACCACATAAGGCCAATGTATGAAATCTGTATATTACATTCGCCTTTATCTTTTAAATTAAACTTTCAACACAGGAAATGTTATGTAAGGTTATGCAGATATGACTAGTGGAGAAAAAATGGTAAATTTGAATGATATTCTGAGGTGTTTGTGTGTTCATGTGTCCTTTATCCCAAAGTCTGTATCCAGACTTATGGCCTTAATTACCTGTATATGAAAAACAGTTTTGATTAAAGAATGATTAGTTAATGCAATCTTTGTCAAATTAGTCAAACTGAATGGGTCAATTGTAGGTTTGTATTAATTATTTAGCATCTCAATGAGCTATTATCAGCCAATTAGAGAACCTATTGTTCTAATTAGTCATCATACGAGGCTAATCTTTGGGTTATGAGCAAAATAGAAACCAAAAGGAACACATTAAGGTCTTAATGCTTAATAGGTATATTCAACTTTTAAAAGGATTTATACCAAGAGGTTTTGATTGTCCCTGTTTGATCTGTTTTTTTTTTGTTTTGTTTTTTTTACTTTTTGGCTGAATGGAACTGAATGGAGTGATCCGCCGTGCTTCATGTGTGAACAGGTGACAAGCCCATCTATCAGACGTCTCCCCTTTATTCTCCCGGCATCAAAGTCACGCGAAAAGCCCCATCAGGTTAGCATTAGTCCTACATGTAAAGACTTAAACGGGGAGTTCATCTTTTGATATTCGTTTGATATCTGCTCCCCATTGGCCGCTTTGATCCGACGACTCCCCTCTGGAAATCTGATACGACGCTGACCTTCAATGAAAAAAGTGAAGATTGACAAAATGTTGACATCATTGGTCAGTTTTAATTCGGCCCATGTAAACTGAGATGTCTTTTGACTCACTCTTTGCAAGATATAATAGACTCTCCACAAATGCTGCTGCTTTTGAATGTGATTTGCAGACTTTACATGTGAAGCAGTTTTTTATAAGCTATGTATAAGCACCTGTATAAATTAGGTTGTGTTAACATAAAAATTGTCATAATATATGACAATACAGTGATACTTGAATATACTAATAATAAGCTATATTCTTTAATATTATAATTCTGACATTCAACCGGTAGTCATTTTTGCTTTAGTGACTTCTTTTAATATGGCATGTACATTTTCTTTATATTATTTCCCTTTGTGTAGGATTTTTAAACATATTAAATGATCTATAGACTGTTACTTAATATATGTGTTACTTACACCTGTAGGAAAAAATCTGAATAAACCATCAGCTTTAATCACTAGCAGTTAACAAATAAAAATAACAGTAAAACTCCACTTGATATTACACTTTAAACATCTGATTCTCCCAACTTTTGAGAGCTTCATGAGTGATAAAAGCACATTTCTACTCACTAGATTTTAAATGTCCTGTATTTATTCAGGTGTAATTACCATTATTATTATTACTACAATATTACATTGTATATAATATCATATATTTGATTTATAAATAAAGTTTTTATTCTGCTGATTTGAATAAATTAGATGCAGGCCATACCCAATTGGCCTACTTTTGGTTGTATTCTATGTATATCATCTCTAATGTAAACTGCTGGGCTATCTAACCCCAGATATGTTTATCTAGCTGCAGTGAATCGTTGACCTTGACTGGTTGAAGCCTCTAAATCCTCTCCTCTCTGCCACGGATGATGCGTGTTCTGTGCGGGGACTTGGCTCTCTCAGCCTCAGCATCAGCCGAGGCGAGCTCACGTCTCGCGATGAAAACCTCGCGATAGTTCCGCAAAGTTAATAATCGCAGCGGCGCAGCAGCGGAAAAAACACACACACACACAGCAGCAGCAGCAATGGCCGCTTTCCGCAGACTGACAGCGCTGGCGGGCAAACTGGGCGCCCGGTCGGCGGCGAGCGGCGGGTTCGTCGGCGGAGGGTCGGGACGGAGGCGCCTGGCCGTCGGGATGTGCGTGGCGGGCGGTGGCGCCGCGGCGCTCTGCTGGTTCGGCGGGCTGACGAGCAGGAAGAGGATGGAGAGGAACGGGCTGCCGCTGCCGTCCATCCCCACCGTGGAAGCCAAGGAGAAGGTGAGTGAGCAAAAACAAAAATAAAAAATAAAAACGGGGACGTGGAGGGTGTCACTCGGTTACTGGTGGGCAGGAAATGTGCGGTCCTCCTCGGTGCGGTGTTGACATAAGGGCCTCTGGAGATTAGCCCCGGATATAGCCGCTGCCGCTGCTGCTGCTGCTGCTATGCCAGTTTTCTGTGTTTTTCCCCCTTCGGGCGGATAAGCCGTGTCATTCATTCCCAGCCTGGTCCGGCCCAGTGGAAACACTGCCTCATGCCTGGCTGCTGGACGCTGCTGGACGCCGTGCGCACGCGGCACGCGGCACGCGGCACGCGGCGGTGGCGCTCTCCGCTCAGCTGGTGCTGAAACCACCAGGAGGGTGGTCGTCACCTGGAAGCCGCACTGGGCAGGAGAATGCGTGTTTGCCCTGAGAGCGACAAGAGCAAATGGCTTGTATGGCCCTTATTGCAGTGCTTCTCAAAACTTTTTTCATGTCATGGACCTCAGTAAATATATAGAATCCAATAAAATATGAATAAATTCATGTGCAAAGTGACAAAAATACACATTTAGTAGAAGTATATATATTTTTTACTAGATGTGTAAATGTGTAAATGTCCCTTGTTGCGGTGGTTCTCAAAACTTTTTAATGTCATGAACCTCAGTAAATACATAGAATTCAATAATTGAAGTAAATAAATTCATGTGCAAAGTGACAGTAATACACACTTAGTAGGAGTACAGAAACTGACTATAGTAAATGTGTTAAACGCCTTATTGCGGTGGTCCTCAAAACTTTTTCATGTTAAAATCCCTTGAACTCACACAAACTAGACCCAATATAGACTAGACCCCCCCCCCCAATAAGATTTGTGCTATAGATGTTTATAACTAAAATTGCAGGAAACACATGGCCAACATTATGGAAGAATAAGTTCATTAATAAATATTTTCCAGTTCATTAATTCAATTTAGTTATTTGTGTATGTCTCCTTATGCATATATATATATATATATATATATTATGCATAATATATATACATATATATAAGGATTGGAATATAAGGATTTTTTTAATATGGCAGTCCTTCATACATTCATCCATTATTTCACTGATGAATGGAATTATAGTGGAAAATACACTTTTTGGGGGGACCCCTTAGCTCCCCTTAAGGACCCCTGCAGATCCCTTAACCCCACTTTAAGAACACGCTGTCCTATTGTACACTTTTCCTGAGTTTCATCTGAAAAAAATGGGCTGTTATTTATAAAGCACCTAGACCTATGAATCAATAATGAATTCAAATCTACTTTGTATGATCTGATATTTACTGTGTCAGAAGTAATTGCCCAATATTAAACATACTTAAGTATTGAAAGTAAATGTACAAGTAAATGCTATTAATAAATGCTATTAAGAACTTTTAGCATGTACATCCCCTAAAAATCCATGAGAATGTCTCCAGTAATGGTTTGTAGTAATGCAGATGCTAATGGGAACTGTATCACAGTAAATATATACACTTTATGTAGGTAATTCCTTTAAACACTGTCTCCAAGACATAGTTTGTCTGTCAAGACCACTTCCTTAAGCTCTATAATCTAAGAGAACCTAGTAAAGTACTGACAATGGTATTGGTGTGAAATGTAGTGTTTTGGGCTCTTTTTGCGTTTAAACCTCAACAGATCCTCAGTCCTTTTATGTCTTGAAGTCGAGGAAAAGAAATCACATGTAAGAATGATTCAAATGGAGCTTTTGTGTTTTGAGCTGCTAACCCAATGTGTTCTGGAGCCCTCTCTTTATCTGTTAGCATACTCCCCCTTTACATTGTCATAGAACTGGAAATTCTAGAGGAGTTGAAAGATCAATGAACTTACTCAAAAAATCTGTCCAGGATCAACATTTTTCACCATTTTCTGTACCAGATTAATCAATAATGAAAATGATCTTTAGTTGCAGCCCTTATGTCAGAACACTTCTAGAAGGTATCACCAACAGGGAGATTTATATTAGATTATTACACATTATCATGATGATGATGATGTAATTTAAAAAAGTACCATACACAAAATGTTTTCTGGTTTCAGGCTAATGTACATTGGGTTTGTATTTGGTTGTATAGGCCTACTAAAATAAACATTGGGACACAGGCATGAATGAGAGTAGATATTTAGCACGAATGCTAGTTTACAAGGAGGCAGGAAGACTCCAACCAGGAGCAGGATTAGTCAACTGGACTGAAGAGTTGGTGGCATGGCGAGATGGAACAGATAGCTTTCTCTGTAGGGAATTGGAAAACATATGATTGATGGAGGCTGAACAAAATGGGACAGAGGCAGAAAATCTGATTTGCTGTAAAGAGTAAGAAAACATTCCCAGGAAAACGCTTGTCCTTGAGGGACACGTAGACCCCCTTTGGGAATATGCTGAGATCCTAATTTCTGACTGAAGGAACTCTTGCTCTGGCAGTTCTGGCTCTTACACTCTGGAGGAGAGACAGAAAGCACATGATATTGTTGCATTAAAGTTAGAATATCTGCAGTTTACATTGAGGAAAACAGCTTCTTGTTAGATAATGTATGATGCTTGACTGTGTTTCCAATCTCCGACACCTTCCCTACAACAGCTGAATTGCATGAGACATCAGCTTGATCCTTTATTTAAGTCAGTGGTTCTCAAATAGTGGGGGGGTGCGAGGCTCCGTCAAGGGGGGCCTGTTTGACCTCGGGGAACATGCTTTTTTATTTTTTTAATGTCCTAGAACAGGGTACAATTGCACCTCCACTACAATAGGGGGCAGCAGAGTGTTCACAGGGAGCATACAGCACAGAGTACGAGTATGAAGTGTAGACACCAAGTGACACCATGAAAACATATTTAACAGGGATGAGAAGACAGGCGGAGAGAGACGGAGATAAAGAGACAAACGAAAGTCTCCCAAAGCTAAGACGAGGAAATATGACGAAGCGTCTGTAGCGCTTGGTTCACTGTGAAAGACCGGTGTGTTACTGAGTCTGAAATGTTGGAGACAGAGAAATTAAAGACATTACACCACAATCACTGATAAGACCATTTATGTAGTTTTATTTTTCAGTATCATGTGGTTTGACATGGTCAGTCAGAAAATGTTTATATTTTTAATTAATTTTTGAATTTCAGTTTCACTTTAAATCTTTTCTGTTAGTTAATAAAGCTATTCTTTGTTGTAAGTTGGTCCATATTTCTTTCTTTTTTATTTTCTTATACATTAATAAGGATACAGTGTTATGCAGAGGTACTTTTACAATTTTATAGGCAAATTATACAATTTATAGTTGTGCGGGGGGCGTGCACGATGTTTTCTTCTTCCATAGGGTTTAAGTGAACTCAAATAACTGATGTCAGGAGGAACACACAAGACAGTTCAGTGCTGAGAAAACAGAGGAGATGGACTGAGGAGCTGCAGCTGTGAATGGAGAACACTGGGCTCCCTGTGGGGAAAACACCTGGGGCATCTGCCGTGCAGGAGAACACCGCCGGGCAGCGGGAGCAGCTTTATTTGTGGCTACATGGCACTTATAAGAACACAGTTTCCAGTCGGGGGGGCTTGCACCGTTTTTTGCATTATAATGCAGCAGCACGGCCTGTGAAGCCTCTGCAGAACTTTGTAAACTTCATTCATTAGCATTTCTCTCTCTCTCTCTCTGCCTTTTACTCTTAAGTACAGTGCAATCCTACGGAGCAGAGGCACTCATCTCCTATTCACGCCTTCAAACGCTCCTTTGGTGAAAGGCAGCATCAAAGCTTTATGAATGAATCCCGCACGCTCATTAGCATGTTAGCCGAGCGGAGTGCGTATGGGGCCCTGCGGTCAAACGGGTTTAAATTTGGGGAAAAAAAAAACCTCTCTGCTAATTACACAGCTTCTTGCTGCACAATCTGTTGGCGTGGCAACTTCCTCCACTGCAGCTAATCATAGTTGAAGCCCTGGCTCCACACAGAGAGAGAGAGAGGGAGAGGGATGCTAATCAAGTAGAAAGTAGTGTCAAAATATAAGTGTGTGTGTGAGTCCCTGTTCTCATGTTATTATGCTGCACCAGAGGTGCTGACTCTATTTATATTCTCAGAGAGCTAAATGGAGAGAGAGCCGGTGCCAAGAATAGATGGATCTCCTCATTATAGAGGTTCAAAAGCAGTGGAGATATGCATACAGTTTAGATTGAGCCTGTCTGTATGAGGGGACACAGAGTCCTCCTCATGAAAAAACATGACAGTCACTATCATCACATTAGGAAACAAATCACCTATCTCTGTGTATATGCTGTTTTCTGGTCTGAAAGTCAAATTTAGTAGGTAATTACTAAAAGTGCATTTTAGATTCTCAGTTACTTTTTATTAATCTACGCAAACCTAGACCCATTTATCCTTAAAGGACATAATGTGGGTATTACTATAGACCAAGTGGGACAAATAAAACACATTTCTAAAGGTTTTTTTTTCAGAAGAATCTGGGGGAACCAAAGTTCCTTTCACTCCGATGTAACACTGTGGGTTATTATGGGTTAACATCATCTAATATCCTCAAAGTACAGTACAACACGGTAACTTTCTGTTTTATTCTTGCATTATACGTCCGCAGGCGCGTCCGTTCGACTTCGAGGACGGAGACGTGTACATGTCGTCCCACGAGCATCGTTTCCGCATGTTCACGTCCGTGGAGTACGACGGGCAGCTGTACATGACCCCGCAGAACTTCATCGAGTCCGTCACCATGTGCGAACCGAGGAGTACGTATCACCCCGCAAACATCATATACGTCCGAGTTCAAATCTATTGGCCTGAGACAGAACACACCAAAAAATAAGACAGATCTGGAGTAGCGTCCTAGCCACTTTAAAACGCACAATTCATGATAAGGGAAATTTTTATTTAACAAACATAATAAGCAAACAGCTAAAAAATATACAATTAAATAAAACTATTCTAATAAAATATTTAAAAAAAAACGTACACAGAAGTAAAAGAAAACCAGGTTGAATGCTGCACACATACGTATACACTACATACATCAGGTGGTAAATGACCTTCTGATACCCTTCACATTCCACCTTTTTTCAATCTCACATCTTTCATATTCCTTGAGTCACTTTCTCCATATGTTGCACTTCTTGAATCACACTTTTCCGTTTTATTAAATCTCAGGGTGTGGTTTTTCTTCCACCATTTCATTATTTGATTCAGTCTTTGATTCTCAGGATTCTAAACACATTTCATCTCTTTTTTTTTCTCGACTAAGACGATTGTTATTTTGAAATAAAAAAAAAAACTCTTTGCATCTGCTATGAAAGGCATTTTCAGTTTGATGAGAACAGTGTTGACACTTTACACAAATCAACCTCTCTTAAAATATCTGTTCATCTTTAAGAGACTGTGTAGACCTCATTGTTCTATGGCACCATTATATAATATCCATTTATTCCACATTACTTTTTAGCAGACTGCATTGAATTTGATTGTTTTTATTTTGTTGATCACCATCTCAGATCCAAGTGTAAAATGATCTTTACCTTTATCTTTTTTTCACTGCTACCATGTTTTTAAATGCTTAAAAACGCTGTGTCTAAACACATCTCTGCTGTCTGTGTCAGCCTGCTGCAGGTCGTAACAGATTAGTCCTGGCCGGCCAGCCTCAAAGCAGATGGCTTTACAGCTATTGTTTAGTCTGAGTTTAACGTTAGTCAGACACACACACACATACACCCCTTCGACTTGTCCACATTCCATTTGCTCACATTTACCCTCCTCTCCGGCCAATCATCTTAAATTTTTCCTTTATGACAACTGGATCAAATATGTCTTCGCGAAGTTATTTTTTTTTTTTTCACAAACTCATCCAAGAGAGAGCTGCTATTTGTCCGTTCAGCGGGCGTGTGATTATATTGCGTGCAAACCGTGCACCTGTATGTGTGTGTTTACATCCACCCCGGGCTCGCTGACATGCGATACAGCCGCACATACCCTCTCAGCGGCCGACATCCTCTAATGCCTCCTTTGAAGTTGAATTAGATGAACTTTGTTGTATAAAACAGAACAAAAGTACTATGTGCTTTTACGGGGACATTCCACATACTACAAAGACCAGCACGGGGCACTTTAGACGGTACAAATGGGGCTGTGATGATGAGAGTGTATATACAGTGAGTGTCTCCGTGTGTGTGTGTGCGTGTGTGTGTGTGTGTGTGCGTGCGTGTGTGTGTGTGTTGTGACTGTACCCGACACATTAAGACCCATTTCTAGATCATACAGATGCTATCTGACCGAGCCCACCCAAACTCTCATCTCCTCTTTTCCCGTCTTTTTCTCTCTCCTCTTTTGTCTCGTTTTTTCCCCTGGCAGGCAAGAAGCCCTGGAGGTCCCTGACCAAACAGGTGGGAGACACACACACACACACACACACACACACACACTCCTAAATGCCTCCATGTTGCAGGCATCTGTTGCATGTTACATCTGTTGCAGACAAAGTTTTGAATCTCGATTTTCCCCACCAGGATTGTCGAAAAGTGTCTTTTGTAAATGTAAGGATTCTATAGGGCCACATAAGTGCCCCGGTGCATTGTGGGCTGTCAGGGATCACGGTCAGTGTGAAGCGAGACGGTTTCCAGGCGCTTTTCAAGCCGAACTTCTAGATTGCTCTCTATCCATCTTCTGCCACTTATCCGGGTCAGATCAGGGGGGGCTGCAGCATCCTCAGAGAAGACCGGACTTCCTTCTCCCACGTTGTCCGGCTCTTTCATGGGAACCCCAAGATGTTCCTGGACCAGTTGGGAGATGTAATCTCTCCAGAGGTGTCAGTTAAAGCTGATCTAACCCAGGGGTGGGCAAATCTGGTCCTGGAGGGTTACAGGGTAGGTGCAGGTTTTTGTTCCAACCAGACGGTAACACACCTGGTTCTACTAATCAACCATTAGAGGACCAGGTTTGGTGACCCCTGGTCTAACCCCTCACAAGGAAGCTGGTTCCACAACCCAGGCTGTGTGTCTATATCTGGCCAGAACCTCTCAGCCCTCATGCACCAACTCAGGATACTTTTCCCACCATAAAGGTGATGCTCCACATCCAGCTGGGCTCCAGCATCCTTTTACATCACGAGGGGATTTGAGCTGCACTTTTGGGACCTGATTGCCATGGGAGACCATACCAGGACCACAAAGCTCCTGGGATCAATCAAAACACGGAAAACTCCTCCACCACGTTCAGGAGGGACCAGATCGCTTTAGTAACAAATAACATTTTTTTTGTGTGAGTGTGATCACCCCCCCTTCCCACCGGCTCATTGGGGCGGAGCCACAGCCTTCCATTTCCTTTTCTGTATATCTGTATGGTTTCTGTTTTAATAAGTCACACGGTTTTAATTCTGTCCATCTTTCAATCATTAATGATTGAGAGTGAATGAGGGGATTGGTTTGTATCACTCATTTCTTTCAGGGATTGTACTAGGTGCAACTTTGGTAATTATTGGGATATTGGTTTTCCCCCCACTAATGGTTTGGTCCATTCAAACCTCATGAGGCGGGTGCATAAAAGGGTTGCCATTGGCCACGCCGGTCGCCCACATATTAAGGATATTTGTCCTTAAATTGTTTGGCCATTTATGTGGGTCAAACTTTCTGTGGCATTAGAGCAGTCCAATGACTTTAGAAAGAGTCTTTTTGTTCAATCCTATAGCTCAAAATGCACAAAGCTTTGTTGTTTTCACCGTTATTGACTGTTACTTAACCCTTAGAACAGTGTGGCCAACATGCACTGCACACTTTTATTATGTGCATCACATTGCCCTTGTTGTTGTGCTAATAGAAAATGGGAACCTGATACTGTTTTAATTTCTATTAATGAATTATAATGTATGAATAAACAATGCTTAAGAATTACTTATCATTGTTTTTTACTATATGCATTTATGCATTTTTTGTCCGGATGCATGCTGAGTAAGTGACAGATAAACCAACTCAGTCACGAAATGATTTCCTCAGTTTACCATAAAATCATGTTTTTAGTCTCTATATATAAATAGAAGAGACAACACAGGTTTAGAATGACTATTCGCTTTTCTACCAAAATCCATTTCAATTGAAATATTAAATATTTCTCACAGAAAATACTGATATTTACAATAAGTTTAGATTAATTAATTATAAAACATGTAATCAATAGGGTTGATTAAATGGCTTGAGAGCCCTATCGTTGATATAAATGGGGTTTTTTTTATGTTTTTTAACCTTTCTCTTTGTTTCAGGAGCTGGAGAAGATTCTGTCAGACACTCCTCCGGTGTGGAGAGGATCGTCCAAACTTTTCCGCAACCTGAGAGAACGTGGTACACACACACACACCCACACACACACACACACACACACACACACACACACCTCACCAACCTTGAGCACCTTTGCCTTCAGTAATACAAACACACACACAGATAATATAAAGGTCAGTAAATATCAGTGGGTTATGATAACATTACAGTCTATTTCTATTCATAGAAAAAGTTTAAAATGTATATTAATAAGAAGAACACTGCTTTTACTGCTTTTATTCATATGTTTTCAATACAATAGCTTTTTTGTACCTGCCGATGTGTAACTAAATAGTCACACTTGTGAGCTTGTGTGTCACGGTAGGTGTCTCTAATCCGGGGTTGGAGCCATGCGGTCCCTCCTCACGGCCAAACAACCTGCTGAACAAACTAAAAATAACCCTCTCCTCTCCTCTCTTCTCATCAATATGAGAACAGAACAAATAATTATACAGCCCCAACAAGAGAGATAGAGAGAGAGGGAGAGAGAGAGAAGGGAAGAAGCTCCCCCTAATTAAAGCATTTGCTGCAGGAGTGTGTAACATCGGAATCATAGAATCAGGCAGTCTGGGGGGAGTTAAGTCCCAGAGTGTTGCAGCAATTACACACACACACACACACACATTGGAGATGCTAAATATAACACACCCTGTTGTGTGCTGCATCCCCTCTCTTCCTCATGAGTACACGAGTACCTTTCTCATCTCACCTTGTACTTAGCAGTGTGTTTATGTGTGTGTGCACGTGTGTGTGTGTGTGCATGCTTTTTATGATCACAGAGATGAAGGGAGGAATAAAGAGAATAAAAAGCAACTGAGACGAAGTAAAATGAAGAAATAAAAGAGGGGGAAATTAAAAAGGAAAAAGTGAAACTCGTAAACCGTGACTATGCATGCTGAAGGGAAGACAATGTACCTGCTGTATAAACAATGTCTATTCAAATTGCCGGTGGCCTATTGCCAAGACTACACACACACACAAACACACACATTGTACAGAGAGATAAACATCAGGCTTGTAAGAATTTACATAGTCAAACTATCTGACTCGTGTTTGATCTATACGCACATTTGGAACATTTTCCCACTGCTTATTTAAAAAGTCAGCATCATGTCGATCACACGTTTTCACCTTAATGTCTTTTATTACAATACTCTTTGCATCATATATGTGTGTGTGTCTGTGTGTTTAGTGTGTGTCAGTCTGTTGACAGCAGTTCATTCAATAACCTGAATGAGAAGCCTCACATCTATTTATCATCGTGGTGAGTTCATGGTTTACACCATAATATTTACATCACAGACATGTGCAGCTCATCGTAAATGTAAATCCACGCTGTCGGACGGATCATGATTTATAACAGACGTGGAAACGTTTGCTTAATAAAAGGTTTAATAGGTAGTTCTAGCTTTATGAAGCAAGAATTATTATCAGCTCATTAAGTTACAGTGACCAGTGCATGAACAAGATAATAATCACACATTTATTCACATTATGTAGATTTATGTATTAATTTCTTTACTTTCCATAGATTCTTTTGATCAGGTAGTAGAGACCACAGCACCTTCGAGGATGAAAATATAAACCCTCATTACTTCTTTAATTGGAGGCTTCACATTAATTTTATATTCTGGCCAAGAAGATATGTAATAAGCAATAAAATATTTAAATTAGAGGAATCAAGTACCAGAATAAGATATTTTTCCGTATATTAATTATCGTATCCCTCATGATAATTACTACCTGGTAGTATATCAGTGATATAGTACTTTGCAGTAGTATATCACTGAAGGTGTGTGAGCTTCAACGTGCAGGATGTATTTTTAGAAACCTGAGTAGCCTCAGAGTGTATCTCTGGACGGAACAGAGAACTCAGTTCCAAACCAGCTCTTTCACACAAAGCAGTCAGGCATCAGGAAAACACAGAGCTCACACTGGTCGTAGCCGGTGTCATGTTCAACCTGCACGCACACACACACACACACACGAAGCATTCTCCCGTAACACTCAAGCGAGTCACCCTGAACTATCTGGACGATCAGACAGAAAGCGAAAAAGATTCCTAAATGGGCCCGAGGCAAGAAAGGATCACCTCCTGAAACATTTTTCACATGCTTATCCAAACAAAGACACACACACACACACACACACACACATATAGACCCTATACCAGCCTGTGTCTTTACTTTGGACACTTAAGGTGTAGAAGAAGAAACGGTGTGTGGCCAAATGGCCGTTGGCAGCTAAGCCCGAGAAGACACATTTTAAGATGTTATCTTCATGAAAGGAAGGATTATGTGTGTTCGCGTGAGTGTGTGAGTGTGTGTGTGTGTCAAGAGGCCCGCGGCCTTTGAACATCAGTAAACACTGTGCGCTGACCTCACCTTTAACTCTCTGTCTCGGTCTCCTTGCCAGGCATCATCTCGTATACAGAGTACCTGTTCCTGCTCTGCATCCTGACCAGTGAGTCCAACCACTGTCACCTAAACTCATCTTCTACTTTCTCATCCTATCTGTCTTTTCTCCCCCCCCAACCCCAAGCTCGCTTCATTAATACTGTTCTCGCGCCAGCAGCGTTCCGTGTTTATTTTCTTAAGAGAACAAAGTTAGCCGAGGTATGTTACGGGCTACATTCAGGCCCACCCAGAACCTCAACTAGAAGCAATTATAGCACAAATCTGGTGGATTTCCCCTTTTCCCTTAGGGGTAAGAGAGACACGGAGAGACAGAAAGTATAATAAGTATAAAAATGACAGCTTTACTTTACTTGTCTGCCTATTTTCTAAAGTATTTATATAGGCAGGAATGTTGGATATTCACTGCTTACTCATTTCTGTCAGTAAAAGTGGTTTTATATATATAAATATTTCTGTTTTAAAGCATTAAAGTGTTTGTTTCTCTTCTGTTTATGATAATGAGTTGTCACTTACAACTAAAATCCTAAAATTGTGTGTGTGTGTGTGTGTCCACTCCACATAAAGATGGCAGCCATTAGTTATTTAGGAAGGTTTTATTTTGAAAATCCACCAGAGGCTTAATTTCTGATAATTTATCTAATGAAATTCAATTAGTAATTTGTATTATAAATGATCCATCTGTGCCTCACACCTGCATTAGTTCAAATAATAATAATAATAATCCAAACTGGACCTGATTGCTGTCTTGTGCCTTTTTTCTGCCTCCCTGTGCACTATATGCTGCTTCTCACCATGCTATTTATGGATTTAAAATTCCCTTTAACACACACACACACACACACACACACACACACACACACACTCACCCTATGTGCTCTCCTCTTCTCTGTTCCCCAGAACCCCATGCCGGCTTTAAGATTGCTTTCAATATGTTTGATGCAGACGGCAACCAGATGGTGGACAAGAGGGAGTTCATGGTGGTGAGTCGCGAATGCTGAAAACCAAACCCGTCCGCTTCTGACAGAACAAACACGCCGTCGTCAATATCGTCGTTATATCTCTTACCCCCAGCGGAGACGTGTTATTTACATTATTACATGTCAGAGAAGGTGTCGATATAAATATGACGATGTGCAAGGCTTGACTTAACTGAGCATGTCAATGCATTGACACCATATTATTGCTTTTTTTGACCTATGTGTAGTCAGTTACGTACATTTAAGTTAAATAATCGGCTAAAAATGTATGATGTAATGCTCATGCCTGACTTTCCAGTATCTGATTTTATGAAAACTGACACAAATCCATGTTTTATCCACCATAAATCTCCTTTTTCCTTTAATTCTTATTTTTAGCCAAATCTATATAGATGCAGATTCAGAATCTGACTTTGAGTCGTTGATGAGCTCTTCGGTTCTTTTCTCTCATTTACAGCTTCAGGAGATCTTCCGAAAGAAAAACGAGAAGAAAGGGAGGAAAGGGGATGCTGAGAAATCAGCACAGCTGGTAAGAAAGTTGGTAACAGAGAACGAAGGGATGTTTGTGTAGGGATGATTATTTTTTACCAATTAGCCTGAATGAAGCAACAGTGCAACGAGCTGCAGGTTATCACCAGTACACATGGACATGCCGTTATTATCAGTGGGGTAAAGATCCAAAGTGAACGTCATATTGCGAAAATATACATTTAACATTTATCTCAAAACGTCATTTAATACATCCACAAGTGTAAACCTGCACAACACCTCTGTGGATTTCATTTGTAGTGTTGCTGAAGGTGCAAAAAATGAGTCGAAACGAACAAGTGGATGTATTGAAAATGACACGTCATCATCCAGGTTGATTAATGTCTGTAATTGAACCTGTTAGAGTTAATTAAACCATGGTGTAATCATGTGCATGCTCCCCTACAGGAACTGGTTTTCGACAATGTGCTATCTCTGTTTTTTACTGTGACAGCTGTGTACGTGTTAAAGTCAAGATGAAATGAACAATGAATAATGAACCTCCCCCAGTCATATCGTGCACCTATTTAACAATATAAGCCCCAAACAACAAAAAAATACATTTCTTTGTATTCTCGTATCGTACTTTTTTTCCATTTCTTCCTGCAAAACAAATATGACATGTGCTCACAAACTAATAATGTCATGACATCCACCATTCATCAAACTTCAACTTTTTAACGACACATAACTAAAACACTTTTCCCCCCCTCCCTGTGTACCCTGTTTTATTCAGAAATACCTCACAATACGGAAAAGAATTTCATCTGGACTTTAAACAGGGTACATCTTTGATAGAGTTTGTCTTCTTCAACGCTTCTGTGATTAGATTTTAGGAACAACATCTCACTCCTACCGTTTAATATTTAGTTTTAGTTCCATATCTGCAGGCTCGGTGACTATTTGTGTGTTTCCATAACTACTTAATAATCACACTTGTCCATCTGTCACAGTTAGGTTATCATAGATAGATGTTATATTTGCTAAAATTTGATAAAACATATGAGAGATGCTATTACATCATTTATCCAGCAGAGAATTTATTCATTAGCTGTATAGTCACAAATATTTTTGTCAGCTTTTTTTAAAATTCCCAAATAAAGCTTAGTGTTATTTGTGTAAAAATATGGAAAAAATATGCAGATATATCATTATAAGACTGTAATTTCTCAAATATCAGGATGGGCTGGGTTATCTTTAGAATATTAAGTAAGTTATGAATTAATTCATTATTTTTAGGTAACAGTAATGCATTGTACACCAATGAAAGAGATGCTTATTTAGATGCAGGGTTAATTTATTCACTGATTTTTAAAGCTGCAAAAAAACTTACATACAAACTCCTTTAGTCACAACTACATCTTATAGAAAAATGATGGTTCCCATCTCATGTTAATTTACTGTTTTAAATAAGAAAAGATAAATGATTGATTGAATGCATTTGATTGGCAGATCATCTTTGTGCAAAAACAAGTAGCAGAGCGACGCATGTTGGTTCTGAATGTGATCATAGATGCGTTGGAAATGAGATATCCGTGTGCAGTGTATCCACGGCCTCTCTCATTGCATGCACTAACATGTCTTTTACCTTCTCTCCTCCCTCCTCCTCTCTGGCTGCATGCTCTGTCCTCCTCTGTCTCTTCCTCACGTCTCTCTCTGTGTGTTAGAGTATGCAGCTGTATGGATATCAGGTTGCGCCCATGAACAGCGTATGTATCCCAGAAAATCTCTTAGACGGTTCAGGGTTAGTGGATGTGAGGGTGTCAGCTTGGTTAACAAATCACTCAGAATGTTATAGTTAGTCATTTTATAAAAGGGTTAGGGTTAAGCAACAAGTTAAGACAAATATTGGAAGAACTCCCAGAATATCTTGAAATATGTATTTTGATTATTTGAAAACCAATTACTTATATAAGGTATAAGGTAGCTAAAGAAACAGGTTTATAATGTGTTCTCAATGACACAGATGAGATAATCACTTTACCAAATTAACCAGATTAATTGTGACTATTGTAGTGACAAAACATCACGTTTCTGTTTTTGTATAGAACAATTGTGAATGTCAATAAAGTTTTATTTCATCTTTTCTAATAAAAAAAAACGTACTCCATTAGAACAAGCATGAGTACAAACACTTTTCATAGGATTCAGTCCAGATCCGTTTGCTTCCTGTCAACCAGGCGTTGGAGCGTGTGCAGGAATTAATCAATAAATCATCACGTCATAACTGAACTAAACTTAAAAAAAATATGGTTTTAATCTTCTAATCTAAATCTTGGCAGGAAAGCGAATAAGCTTTTCTATTTCTCCAAATTTTCACAATTACTTTAACTGCCCTTTTTATACGTCGCAATTCACATAAACATAATTATTTATTCATTCTAATAAATTATCGATTGTATGGTTGCAAAATATAGGATATCAACAATCTAAAAAAAAACATAAATCTCATAATCTAAAGGTGTTTTACAGCCGTTTGTGTGATGATCTGGACTTTGGATGTTGTTGAAACTGTCCATCTGGCAGCTCGGCTGAGTGATTGATCGATGGATCGAGGGATGACGGCGGAGGGATGAATGGAGGGAGGAGTAATATGTTTAAGGGGTCAGGCCAGATGAACTCTGGACACAGCGAGTGATGCGATTTGAAATGACTCGAGACGCTCTAAAGCCTCGAAACACAATCATGGGACACGTGTTCTTCGCTGATTTTGTTTTCCTGTTGGGGGGATTAGGAGGCAACAGACAGAATTGTATTTCCATTATAAATAAAGCTAAGCTACTATTAATGGGATAAATAGCTTACATCCGTCAGATGAACTATTACTACTTCACTATTACATAAAAGGATTGACTTTCTTGTCCAATATCTGTAAAGTAGATAAATTACTAATAGCTTATGATCACATAAAATAAACCAAAACTATTATATGGTACTAAAATACATGAGATTTGGACACTTTCAGTGCTTAAATGCCTTATATTATCTTCTATACAGTCTCAGTTCAAGTTTTAATAAGTTTATTAATTAAAAAAACACAAAATTTCAGATGCAAACCCATAGTTATTGATTAAAGCTGCTCTAATCAGGGCTATTTATTTATTGAGGAAACAAGGTTAATTTCTCCCTGGGATGTAATGAAGCTCTTCTACTGAAGAAGCACAATGAGGCCCCCTTTATCACACACACACACACACTCGTCGTCCTGTCGCGTTGTGATGGATAGCTGCGCCGTCGCTGTGTGGAGTTAAAAGCGTTGCGGGGTCACATGTTAAACCGGTCGCTGCCGCGGTTTTCACGGTGGGTGGTCAGCACCGTGGTCGGCTTAAATAACAGCAGAACACACTCCCGTTCTTCAAAATAAAATCCTTTTTCACAGAAATACGTCCAGCTGCTTCACTATCATCTGCTTTCAGGTGATAGAACTGTACGTTTACTTTAATTGGATATACCAGACTTCTATTAAATTTCTATAAATTTGTGTTCTGCTGAGTCAGTGCAAAGGCATGGTGAAGAAATTCTCTGCTTTAATTACAGAACATTGAATAATTAATCGTTTCCCTAACTAATGCTCTTTGCTTTATCTAATATAGTCAATAAATATATTCACGTAGGCTATAAAGGTTTTGATGACAGAAAATGAATCCTTATTATTCTAAGTTGTATCAGCCAGCTTCTCTTAACTTTATTTCCCTATGCTAGAATAAGAATTTATTAATTCATAATAGTAAGAGTATATATATTTATATATATGACACTGTGTGTGATTCTGCAGTATATGTACATGTGTGTGTATTCCTGAATCTGTGTGTAACCATGATGAGAACTGATAGTTTGTACCTGCTGAGGTGGTTGACCCGGGCCCTGCTTGACCGCCCTTACAGGTGCTAAAAAAAGACAGTCAGGAGTTTGTGGCGCGGAGTTACTGGGACGTTCTGAGGCGAGGCGCCAGTCAAGTCCTGTTTTCTGACCTGGCAGAGGTACACGGACCCCCCTGTCCTCTGTCATTTCATCCCTCCATCACCCGTTTTTATCCTTCCTCCTCCCTCCTGTTAGAGAGGTAAAGGCTCAGGGTCACATCGCCGCATCAAGCTCAGTCAGATTAAGACGAATAAAAGTCTCAATTTTCACATTCATTCTTTTTAAATTTTGCATGTCAAATTATTAAAAAAAAAAAAAGGTATGAACCCTTCAACTGTTTTTTTCTGGGTTGGCTTGATACTGATGGACCGGACTTTATCTTTCTTTATTTCCCTCTCCCAGCATCTGTATTATTTTTTAATCCTGCATCCTCCTATTTTCTACCACATACTGTACGTTTATTAGCTGCTATACTTTAGTCACTCTGTTATTACAGCTCACATTAGGCTATGGAGACTCATTCCTGTTTGGAGGAGCTCAAACTTCCCACGTAAACACTAAATGATCATAAAAACAAAATATCTTCCTCAACTTGACCTTCGTCATCACTGTGAACTTTGAACCTCCTCCAATCCTCCAAACTCATTTAATCATGTCCCTCACATATTCCTGTTGATCAAATAGATCTTTGTCCTTGTTAATAATTATATCTATTCTACTGATATGACAGAACTGTCCAAAAAATAGAAAGTACCGTAAATTCTGGACTATAAGCCGCTACTTTTTTCATAGGTTTTGAGCCATGCGGCTATTCTGCAGATTTGTTTCCACCACTAGGGGCGCTCTAACCGTAATTAGAATCAAAACTATGACAAAATAAATGCAAAGAAGAATACGCTCGTTCAAGAAGAATAAGAAGCGGATAGAAAGACGACAAATTACCAATCCTGTCAAACTCAATTTTTTCAAATCCTCACGGGAGGAGGACAGTGACACAGAGACAGATGAGACGAAGCGCTGCCGAGTTTGTTCAACTCCGACAATGAAGAAGACGGTTAAGGTGACGTGATTACACACACAGGAGAAATGAAGATAAATACTGTAAATACCGGTTATTTTCTCTTGGTTCTGTCCCGTTTTAATCAGCAAAGTTGCTGCCGTGTTAAAATACGGGTTAGGAAAGGATCTATTTAGGTACATACATGTACATTTACAATTCAAAATCGTTCTGTTCCTGTAGTAAATATCTAATCTAAAAACATACATATCTGTAGCTTGTAAAACTTTTTTAAATAGAGCGGATGCGGCTTATATGCAGGTGCGCCTTATAGTCCAGAATTTACGGTAGATGAAAGATATTGTGCATCTGTATCTCAATAACGTGTCCTGTTCTTAGTTTTTTGTCATTTTTTCTCATCCGGCCTTTTCCATCACGCTTTTGTCTGGTATCTGTGCCTTGTTATCTGTGCCGTGTTGTGGCCGACGTGTGAAATAATTTTTATATTTTTATTTTTACCGACACCGGTTTAAAGATAAGAAGGCGTCCCCGCAGAGCACATACAAATCACTCATCCCGAATCACATAATTTACGAATAATCACAAAAAACATTGTCATTTAGAAGCATTTGATTAAAAATTTGATGTGACGTACCACACAATCTGGTGTTTTAGGGCCACGAATAATTGACAAAAGTGTTCTTTTACATCTATAGGGAGTAGTTTTAGTCAGTCAAGTTTCATCCAAAGAAATTCCAAAGTATTTTAGTTTTATTTAAGTTAAGGGAAATGTGAAAATTTGATGTGACGTACCACACATCAGGTGTTTTAGGGCCACGATTAAGTGTACTTAGGGGAAACAACAGCTTGAAGGTGCTGTTAATGATTAATAACAGCTAACTGTGCGCTAGCCGGCTAGCTGGCGGGCTAATGACAGGCCGCGGCGGCGGAAGCTGAGATTTCAGGTAATGACAGCGAGGCGTGACGGGGGCCGACCTTGTATTTACTGGGACGAGCCTTTTCATCTGTCGGCACGAAAACTGGGAAATTAAAAACGGTGTGGGGGGGGATAGAAGTCGATAAAACAAGAAATGCACTGAGGAGGGTGAAAAAACATTGATTTTTAAGAACGTCTGATCAGATAAGCGTAAAAACCTGAGGGCGAAGGGACAAAAAAAAGAAAAGGAAGCGATAAAATCAGCGAGACAACAAAGGGGCGAGAGAGGCCTCAAAGGAGATGACACAGGTCAGCACAGGGAACAAATGTCGAGGAACAAAGTGGGTGGGGGGGGAAGAAGGGGAAAAAGAGCTTGGGAAGCACATTCGGGGGGGGGGGGGGGGGGGGGAAGAAAGAAGCAGGTTGTATTTAGAGGAAGATGTGTTTACTCAACAGATTAGTCACCATTATACCGCTTTGCTTTTGTCTGGTGAAGGAGGGTCTGACTGACAGGTGGGGGGGGGTCACCGCCATGTTTGTCAATCAGAGCAGGGGCAAGAAGGGACGGGGGGGGGGGGGGGGGTCGTGGGAAGGCCTCTTCCTGCGAGGTGTTACTCACCGATAGGGGGGGTAATTACTGTTTTTACCTACAGCTTCGTGATCAAAGTCTGTTAAAGCTCCAACACACACACACACATACATAGATGGACAAACACACACACACGTAGCGCACGCACGCACCAGGTGTCGGCTCGTGCCCGGTGGGCGTGGCCACCGGTACGTCACCTTGGAGACGATGAGCTCACACCTGCGCTGCAGCGCTTCCAGGAATGATGAATCTGTTATGATCAGACCGCTGTGACGTCTGTACGCCGCTGTTTTACGATTCTGTTTTTTAGACTTGCCCTTGTTTGGTCATTCTGGTCTAGTTTCAGTCAAAGAAATTCCAAAGTATGTAAGTCAAGTTTTATCCAGAGACATTTTTTCAATTAAGTTATTTTAGTTTTATCCCAAAAAATTACAAAGTATTTTAGTCTAGTTTTAGTCAAAGAAAGTATGTAAATAAAGTTTTATCCAAAGAAATTACAAAGTATTTTAATTTAATTAAGTTAAAGGAAATTCCAAAGTATTTGAGTCTAGTTTTAGTCAAAGAAAATACAGAATATTTTAGTAGAGTTTTAGTCAGAAAATGTATGTAAATCAAGTTTAATCCAAAGAAATTCCAAATTTTTTTCAATTTAATTAAGTTAAAGGAAATTACAAAGTAAGTTGGCCTAGTTTAATCCAAAGAAATTCCAAAGTATTTTAGTCAAAGAAATTCCAAAGTATTTTAATTTAATTAAGTTAAAGGAAATCCAAAGAATTTTTGTGTAGTTTTAGTAAAAAAAAGTATGTAAAAGTTTTATCCAAAGAAATTCCAAAGTATTTTAATTTAATTAAGTTAAAGGAAATCCAAAGTATTTGAGTCTAGTTTTAGTCAAAGACATTACAAAGTATTTTAGTATTAATTTTAGTTCTTTAGTCTAGTAATGTCAATCTCATCAAACCAATAGATTCACTTTAATCTCTTTCCTCGAGATTTATTGTAGATTTTGTGTAGACGTCGTACAGGAGAAGTCGATAGAAAAAAAAAACACACACACTCCTCCTTTTACCATGGTACTGATATCCAATCCTGCATGCAATAATGCTATAATGATTTCTTTAAATAGTTATTAAATAACTGTGCATATTCCAAAAAAGAGTCTCTTACAGATATAAGTGTTGCAGAGACTCTGCAGACATTTACAGCATATTTCAGCGTTTTGGTTTTGATTTACGACCTGCAGCTTTTTTTTTTTTTAACCACATGAACCGTCTCTTAGGAAGCATTTCTTGATGCCATGTACAGTATGTTTTTTTTGTTATTTTTCATCGTCAACGCAATGATTTTCTTGTTGCGAGGGCAGAACAGCAACATAAACGGTTTGTTATTAGCAAAGGGAGAAAGGTCCAGGTCCAGAGGCCGAGACGCCACCTGGATGCTGTCTATGATCATCGTGTGTCATAAAGACTCCAGCAACGTGGCGGCAACAAACACGAGGGAGAAAACCGTGTTTTTGCCCCGTTTGACCATAATCAGACTTAAAGAAAAAAAGACCAGACGGAGAAATGATTCACAAACTCATCATGTTTTCGTTCACATTGTGTGTGGTCTTAAACGCTTCTCATGTTCATTTCCAACCTTCAACCGTTACGGCAGAATCTCCTCTGGACTTTGGTTCGTTGATCTACTGCATAAAAACGGCCAAAGCTGAGACGTATGATCTTTGTGATGTGTTTTAACTGAATTTATATATAACAGAGGTTTTCCAGTTTCCAACCTGGAGTCAGAATCCCCTAAGAAAAAAAGATCTGCTCCATAAAATGTAATTTTTAGAACTTATTTCTTAATATTATGTCAAAATATTGTTGAATTTGACCTTTTTAGGCATCTAAAATGTGTTGAAATGAAATTATCTTAAATGATAAAGTTAACTGTTCGTTTTAAGGCCAAAGTTTGATGGTTAAGGTAAAAATGTGTCTCTCATAAACCAAAGAGATGAAACCATTATGTTAAAAAATGAAGTTTTACACGACTTTTATGAACATTTCTTTTCATCAAGTTTTCATTTTGCTAATTTTGGAACCTTAATTGAATTTATTAATTGAATAATTTGCGCCTTAATTGAATCAATATGCTTTCAATAAGTTATTGCTCCATCATTATCACATTCATTTTTTTTTTAAATATTTATTTTATATCTTAATTTCCCACAAGGACGAAACAAACTTGACTTGAACAGAACGTCGCCTTTTTTTTTCTTCTTTTTTTTAAATCTGTGACATTTCCTTCTCGTCCCGCTTTGGATTTTAGGATTTTACCCTCGAGGTAGAACCACAAATAGCATCGTGATGATGATGATGATGATGATGATGTTGATGATGGAAATGGCATAAATGCTCCTCCTCAGAGGGACATTTTCAACCAATCTGACGTCTGCATACACGTTAGCATGGCCCTGGATTGGAAGGGGGGGGTCGGGGCATGGCAGCGAGAGAGAGAGAGAACATCATCTCTTTCTGTCCTGGCATTGGCTGAGATTAAAAAAAAAACGCTCAAAAGAGCAAAAAGCACCTTTTTTCTGACATAGACACACAGTCCTCTCCAAGGTTTATCAGGATTAAAGGAGCGTTAACCATCAGGTTTCAGTGTGAATCCTGTTAAAATGGGATAAAGTGTGAAGACACTCGAGGTAAGATGAGCTAGAAATGTGTAAATGATGAGTATAGAGCAAAAAACCCACGAAGTTGCATCCAAGGTGACACCCTAAACCGCTGAGGGAAAAAGGTGGAATCCGCTCATTCCCTGCATCTGTGCTCATGTGGGTTTGTTGTGTGCCGCTGTTTGTGACTCGATGTTCCTGTCCCGGGAAAATGCATGGAATGCGGTGGCTTGGACGCGTCCGTCTGGCGTATGTTCACCGGCTTGGTGTTGTCTGTCCCATCCCTGTCCGTCTTTTTTATTCTCATTATCATTATTCTCTCTATTTCCGCTCCCCAGAAGTTGTTCTTCCACAAATCTTCTCACAATCCGCTCCTTTTTTTTTTAATCTCCATTTCCGATCCCCCCCCCATCCTGGCCTCTGCTTTTTCTCCCACGAGTCTCCTCACAATCTTTCTTTTTTCGTTATCTATTCCCGACTCGCCACCACATCACAACACTCCTCGCCAGTCTGGGCTGCATTTGTTTCTCAGTGGCCAGCCCGTGAGGAACCTTCACGTCCACTTGGTTCTGTTTTTCCAATCTGACTTTTAAAGTAAAGTTGTCAAACACAAACATGTCCTCAACCTCAGCCTCGCCACGTACGACATAGAGAGCAGAAACCTGCCTTTCCTCCCGGGTGATGCTGCCTAGACTGGCGCTGGCGTTCATGATGGCTGCTGACTGTCCCGTCCTGAGCTGATTGGTCCCTTCAGAACCGACCAGTTTGTCGTCGCCGATTCCGACGCACGTTCTGCACACGTGCTGCGGGGGAAAATACCCGCTTTGCTGCTCGCCTGGCGCCGCGGCGGCCATGTTGGATATGATGATGGAGCCGCTGCTTGTCCTCCTTTTCTTTGCACGCTGTGAAACTACCACTAACCTTTTCCCTCTTGTTTCCCTCTGATGATTCGTAGCGGTCAGACGACACTATAACCATCGACACCACCCTGCTGGTCCACTTCTTTGGAAAGAAAGGGAAGGCAGAGCTCACCTTTGATGACTTCTACAGGTACTAAAAACACTCAGTGGAGAGCAGCAAATGTTGAAAATGCTGTAAATCTGTCTGGTATTAATTATATTCTTACATTACTACATATTAGCACCGTCCTGTCACTGCACGTTATATATCTACTTATCTTGTGTTCCATTTAGTATTTTTTTATTCCTATTCTATATATATATTTCATTTTATTTATATATTATTATTTATTTTTTTACACACTTCAGCGCTCCATCGCTACACACACACACATTCACAGGTGCAGATATGTAAAATCTATCGATCCTAAAGTACTGAATATTATCAGCAGAATGTACTTAAAATATGAAAAGTAAAAGTACTCCTTATGCAGACTGATGTATTATTAAAGTGAATTATACAATTTAAACATTTTTATTTTTTATGTTACTTTGGGTAGAACAATATTAATATATCATGATATATATAATAAAAACTAATCTTTCTACATCTGTCAGAGTCACAATCACAACTGACTGAATCTACTTGACTCTGTTTGCACTGGAAATCATAAACTGCTTTTTATATACTGTTAATTTACTATATTATTATATTATTTAGTGTGTTTTTTAAATTGTCCTTGTTCCTTTCAGTATTTTTTTTATTCCCATTCTCATTATATTCAGTCTTTTTCTACCTCAGTGTTTTACGCCATTGTGTTTTTATTGTATTTATTACATATACATATATGCTGTTATAATAACCTACGTTTATCTGTCTATCTTTCTCCTTCTCTTCTTCTTCTTCTCTGTTCTCCAGGTTTATGGACAACCTCCAGACGGAGGTGTTGGAGATCGAGTTTCTGACCTACTCCAAAGGGATGACCACCATCAGTGAGGAGGACTTTGCCAAAATCCTGCTGCGCTTCACCAACGTGGAGAACATCAGCGCCTACCTGGAGAACGTCCGGCAGTGCATCCCCGACGAGAAGGTACGCACCTGTGTTTGTTGAAATCCATCAAGGTGAGTTTCCTTTAGTCAGATATCTGTGCACTAAAAGCAGTCACACTGGATGTTCTGCCGTTTTATATCTATTTAAATAGGTTTTCACAAATAGAGCAATCATAGACACATCATAGAATAACATGATACTGAGAAGTCATAACAAACAGGTGCAATCCAAGCGAAATAAAACAGGTGACAGAAAAATGAAATGTTGGCAGCAGAGATGATCCTCTAAATGATAAAAAAAAAGGTTGATTTATTCCTCCTCTGTGAGTCGCCTTCCAGGCTCTGGAGGATCCGTAGTTTCCCTCCGCTTCACTGCCCGAGGCTGTTGTGGTTTCACACACTTCAGCGCTTCACCTGAACACACACACACACACACACACATACACACACACATACACAGTTCATAGCTGCAAATATGTCAAATCTATCGATCTAAAAGTACTGAATATTATCAGCAAAATGTACCTAAAGTATGAGAAGTAAAAGTACTTATTATGCAGACTGTGTTGTATTATTATAATGCAGCACACATTCATAACTTATGTTACTTTGGGTAGAACAATATTTTATATTATCAGATATATTCTAGTATATCTGTTAGAGCTACAATCACACTTGACTAAATCTACCTGACTGTTTGCACTGGAAATCCTAAACTGCTTTTATATACTGTTATTTTACTATATTATTATATTGTTATTATACTATTAGCATCGTCCTGTCACCGCACGTTATCTATCTACGACTTGTCTTTCTTCCATTCTGTATTTTTTTATTCCTATTTTATTTAAATTCAGTCTTTTTCTACCTCAGTGTTTTGTGCCATTGTGTTTTTATTGTATTTATTATATGTATGGTGTTATATCTATCTATCTATGTATCTGTCTATCTTTCTGTCTGCCTGCCTGTCTACCTGTCTGTCTGTCTGCCTGTCTGTCTGTCTGTCTGTCTGTATCTACCTGTCTCTCTATCTGTCTACCTCTCTGTGGTCTTATACAACCCACTTCTCTCTCTGCTTTTCCTTTTTTCCTCCCCATGCTGTGGAAGAAGCAGGAGGTTTGTCTCTGCGTCGTTCGATCCGTCTGAACCTGTGGTCACAATCTGTGCGTCTCTGCCTTCCAGTCACTAGCCATGTCCACACGCGGACAAACATTTTTATCACGGTTGACTCAAAGCAGAGAGCATGTGGTGGTTTCAATCCCACATTTGAACTTCTTTACATGAGCTTTTGTTATTAGCGTATATGAAGCAGCTCCGTGTTGAATGGCTTCAGCGTTGTTCTGTACCATTACTCTTCTATTAATGACCTCTCATGTCGTTAATAGGCCTATTTCATGGAGTCTCTGTGTGTGCACTGGTGTCATCCATATGTTTTTTTTCTTTTTTCATCCGGATGAGGTGATATTTCAGATCACGGGGCTGATGTGCCTCAAAGAATGCTGTATGCACATCTGTCCAGGTCACTCTGGGTCACAGCCATCGCTCCGTCTTCATCGATATTCCTCTTTTTTTTTAGTCGTGTTTCTCCCTCCGTTTCAGGGAATCACCTTCGATGAGTTCAGGTCCTTCTTCCAGTTTCTCAACAACCTGGAGGACTTCGCCATCGCCATGCAGATGTACAACTTCGCTTCTCGCTCCATTGGACAAGGTAAGGAAGAGCTCAGGTTTTTTTTTTAACGTTTTTTAAGTTTAAGAAAACTCTCTAACTTGTGTTTCGCCCAGATGAGTTTGCGAGAGCGGTGTACGTGGCCACGGGTCTGAAGCTGACGTGCCACCTGGTCCACACCATCTTCAAGATCTTCGACGTGGACCACGACGACCAGCTCTCATACAAGGAGTTCATCGGCATAATGAAGGATCGGCTGCACAGAGGAGACAGGGTGAGGGGCTGAAACTGGGAACGACGTGTGACAGAGACCGTGATACCGATGATCAGATGTTGAGGACCAAATCTCAGCCAAACACAGGATGTAGGGCATGAGCTAAAAAAAAAAATAATAATAATTTCCCTGTTAGAGAAGCTTGCCTATAACAGGGAGGTCAGAGGTCATAATACGTAACAGGACCATTACGTTGACATTTTAACTTCAACAATGTAGATGCTGAGACATGCAGAGTCTTTCAGAAATTAATAAAACCTTCTGTTTTAAAGTTATTCATGAAAAGGAGCTTATGTCAACCTCTTGAAGGCGATCTAATAACATCATCCACTAATGTCTTGCTAAAGTTCCCAGCAGAAATAATCTGCAGGTTGTGAAGCAACAATTCACCAGATTTCAGAGGGTGACAGCAAATGAATGAAGGTGCAGATGCAGAAGTTCAAGATAAGGCCAAAATGTAAAGAATGCGTGGAAAATAAATTGTCAAAAAATTAGACTGAGCAGAATAAAATCCATACAATAGATTTAGATTGTGAAGAATGCATTACATAATGCTTACATAATGCATTACACATTCTATTTCCATAATGCATACTGTGTATGTGAATCAGCAAATTCTAAGAATTTGTACATAGTGTTGTATATTATTATTCTTTATTTTTTTAAAGTTTTTATCTTCTTCAGCTTTATTTTCTTTTCTTTATTCTGTACGCTGCAGTAACAGACAAATTTCCCCGTTGTGGGATCAATAAAGTCATATCTTATCTTATCTTATAAAAATGGTGATTTAAAAACACTCTAAACTGCTCGCTGCATTGCAGAGGTTGTTGTGTTTTATCTTGGTCGTCCAGGCTGAAGGATGAAGGAGCTTTAAAGAAGAATCTGGTAAAAACTTCAATAAACGACTTAAACTGGTGAACTTTAAATCACCTGGAGGCCTCTGGTTGGTCCAGGGGTCGGTGCTGCCCCCTAGTGGAGTGTTATGATGCTGCACGCCACACGTCACTAGAAGGTTCATCTGTACATGAACCTCTGGATTCTCTGGATGCTGTCTGGCCTCACAGTCTTGGCTTATTAACATGTTTCTCTCCTTCGTCTTTTTCTTTCTCTCTTTCTCTCCCTCCCTCCTGACTTTGCCCGTTTGTTCCTCCACACTCACCTGTCCATCACATCAACCTCTGCCTGTGTTACGATGCCCAAACCTTCCTGTTCTTTTGGCCATTTCCTTCCCTCCTTTCTGTTATGTTGCTGCTCCCTCTCCCTGTGTTCTCCTCTCTGCCTCCCTCCTTTTTCCTCCTCCGTCATGGCCACTTTCTACGAACCTCTCAGGGCTATAAAGCTGTGGAGCGCGCCGTCTCCTTTAAGTCGTGTCTGAAGAAGGAGCTGGCGAGCAGATGAGTATCAACAACTGGCAACGACAGCGGATTTAGATCAAGTTCATCATGACATTATTCATCCATATCTTTTATATTTGATCTATACTTTTATATGAATTATGGCCTAGTATGATAAACCTGTATTAAGACATGAAGGAGTAATTTAACCTAATTCACCATCAACATGCAGTGTTTTACTCAGTATATCCCATTGCAGAGTTAACAGGAAGGGTCAATTTGAGTTAGGTTGAAGTATTAGTTGATGATCAGTTATATTTGTGTGTTTGTTAGTTCAATTTTCATATTATAAAACTCATTGAGAAATGCAGATTAAACATTATTCACCATTACTTGTAATGTAATGTAAAATGACTTGGCAAGTGCCTTTTTTTTTCCCGAGTTGAAAACCAAAAAAAAAAAAAAAAAAGCAGTGAGCTAAAGGAAACGAACGCCCCACATAGCAGTTTCCCATCCGCTGGAATGTGTCTGTTGTCTGGCGGCTACGATAACTGATGGTTGAATATCCACCTCTGCTGTGTGTTCACCAGGTGAAGGGCCAGCTCCACACCTCCTTCTCCAGCTGCGTTCGCTCTGAGGCCAGAAAACAGGTGCACAAGCTGTGGAGGAGATACAAGGAGAACCTGTAGACAAAGAACTCTGAATCGACCTCTGACTTTTATATAGAAATGGACCTCCAACGCTGATAATAACTAGAAGCATGGCTGACTGACGTTCTTGATGCTAATAATGAACAATATCATTCCTCTTTAGGTTCCTCTTCTGCTGCCAATCATCAATGTCGATCTGTTGTATTATTACAACATCAGGTTAGAATAGAACATTACTGTCTAGTGACAGCTCCTCTGCAACAGTAGAACTACAACTGGTGTTTTTTTATTTTTATTTTGGATATATACCCCTTATGGTAACATTTCTTTCTTAGTGTGATCAGGCTAAAAATTTAAAAAACAAAAAAATCACTCATTTATAACAATATATACAAATAAAATGTTCACAACTAAATAAAATAATAAAATAAAGGGGTGTGTAGGTATAAAATAATAATAATTTTGCATCAACAGTCGAGCTGCTGCACTGAAAGAGCACAACAATAACTATATTATCAGATCTACATATGAGTGATATCATTATTGTAAACTATACACTAAAATCTCTCATAGCCAGAATGGGTTGTGTTCAATAGAATTCTACAGCTAGTAATGTTTTATTGTTCTATTCTGGGATTTGTTCGACCAGGACGTAACAGCTTATGACATGAATGCAAGAAAGGATGGTGCAATATTATTTTATATGTATAATTTATTTTAATCATTTCATTTTTTTAATGTAACTGAATCCTCAGTTGATTTACCCATGTTGTGTTTGCGTGTCCGAGGTGCATGTGTGACATATATCCGCATAGGTGCCTTCTATCCGCTCCCTTCCTCCAAAAAAACGAATGAGGAACAATTTGCATTTTCAAAATATTTCAAAATATGTTGCAAAACATGTGCAATTATATATGTTAAACTGTATATCATGTTTGATTCATATCATCCAGTCTTTAATTTTGTATAATAATAAAATTTGTGGATGTCTTAGTGTGAATTTCAATATATCGAAATGAAGGAACTGCAGGTTTTGCCAAATCTTTTCACATAATGTAAATTATTCTCACGTCCGTCTTTTGTCACATCAGTGGAGCTGGTGACTGGATTTTACTGCATGAATAAACTATTTTAAGAGGACATAATGAGATCTGTGCTGTCATTTGAGCGTGTGCAAAAAAGCATGTTTATTGTAGGATTAAAGTCTGAATGTATTTCCTTTAAAAAAAAATTAAATCACATCTGCTGCAGTGGTGAGACGCAAAATGACTTGAAGCTTAAGAAAAACTAGATTAATTGAGATTATTTTGGTTGTTAAAACTACAAATATATTAGTGATATCACAACCCAGGAAAAGTGATTAATAGTAAAGGGATTGTTTTTGTTAGTTACTTTCAGATGTTTTTTCATTTTCATTTATTTAGGTGGTGAATGAAGCATCCTTTACTTAATTAAATGTAAAAATAATTGTATTAATGTGTTTAATAGTACTAAAAATACATAAGTACTAACAAGTAAGAGTCCGGAATTGAAAATCTTACTTAAGTAAGTACTTAATAATTATCAGCAAAGTATCAAAAGTACTAGTATAGTATATTATACAATTTTAACATTTTAGTTTATCAATGTGGAGCCAATTCAAAATACATTGGGTAGAATGATAGTAAAACATCTTATTGTACTTCTACTTATATATTCCTTCTGATATAATTTCTTTATCTTTCAGAGCAACAATCACGTTACTTATATGTGACTCTATATATGCAAATTTAAAAATAAAAGTGACAAACCTGTAAAATAGAAGATTAAAAATTATAATATTAAAGTATGTCCATTTATGTACTAGAATAAGAAAAATAAGTGACGTCACACGGTGGACGTAGTAATAGTTCCCTCTGTTAAAGAGTAATGGAGTAGAATTACATGAAAATAAAATACGTTAAGTCCGAAACATGAAGGATTTACGTTGTCCAGCGTGTTTCTCGTCCGCGCCACGTGTAAAACACAGATATGTGAACGAAGTTTCAATTACGCAGCTTCCGGAATTCTCTACAACTAACGTTACAAGGAAGGAACCAATCTACCGCACCGGCTGTCTGTGGGGAACATTTTAAACGACGGACCGCTTCAGCGAACGTTAAAACGTAAAAAAGAATCCTGTTAATAGACGACGAAATGCTTCAGTTTATTAAAAAAAATAACACATTAAACATTGATAATAAAGCTCATAAATTATTCTGGTACAAGTTATTTTCAAGTAACGAATAGTTAAACCAAACGTCGCAACTGCTCGCAAAGCATTATGGGTTTTACAAAAAAATACTTTATTTTAATTACATACTTTCGTTAAAAAACTAATTTATCACCAGTATAATTTGTAATAGTTTAATTGGGTTAATTTCTTAACTGTGTGTTGTATAAATATAAATATATAAAAAAAATATAAAAGAACATGCCGTAACTCTGAGTGACAGCGGTAGTCAGGTTGATGACTTCCTGCCTTCGCCGACCAGAATGTTAAGACTATACTTTCAGGGATCATTTCTATAGTTTCTGACTTGAGAAATGTGTTTCTAAAGTGATTGGTCTCGCTACCCACGATGAAGAGACGTGATATTTCCTTCTGAGCGCGAAGCGGGCGGAGAATAATGATTCATTTCATACATTCTCCGCCATTGATGAACGTTCTCTGCTTCCTCGTGGAGCTGAGAGGGAGGAAATATGATCAGAGTGGTGGTGGCACGTGTGTGAAAGTCAAGTATTTTAATTAGACAGTTAATTGTGCAGTGTCATATGTTTATTAGCAATTTTTACCAGTTAAAGTTAAATTAATACATTATAAAAAATAAACTAATGGAAATGAGTATATTATTTATAAGTTAACTAATATGGGCATTCACTAGTATATTTATGTACTACACTTATTTTTATTTTATTAATTTTGGACTTTTTATTTCTTTTTTTCTTTAGTTTTGGCTTTTTTCCACTTGGTTTTCCTACACTTTCTGTTATGAGAGTCAGTGATAAATCACATTTGGCAAGTCTGGTCTTTGGTCTTTGCTACTGTTGTAAAATCAGGTGCTTCTCATTTACGCTATCTCGACTTGAATTGTTCTTCACTCATTGTACAAATCTTTAATTAGTTCGGGGTGGTGTAGCCATGCCAATTACCTTCCATATATACATATATATATATATGGCGCAATGCATTCTGGATGGGGAGTCCAGAGTTGTGATGGCATCGGTAGAGTGTAAAAGCACAAAAAAATCCTTTGAAAAAAATATTTCGAACTCACAGCCACAGCCACAGTTTTCACCGCGTTAATAATTTTTACATCAAAACGTGGGCACGACCCTCCGGATCGCTCCAATGTGAGTAAGAAAGCTGAGAGTTGTACGGTTTGGGCGCTATGACCCTCCAAGCGCATCTTCACACTGCTCTTCCTATCTTTCCCATTATAAATTTTCGCTGACTCATCCTGCATTTTTGTAAAACATTGGATTTTTAACCTGTTCCCGTGCCCACATTTTTCAAGCTACGGAACACACGACATGACCATTTTGTGATTATGAATCACGGTTTTTGAGTTATGAGCAGTTGTTCGGAGTCTATTTTACCCCTCTCAGAGCATTAAACTGCCGTTTCTCCACACACTGTGGGAGAAGAATTTGTCAGTTGGGACTTTGATGGCTCGTTTACATCAAAGAGCTGGAGCAGGTGTGTAGGTTGCCATAGCAACGACTCTGGCTTCTGCAATGACAGACTGAGAGCTGATTGGCTGTTGGATTTTCCTTAATAACTTTGGATCTAAATGTCGACACATACCAAACTTGGCAGTAATGACCAGAGGGACCTCAGGATTACATCCCTGGCATCAAAATGTTTTAAAAAGCCACAGTAGAGTCCCGACGCCCAACGGCCCAGCCCGAACTCTCACAATTGCCCCGGGAATTGTCTAGTTTATGTTACAACTGTGCACTGTAAGATTTTTCTGCCTCATTTCCAAGTTATTTTTGAAAAAGAGATTCTAAATCACAACAAGTAAATAGGTAAATTAAAGGTTAAATTTATGAAGATAGAAAAATAATATATATTTATACAGTTTAATTAAAAAAATACAGATTAAGATGTCTAAACTGCATTAATACTATAATGATATTGAAGACAAAAACCACATGAAATTTTTGACATTTCCCAAAAAAGAAAAATATAATATACAAAAATAAAATAATTGTTAAAGGCAGGAAAGAACCCTGAGTGACAATCACTTTGCTCGTTAAGGCACCTGGTGCTCGTTAGCATGGTTAAACACTGACATATCTTACACCTGATGAAGAGACATGAGTTTGTGAATAAATATCTAACAAGACGTCTGTTGTAGGTGTGCCCCTTGTATGTTATATAATGAATCTCTGTAGAAGCTCAACATAATGTACACATGCCACCAGTATTGGATTTTCTAGTTATTTGCTATACTCTGTCATTTAAACAGGAACGTTTGGACAAGACATCAACCATGAGTGACAATCACTCTGCTGTGAATCAGATTCATTTTTCACACTCAGTCAAGTTAAGACTATACTTTCAGGGATCATTTCTATAGTTTCTGACTTGAGAAATGTGTTTCTAAAGTGTTTGCTCTCGCTAACCACGATGATGAGTTATGATATTCTCTTCTGAGCATGAAGCTGATAGAGAACAATGATTCAACTCATATGTTCTCTGTCATTGATGATTGTTCTTTGCTTCCATGTGGAGCTTTGATGGAGAGATTATGGTCAGAGTGGTTGGATATTGCAAATGTGAAAATATCAATTGGAATGTTATATTTCTTAACTTATTTACCTTTTCCCATTCTGATCTTTAGCAGAAAAACAGCAAGCACAATGCACACATTAAGTTCAAGGTGCTGTTCCTTTTCTGACCAGTTGTAGTGGAGCATCTTATTAGCAAACAATGGTCACCTGCAGGTGGAATTTCAGGAGGGTCCTGAACCACAGAGAAGCTGGTGTAGTTCTCCTGTCAGTCCACTAGCTGTACTCAATAATTCAACCTTCACTTTGGTGAGGTTCATGATGGTCCATGCTATTTTCTGATATGAGGTACTATTTTGTCAGTTGAAGCTTAAAAAGAAGACCAGCGCAGAAGGAGAAAAATGCAGCTTTTCTCCACATTTCTCTCTGCCTCTATCTACAGGGCAGCAGTTGTCATTGTCAACCATCTCACGTTGCCGTGGTAACCTTTGTGGCTCAGCTCACCGCTCGTTAAGGCACCTGGTGCTCGTTAGCATTGTTAAACACTGACATATCTTACACCTGATGAAGAGACATGAGTTTGTAAATAAATATCTGAAAAGACGTCTGTTGTAGGTGTGCCCCTTGTATGTTATATAATGAATCTCTGTAGAAGCTCAACATAATGTACACATGCCACCAGTATTGGATTTTCTAGTTATTTGCTATACTCTGTCATTTAAACAGGAACGTTTGGACAAGACATCAACCATGAGTGACAATCACTCTGCTGTGAATCAGATTCATTTTTCACACTCAGTCAAGTTAAGACTATACTTTCAGGGATCATTTCTATAGTTTCTGACTTGAGAAATGTGTTTCTAAAGTGTCTGGTCTCGCTAACCACGATGATGAATTGTGATATTCTCTTCTGAGCATGAAGCTGACGGAGAATAATGATTCAACTCATACGTTCTCTGTCATTGATGATTGTTCTTTGCTTCCATGTGGAGCTTTGATGGAGAGAATATGGTCAGAGTGGTTTAATGTTGTTAATGTGAAAATGTTAAATGGACTATTGTGGCATTTCAGAATCAATTTACCTGTTTTGTTGTCCTGATCTGCAGCAGAAAATCAACATAGACATTAAAATTGAGGTGGTGTTGCTTTTCTGACCAGTTGTAGTGAAGCGTCTTATTGGCAAACAATGGTCACCTGCAGGTGGACTGTCATGAAGGTCCTGAAATGCAGAGCAGGTGTTGTCGTTCTGCTGTCAGTCCACTAGCTGTCCTCAATAATCCAACCTTCACTTTGGTGAGGTCCGTGAAGGGGCATGCTATATTCTGATATGAGGTACTGTTTTGTCAGTTGAAGCTTCAATGGGAGACCAGCGCAGACGGAGAAAAATGCAGCTTTTCTCCACATTTCTGTCTGCCTTTACCTACAGCGCAGCGGTTGTCACTATCAACAATCTCACGTTGCCGTGGTAACCTATGTGGCTCAGCTCAACGCTCGTTAAAGCACCTGGTGCTCTTTAACATGTTTAAACACAGACGTATATTACGCCTGTTAACCAGGAATAAGTTTGTGCATAAATATCTGAAAAGAAATCTGATGTAGGTGTGCCCCTTGTATGTAATATAATGAATCTCTGTAGAAGCTCAACATAATGTACACATGCCACCAGTGTTAGATTTTCTTATTTGCTTTAATGTGTCATTTAAACACAAAAAATTGGACAAGACATCAACCATGAGTGACAATCACTTTGCTGTGAATCAGATTCATATTTCACACTCTGTCAAGTTAAGACTATACTTTCAGGGATCATTTCTATAGTTTCTGACTTGAGAAATGTGTTTCTAAAGTGTCTAGTCTCGCTAACCACGATGATGAATTGTGATATTCTCTTCTGAGCATGAAGCTGACAGAGAATAATGATTCAACTCATACGTTCTCTGTCATTGATGATTGTTCTTTGCTTCCATGTGGAGCTTTGATGGAGAGAATATGGTCAGAGTGGTTTAATGTTGTTAATGTGAAAATATTGAATGGACTATTATACCAATTCTGAATCCATTTACCTGTTTTGTTGTCCTTATCTGTAGCAGAAAAACAACATAGACATTAAATTTGAGGTGTTGTTGCTTTTCTGACCAATTGTAGTGGAGCATCTTATTAGCAAACAATGGTCACCTGCAGGTGGAATTTCAGGAGGGTCCTGAACCACAGAGAAGCTGGTGTAGTTCTCCTGTCAGTCCACTAGCTGTACTCAATAATTCAACCTTCACTTTGGTGAGGTCCATGATGGTCCATGCTATTTTCTGATATGAGGTACTATTTTGTCAGTTGAAGCTTAAACAGGAGACCAGCGCAGAAGGAGAAAAATGCAGCTTTTCACCACATTTCTCTCTGCCTCTATCTACAGGGCAGCAGTTTTCATTGTCAACCATCTCACGTTGCCGTGGTAACCTTTGTGGCTCAGCTCACCGCTTGTTAAGGCACCTGGTGCTCGTTAGCATTGTTAAACACTGACATATCTTACACCTGATGAAGAGACATGAGTTTGTAAATAAATATCTGAAAAGACGTCTGTTGTAGGTGTGCCCCTTGTATGTTATATAATGAATCTCTGTAGAAGCTCAACATAATGTACACATGCCACCAGTATTGGATTTTCTAGTTATTTGCTATACTCTGTCATTTAAACAGGAACGTTTGGACAAGACATCAACCATGAGTGACAATCACTCTGCTGTGAATCAGATTCATTTTTCACACTCAGTCAAGTTAAGACTATACTTTCAGGGATCATTTCTATAGTTTCTGACTTGAGAAATGTGTTTCTAAAGTGTCTGGTCTCGCTAACCACCACGATGATGAATTGTGATATTCTCTTCTGAGCATGAAGCTGACGGAGAATAATGATTCAACTCATATGTTCTCTGTCATTGATGATTGTTCTTTGCTTCCATGTGGAGCTTTGATGGAGAGAATATGGTCAGAGTGGTTTAATGTTGTTAATGTGAAAATGTTAAATGTACTATTGTGGCATTTCAGAATCAATTTACCTGTTTTGTTGTCCTGATCTGTAGCAGAAAATCAACATAGACATTAAAATTGAGGTGGTGTTGCTTTTCTGACCAGTTGTAGTGAAGCGTCTTATTGGCAAACAATGGTCACCTGCAGGTGGACTGTCATGAAGGTCCTGAAATGCAGAGCAGGTGTTGTCGTTCTGCTGTCAGTCCACTAGCTGTCCTCAATAATCCAACCTTCACTTTGGTGAGGTCCGTGAAAGGGCATGCTATTTTCTGATATGAGGTACTGTTTTGTCAGTTGAAGCTTCAATGGGAGACCAGCGCAGACGGAGAAAAATGCAGCTTTTCTCCACATTTCTGTCTGCCTTTACCTACAGCGCAGCGGTTGTCACTATCAACAATCTCACGTTGCCGTGGTAACCTATGTGGCTCAGCTCAACGCTCGTTAAAGCACCTGGTGCTCGTTAACATGTTTAAACACAGACGTATATTACGCCTGTTAACCAGGAATAAGTTTGTGCATAAATATCTGAAAAGAAATCTGTTGTAGGTGTGCCCCTTGTATGTAATATAATTAATCTCTGTAGAAGCTCAACATAATGTACACATGCCACCAGTGTTAGATTTTCTTATTTGCTTTAATGTGTCATTTAAACACAAAAAATTGGACAAGACATCAACCATGAGTGACAATCACTTTGCTGTGAATCAGATTCATATTTCACACTCTGTCAAGTTAAGACTATACTTTCAGGGATCATTTCTATAGTTTCTGACTTGAGAAATGTGTTTCTAAAGTGTCTAGTCTTGCTAACCACGATGATGAATTGTGATATTCTCTTCTGAGCATGAAGCTGAAAGAGAATAATGATTCAACTCATACGTTCTCTGTCATTGATGATTGTTCTTTGCTTCCATGTGGAGCTATGATGGAGAGAATATGGTCAGAGTGGTTTTATGTTGTTATTGTGAAAATATTGACTGGACTATTATACCAATTCTGAATCCATTTACCTGTTTTGTTGTCCTTATCTGTAGCAGAAAAACAACATAGACATTAAATTTGAGCTGTTGTTGCTTTTCTGACCAGTTGTAGTGGAGCATCTTATTAGCAAACAATGGTCACCTGCAGGTGGAATTTCAGGAGGGTCCTGAACCACAGAGAAGCTGGTGTAGTTCTCCTGTCAGTCCACTAGCTGTACTCAATAATTCAACCTTCACTTTGGTGAGGTCCATGATGGTCCATGCTATTTTCTGATATGAGGTACTATTTTGTCAGTTGAAGCTTAAACAGGAGACCAGCGCAGAAGGAGAAAAATGCAGCTTTTCTCCACATTTCTGTCTGCCTTTACCTACAGCGCAGCGGTTGTCACTATCAACAATCTCACGTTGCCGTGGTAACCTATGTGGCTCAGCTCAACGCTCGTTAAAGCACCTGGTGCTCGTTAACATGTTTAAACACAGACGTATATTACGCCTGTTAACCAGGAATAAGTTTGTGCATAAATATCTGAAAAGAAATCTGTTGTAGGTGTGCCCCTTGTATGTAATATAATGAATCTCTGTAGAAGCTCAACATAATGTACACATGCCACCAGTGTTAGATTTTCTTATTTGCTTTAATGTGTCATTTAAACACAAAAAATTGGACAAGACATCAACCATGAGTGACAATCACTTTGCTGTGAATCAGATTCATATTTCACACTCTGTCAAGTTAAGACTATACTTTCAGGGATCATTTCTATAGTTTCTGACTTGAGAAATGTGTTTCTAAAGTGTCTAGTCTCGCTAACCACGATGATGAATTGTGATATTCTCTTCTGAGCATAAAGCTGACAGAGAATAATGATTCAACTCATACGTTCTCTGTCATTGATGATTGTTCTTTGCTTCCATGCGGAGCTTTGATGGAGAGAATATGGTCAGAGTGGTTTAATGTTGTTAATGTGAAAATATTGAATGGACTATTATACCAATTCTGAATCCATTTACCTGTTTTGTTGTCCTTATCTGTAGCAGAAAAACAACATAGACATTAAATTTGAGGTGTTGTTGCTTTTCTGACCAATTGTAGTGGAGCATTTTATTAGCAAACAATGGTTACCTGCAGGTGGAATTTCAGGAGGGTCCTGAACCACAGAGAAGCTGGTGTAGTTCTCCTGTCAGTCCACTAGCTGTACTCAATAATTCAACCTTCACTTTGGTGAGGTCCATGATGGTCCATGCTATTTTCTGATATGAGGTACTATTTTGTCAGTTGTAGCTTAAACAGGAGACCAGCGCAGAAGGAGAAAAATGCAGCTTTTCTCCACATTTCTCTCTGCCTCTATCTACAGGGCAGCAGTTGTCATTGTCAACCATCTCACGTTGCCGTGGTAACCTTTGTGGCTCAGCTCACCGCTCGTTAAGGCACCTGGTGCTCGTTAGCATTGTTAAACACTGACATATCTTACACCTGATGAAGAGACATGAGTTTGTAAATAAATATCTGAAAAGACGTCTGTTGTAGGTGTGCCCCTTGTATGTTATATAATGAATCTCTGTAGAAGCTCAACATAATGTACACATGCCACCAGTATTGGATTTTCTAGTTATTTGCTATACTCTGTCATTTAAACAGGAACGTTTGGACAAGACATCAACCATGAGTGACAATCACTCTGCTGTGAATCAGATTCAATTTTCACACTCAGTCAAGTTAAGACTATACTTTCAGGGATCATTTCTATAGTTTCTGACTTGAGAAATGTGTTTCTAAAGTGTCTGGTCTCGCTAACCACGATGATGAATTGTGATATTCTCTTCTGAGCATGAAGCTGACGGAGAATAATGATTCAACTCATACGTTCTCTGTCATTGATGATTGTTCTTTGCTTCCATGTGGAGCTTTGATGGAGAGAATATGGTCAGAGTGGTTTAATGTTGTTAATGTGAAAATGTTAAATGGACTATTGTGGCATTTCAGAATCAATTTACCTGTTTTGTTGTCCTGATCTGTAGCAGAAAATCAACATAGACATTAAAATTGAGGTGGTGTTGCTTTTCTGACCAGTTGTAGTGAAGCGTCTTATTGGCAAACAATGGTCACCTGCAGGTGGACTGTCATGAAGGTCCTGAAATGCAGAGCAGGTGTTGTCGTTCTGCTGTCAGTCCATTAGCTGTCCTCAATAATCCAACCTTCACTTTGGTGAGGTCCGTGAAGGGGCATGCTATATTCTGATATGAGGTACTGTTTTGTCAGTTGAAGCTTCAATGGGAGACCAGCGCAGACGGAGAAAAATGCAGCTTTTCTCCACATTTCTGTCTGCCTTTACCTACAGCGCAGCGGTTGTCACTATCAACAATCTCACGTTGCCGTGGTAACCTATGTGGCTCAGCTCAACGCTCGTTAAAGCACCTGGTGCTCTTTAACATGTTTAAACACAGACGTATATTACGCCTGTTAACCAGGAATAAGTTTGTGCATAAATATCTGAAAAGAAATCTGATGTAGGTGTGCCCCTTGTATGTAATATAATGAATTTCTGTAGAAGCTCAACATAATGTACACATGCCACCAGTGTTAGATTTTCTTATTTGCTTTAATGTGTCATTTAAACACAAAAAATTGGACAAGACATCAACCATGAGTGACAATCACTTTGCTGTGAATCAGATTCATATTTCACACTCTGTCAAGTTAAGACTATACTTTCAGGGATCATTTCTATAGTTTCTGACTTGAGAAATGTGTTTCTAAAGTGTCTAGTCTCGCTAACCACGATGATGAATTGTGATATTCTCTTCTGAGCATGAAGCTGACAGAGAATAATGATTCAACTCATATGTTCTCTGTCATTGATGATTGTTCTTTGCTTCCATGTGGAGCTTTGATGGAGAGAATATGGTCAGAGTGGTTTAATGTTGTTAATGTGAAAATATTGAATGGACTATTATACCAATTCTGAATCCATTTACCTGTTTTGTTGTCCTTATCTGTAGCAGAAAAACAACAGACATTAAATTTGAGGTGTTGTTGCTTTTCTGACCAATTGTAGTGGAGCATTTTATTAGCAAACAATGGTCACCTGCAGGTGGAATTTCAGGAGGGTCCTGAACCACAGAGAAGCTGGTGTAGTTCTCCTGTCAGTCCACTAGCTGTACTCAATAATTCAACCTTCACTTTGGTGAGGTCCATGATGGTCCATGCTATTTTCTGATATGAGGTACTATTTTATCAGTTGAAGCTTAAACAGGAGACCAGCGCAGGAGGAGAAAAATGCAGCTTTTCTCCACATTTCTCTCTGCCTCTATCTACAGGGCAGCAGTTGTCATTGTCAACCATCTCACGTTGCCGTGGTAACCTTTGTGGCTCAGCTCACCGCTCGTTAAGGCACCTGGTGCTCGTTAGCATTGTTAAACACTGACATATCTTACACCTGATGAAGAGACATGAGTTTGTAAATAAATATCTGAAAAGACGTCTGTTGTAGCTGTGCCCCTTGTATGTTATATAATGAATCTCTGTAGAAGCTCAACATAATGTACACATGCCACCAGTATTGGATTTTCTAGTTATTTGCTATACTCTGTCATTTAAACAGGAACGTTTGGACAAGACATCAACCATGAGTGACAATCACTCTGCTGTGAATCAGATTCATTTTTCACACTCAGTCAAGTTAAGACTATACTTTCAGAGATCATTTCTATAGTTTCTGACTTGAGAAATGTGTTTCTAAAGTGTCTGGTCTCGCTAACCACGATGATGAATTGTGATATTCTCTTCTGAGCATGAAGCTGACGGATAATAATGATTCAACTCATACGTTCTCTGTCATTGATGATTGTTCTTTGCTTCCATGTGGAGCTTTGATGGAGAGAATATGGTCAGAGTGGTTTAATGTTGTTAATGTGAAAATGTTAAATGGACTATTGTGGCATTTCAGAATCAATTTACCTGTTTTGTTGTCCTGATCTGTAGCAGAAAATCAACATAGACATTAAAATTGAGGTGGTGTTGCTTTTCTGACCAGTTGTAGTGAAGCGTCTTATTGGCAAACAATGGTCACCTGCAGGTGGACTGTCACGAAGGTCCTGAAATGCAGAGCAGGTGTTGTCGTTCTGCTGTCAGTCCACTAGCTGTCCTCAATAATCCAACCTTCACTTTGGTGAGGTCCGTGAAGGGGCATGCTATTTTCTGATATGAGGTACTGTTTTGTCAGTTGAAGCTTCAATGGGAGACCAGCGCAGACGGAGAAAAATGCAGCTTTTCTCCACATTTCTGTCTGCCTTTACCTACAGCGCAGCGGTTGTGACTATCAACAATCTCACATTGCCGTGGTAACCTATGTGGCTCAGCTCAACGCTCGTTAAAGCACCTGGTGCTCGTTAACATGTTTAAACACAGACGTATATTACGCCTGTTAACCAGGAATAAGTTTGTGCATAAATATCTGAAAAGAAATCTGTTGTAGGTGTGCCCCTTGTATGTAATATAATGAATCTCTGTAGAAGCTCAACATAATGTACACATGCCACCAGTGTTAGATTTTCTTATTTGCTTTAATGTGTCATTTAAACACAAAAAATTGGACAAGACATCAACCATGAGTGACAATCACTTTGCTGTGAATCAGATTCATATTTCACACTCTGTCAATTAAGACTATACTTTCAGGGATCATTTCTATAGTTTCTCACTTGAGAAATGTGTTTCTAAAGTGTCTAGTCTTGCTAACCACGATGATGAATTGTGATATTCTCTTCTGAGCATGAAGCTGACAGAGAATAATGATTCAACTCATACGTTCTCTGTCATTGATGATTGTTCTTTGCTTCCATGTGGAGCTTTGATGGGGAGAATATGGTCAGAGTGGTTTAATGTTGTTAATGTGAAAATACGGAATGGACTATTATACCAATTCTGAATCCATTTACCTATTTTGTTGTTCTTATCTGTAGCAGAAAAACAACATAGACATTAAATTTGAGGTGTTGTTGCTTTTCTGACCAGTTGTAGTGGAGCATCTTATTAGCAAACAATGGTCACCTGCAGGTGGAATTTCAGGAGGGTCCTGAACCACAGAGAAGCTGGTGTAGTTCTCCTGTCAGTCCACTAGCTGTACTCAATAATTCAACCTTCACTTTGGTGAGGTCCATGATGGTCCATGCTATTTTCTGATATGAGGTACTATTTTGTCAGTTGAAGCTTAAACAGGAGACCAGCGCAGAAGGAGAAAAATGCAGCTTTTCTCCACATTTCTCTCTGCCTCTATCTACAGGGCAGCAGTTGTCATTGTCAACCATCTCACGTTGCCGTGGTAACCTTTGTGGCTCAGCTCACCGCTCGTTAAGGCACCTGGTGCTCGTTAGCATTGTTAAACACTGACATATCTTACACCTGATGAAAAAACATGAGTTTGTAAATAAATATCTGAAAAGACGTCTGTTGTAGGTGTGCCCCTTGTATGTTATATAATGAATCTCTGTAGAAGCTCAACATAATGTACACATGCCACCAGTATTGGATTTTCTAGTTATTTGCTATACTCTGTCATTTAAACAGGAACGTTTGGACAAGACATCAACCATGAGTGACAATCACTCTGCTGTGAATCAGATTCATTTTTCACACTCAGTCAAGTTAAGACTATACTTTCTGGGATCATTTCTATAGTTTCTGACTTGAGAAATGTGTTTCTAAAGTGTCTGGTCTCGCTAACCACGATGATGAAATGTGATATTCTCTTCTGAGCATGAAGCTGACGGAGAATAATGATTCAACTCATACGTTCTCTGTCATTGATGATTGTTCTTTGCTTCCATGTGGAGCTTTGATGGAGAGAATATGGTCAGAGTGGTTTAATGTTGTTAATGTGAAAATGTTAAATGGACTATTGTGGCATTTCAGAATCAATTTACCTGTTTTGTTGTTCTGATCTGTAGCAGAAAATCAACATAGACATTAAACTTGAGGTGGTGTTGCTTTTCTGACCAGTTGTAGTGAAGCGTCTTATTGGCAAACAATGGTCACCTGCAGGTGGACTGTCATGAAGGTCCTGAAATGCAGAGCAGGTGTTGTCGTTCTGCTGTCAGTCCACTAGCTGTCCTCAATAATCCAACCTTCACTTTGGTGAGGTCCGTGAAGGGGCATGCTATTTTCTGATATGAGGTACTGTTTTGTCAGTTGAAGCTTCAATGGGAGACCAGCGCAGACGGAGAAAAATGCAGCTTTTCTCCACATTTCTGTCTGCCTTTACCTACAGCGCAGCGGTTGTCACTATCAACAATCTCACGTTGCCCTGGTAACCTATGTGGCTCAGCTCAACGCTCGTTAAAGCACCTGGTGCTCGTTAACATGTTTAAACACAGACGTATATTACGCCTGTTAACCAGGAATAAGTTTGTGCATAAATATCTGAAAAGAAATCTGTTGTAGGTGTGCCCCTTGTATGTAATATAATGAATTTCTGTAGAAGCTCAACATAATGTACACGTGCCACCAGTGTTAGATTTTCTTATTTGCTTTAATGTGTCATTTAAACACAAAAAATTGGACAAGACATCAACCATGAGTGACAATCACTTTGCTGTGAATCAGATTCATATTTCACACTCTGTCAAGTTAAGACTATACTTTCAGGGATCATTTCTATAGTTTCTGACTTGAGAAATGTGTTTCTAAAGTGTCTGGTCTCGCTAACCACGATGATGAATTGTGATATTCTCTTCTGAGCATGAAGCTGACGGAGAATAATGATTCAACTCATACGTTCTCTGTCATTGATGATTGTTCTTTGCTTCCATGTGGTGCTTTGATGGAGAGAATATGGTCAGAGTGGTTTAATGTTGTTAATGTGCAAATGTTAAATGGACTATTATACCAATTCTGAATCCATTTACCTGTTTTGTTGTCCTTATCTGTAGCAGAAAAACAACATAGACATTAAATTTGAGGTGTTGTTGCTTTTCTGACCAATTGTAGTGGAGCATCTTATTAGCAAACAATGGTCACCTGCAGGTGGAATTTCAGGAGGGTCCTGAACCACAGAGAAGCTGGTGTAGTTCTCCTGTCAGTCCACTAGCTGTACTCAATAATTCAACCTTCACTTTGGTGAGGTCCATGATGGTCCATGCTATTTTCTGATATGAGGTACTATTTTGTCAGTTGTAGCTTAAACAGGAGACCAGCGCAGAAGGAGAAAAATGCAGCTTTTCTCCACATTTCTCTCTGCCTCTATCTACAGGGCAGCAGTTGTCATTGTCAACCATCTCACGTTGCCGTGGTAACCTTTGTGGCTCAGCTCACCGCTCGTTAAGGCACCTGGTGCTCGTTAGCATTGTTAAACACTGACATATCTTACACCTGATGAAGAGACATGAGTTTGTAAATAAATATCTGAAAAGACGTCTGTTGTAGGTGTGCCCCTTGTATGTTATATAATGAATCTCTGTAGAAGCTCAACATAATGTACACATGCCACCAGTATTGGATTTTGTAGTTATTTGCTATACTCTGTCATTTAAACAGGAACGTTTGGACAAGACATCAACCATGAGTGACAATCACTCTGCTGTGAATCAGATTCATTTTTCACACTCAGTCAAGTTAAGACTATACTTTCAGGGATCATTTCTATAGTTTCTGACTTGAGAAATGTGTTTCTAAAGTGTCTGGTCTCGCTAACCACGATGATGAATTGTGATATTCTCTTCTGAGCATGAAGCTGATGGAGAATAATGATTCAACTCATACGTTCTCTGTCATTGATGATTGTTCTTTGCTTCCATGTGGAGCTTTGATGGAGAGAATATGGTCAGAGTGGTTTAATGTTGTTAATGTGAAAATGTTAAAAGGACTATTGTGGCATTTCAGAATCAATTTACCTGTTTTGTTGTTCTGATCTGTAGCAGAAAATCAACATAGACATTAAACTTGAGGTGGTGTTGCTTTTCTGACCGGTTGTAGTGAAGCGTCTTATTGGCAAACAATGGTCACCTGCAGGTGGCCTGTCATGAAGGTCCTGAAATGCAGAGCAGGTGTTGTCGTTCTGCTGTCAGTCCACTAGCTGTCCTCAATAATCCAACCTTCACTTTGGTGAGGTCCGTGAAGGGGCATGCTATTTTCTGATATGAGGTACTGTTTTGTCAGTTGAAGCTTCAATGGGAGACCAGCGCAGACGGAGAAAAATGCAGCTTTTCTCCACATTTCTGTCTGCCTTTACCTACAGCGCAGCGGTTGTCACTATCAACAATCTCACGTTGCCCTGGTAACCTATGTGGCTCAGCTCAACGCTCGTTAAAGCACCTGGTGCTCGTTAACATGTTTAAACACAGACGTATATTACGCCTGTTAACCAGGAATAAGTTTGTGCATAAATATCTGAAAAGAAATCTGTTGTAGGTGTGCCCCTTGTATGTAATATAATTAATCTCTGTAGAAGCTCAACATAATGTACACATGCCACCAGTGTTAGATTTTCTTTTTTGCTTTAATGTGTCATTTAAACACAAAAAATTGGACAAGACATCAACCATGAGTGACAATCACTTTGCTGTGAATCAGATTCATATTTCACACTCTGTCAAGTTAAGACTATACTTTCAGGGATCATTTCTATAGTTTCTGCCTTGAGAAATGTGTTTCTAAAGTGTCTAGTCTCGCTAACCATGATGATGAATTGTGATATTCTCTTCTGAGCATGAAGCTGACAGAGAATAATGATTCAACTCATATGTTCTCTGTCATTGATCATTGTTCTTTGCTTCCATGTGGAGCTTTGATGGAGAGAATATGGTCAGAGTGGTTTAAGGTTGTTAATGTGAAAATATTGAATGGACTATTATACCAATTCTGAATCAATTCACCTGTTTTGTTGTCCTTATCTGTAGCAGAAAAACAACATAGACATTAAATTTGAGGTGTTGTTGCTTTTCTGACCAGTTGTAGTGGAGCATCTTATTAGCAAACAATGGTCACCTGCAGGTGGAATTTCAGGAGGGTCCTGAACCACAGAGAAGCTGGTGTAGTTCTCCTGTCAGTCCACTAGCTGTACTCAATAATTCAACCTTCACTTTGGTGAGGTCCATGATGGTCCATGCTATTTTCTGATATGAGGTACTATTTTGTCAGTTGTAGCTTAAACAGGAGACCAGCGCAGAAGGAGAAAAATGCAGCTTTTCTCCACATTTCTCTCTGCCTCTATCTACAGGGCAGCAGTTGTCATTGTCAACCATCTCACGTTGCCGTGGTAACCTTTGTGGCTCAGCTCACCGCTCGTTAAGGCACCTGGTGCTCGTTAGCATTGTTAAACACTGACATATCTTACACCTGATGAAGAGACATGAGTTTGTAAATAAATATCTGAAAAGACGTCTGTTGTAGGTGTGCCCCTTGTATGTTATATAATGAATCTCTGTAGAAGCTCAACATAATGTACACATGCCACCAGTATTGGATTTTGTAGTTATTTGCTATACTCTGTCATTTAAACAGGAACGTTTGGACAAGACATCAACCATGAGTGACAATCACTCTGCTGTGAATCAGATTCATTTTTCACACTCAGTCAAGTTAAGACTATACTTTCAGGGATCATTTCTATAGTTTCTGACTTGAGAAATGTGTTTCTAAAGTGTCTGGTCTCGCTAACCACGATGATGAATTGTGATATTCTCTTCTGAGCATGAAGCTGATGGAGAATAATGATTCAACTCATACGTTCTCTGTCATTGATGATTGTTCTTTGCTTCCATGTGGAGCTTTGATGGAGAGAATATGGTCAGAGTGGTTTAATGTTGTTAATGTGAAAATGTTAAAAGGACTATTGTGGCATTTCAGAATCAATTTACCTGTTTTGTTGTTCTGATCTGTAGCAGAAAATCAACATAGACATTAAACTTGAGGTGGTGTTGCTTTTCTGACCGGTTGTAGTGAAGCGTCTTATTGGCAAACAATGGTCACCTGCAGGTGGCCTGTCATGAAGGTCCTGAAATGCAGAGCAGGTGTTGTCGTTCTGCTGTCAGTCCACTAGCTGTCCTCAATAATCCAACCTTCACTTTGGTGAGGTCCGTGAAGGGGCATGCTATTTTCTGATATGAGGTACTGTTTTGTCAGTTGAAGCTTCAATGGGAGACCAGCGCAGACGGAGAAAAATGCAGCTTTTCTCCACATTTCTGTCTGCCTTTACCTACAGCGCAGCGGTTGTCACTATCAACAATCTCACGTTGCCCTGGTAACCTATGTGGCTCAGCTCAACGCTCGTTAAAGCACCTGGTGCTCGTTAACATGTTTAAACACAGACGTATATTACGCCTGTTAACCAGGAATAAGTTTGTGCATAAATATCTGAAAAGAAATCTGTTGTAGGTGTGCCCCTTGTATGTAATATAATTAATCTCTGTAGAAGCTCAACATAATGTACACATGCCACCAGTGTTAGATTTTCTTTTTTGCTTTAATGTGTCATTTAAACACAAAAAATTGGACAAGACATCAACCATGAGTGACAATCACTTTGCTGTGAATCAGATTCATATTTCACACTCTGTCAAGTTAAGACTATACTTTCAGGGATCATTTCTATAGTTTCTGCCTTGAGAAATGTGTTTCTAAAGTGTCTAGTCTCGCTAACCATGATGATGAATTGTGATATTCTCTTCTGAGCATGAAGCTGACAGAGAATAATGATTCAACTCATATGTTCTCTGTCATTGATCATTGTTCTTTGCTTCCATGTGGAGCTTTGATGGAGAGAATATGGTCAGAGTGGTTTAAGGTTGTTAATGTGAAAATATTGAATGGACTATTATACCAATTCTGAATCAATTCACCTGTTTTGTTGTCCTTATCTGTAGCAGAAAAACAACATAGACATTAAATTTGAGGTGTTGTTGCTTTTCTGACCAGTTGTAGTGGAGCATCTTATTAGCAAACAATGGTCACCTGCAGGTGGAATTTCAGGAGGGTCCTGAACCACAGAGAAGCTGGTGTAGTTCTCCTGTCAGTCCACTAGCTGTACTCAATAATTCAACCATCACTTTGGTGAGGTCCATGATGGTCCATGCTATTTTCTGATATGAGGTACTATTTTGTCAGTTGAAGCTTAAACAGGAGACCAGCGCAGAAGAAGAAAAATGCAGCTTTTCTCCACATTTCTATCTGCCTCTATCTACAGGGCAGCAGTTGTCATTGTCAACCATCTCACGTTGCCATGGTAACCTTTGTGGCTCAGCTCACCGCTCGTTAAGGCACCTGGTGCTCGTTAGCATTGTTAAACACTGACATATCTTACACCTGATGAAGAGACATGAGTTTGTAAATAAATATCTGAAAAGACGTCTGTTGTAGGTGTGCCCCTTGTATGTTATACAATGAATCTCTGTAGAAGCTCAACATAATGTACACATGCCACCAGTATTGGATTTTCTAGTTATTTGCTATACTCTGTCATTTAAACAGGAACGTTTGGACAAGACATCAACCATGAGTGACAATCACTCTGCTGTGAATCAGATTCATTTTTCACACTCAGTCAAGTTAAGACTATACTTTCAGGGATCATTTCTATAGTTTCTGACTTGAGAAATGTGTTTCTAAAGTGTCTGGTCTCGCTAACCACGATGATGAATTGTGATATTCTCTTCTGAGCATGAAGCTGACGGAGAATAATGATTCAACTCATACGTTCTCTGTCATTGATGATTGTTCTTTGCTTCCATGTGGAGCTTTGATGGAGAGAATATGGTCAGAGTGGTTTAATGTTGTTAATGTGAAAATGTTAAATGGACTATTGTGGCATTTCAGAATCAAATTACCTGTTTTGTTGTCCTGATCTGTAGCAGAAAATCAACATAGACATTAAAATTGAGGTGGTGTTGCTTTTCTGACCAGTTGTAGTGAAGCGTCTTATTGGCAAACAATGGTCACCTGCAGGTGGACTGTCATGAAGGTCCTGAAATGCAGAGCAGGTGTTGTCGTTCTGCTGTCAGTCCACTAGCTGTCCTCAATAATCCAACCTTCACTTTGGTGAGGTCCGTGAAGGGGCATGCTATATTCTGATATGAGGTACTGTTTTGTCAGTTGAAGCTTCAATGGGAGACCAGCGCAGACGGAGAAAAATGCAGCTTTTCTCCACATTTCTGTCTGCCTTTACCTACAGCGCAGCGGTTGTCACTATCAACAATCTCACGTTGCCGTGGTAACCTATGTGGCTCAGCTCAACGCTCGTTAAAGCACCTGGTGCTCGTTAACATGTTTAAACACAGACGTATATTACGCCTGTTAACCAGGAATAAGTTTGTGCATAAATATCTGAAAAGAAATCTGATGTAGGTGTGCCCCTTGTATGTAATATAATGAATCTCTGTAGAAGCTCAACATAATGTACACATGCCACCAGTGTTAGATTTTCTTATTTGCTTTAATGTGTCATTTAAACACAAAAAATTGGACAAGACATCAACCATGAGTGACAATCACTTTGCTGTGAATCAGATTCATATTTCACACTCAGTCAAGTTAAGACTATACTTTCAGGGATCATTTCTATAGTTTCTGCCTTGAGAAATGTGTTTCTAAAGTGTCTAGTCTCGCTAACCACGATGATGAATTGTGATATTCTCTTCTGAGCATGAAGCTGACAGAGAATAATGATTCAACTCATATGTTCTCTGTCATTGATGATTGTTCTTTGCTTCCATGTGGAGCTTTGATGGAGAGAATATGGTCAGAGTGGTTTAAGGTTGTTAATGTGAAAATATTGAATGGACTATTATACCAATTCTGAATCAATTCACCTGTTTTGTTGTCCTTATCTGTAGCAGAAAAACAACATAGACATTAAATTTGAGGTGTTGTTGCTTTTCTGACCAGTTGTAGTGGAGCATCTTATTAGCAAACAATGGTCACCTGCAGGTGGAATTTCAGGAGGGTCCTGAACCACAGAGAAGCTGGTGTAGTTCTCCTGTCAGTCCACTAGCTGTACTCAATAATTCAACCATCACTTTGGTGAGGTCCATGATGGTCCATGCTATTTTCTGATATGAGGTACTATTTTGTCAGTTGAAGCTTAAACAGGAGACCAGCGCAGAAGAAGAAAAATGCAGCTTTTCTCCACATTTCTATCTGCCTCTATCTACAGGGCAGCAGTTGTCATTGTCAACCATCTCACGTTGCCATGGTAACCTTTGTGGCTCAGCTCACCGCTCGTTAAGGCACCTGGTGCTCGTTAGCATTGTTAAACACTGACATATCTTACACCTGATGAAGAGACATGAGTTTGTAAATAAATATCTGAAAAGACGTCTGTTGTAGGTGTGCCCCTTGTATGTTATACAATGAATCTCTGTAGAAGCTCAACATAATGTACACATGCCACCAGTATTGGATTTTCTAGTTATTTGCTATACTCTGTCATTTAAACAGGAACGTTTGGACAAGACATCAACCATGAGTGACAATCACTCTGCTGTGAATCAGATTCATTTTTCACACTCAGTCAAGTTAAGACTATACTTTCAGGGATCATTTCTATAGTTTCTGACTTGAGAAATGTGTTTCTAAAGTGTCTGGTCTCGCTAACCACGATGATGAATTGTGATATTCTCTTCTGAGCATGAAGCTGACAGAGAATAATGATTCAACTCATATGTTCTCTGTCATTGATGATTGTTCTTTGCTTCCATGTGGAGCTTTGATGGAGAGAATATGGTCAGAGTGGTTTAATGTTGTTAATGTGAAAATGTTAAATGGACTATTGTGGCATTTCAGAATCAATTTACCTGTTTTGTTGTCCTGATCTGTAGCAGAAAATCAACATAGACATTAAAATTGAGGTGGTGTTGCTTTTCTGACCAGTTGTAGTGAAGCGTCTTATTGGCAAACAATGGTCACCTGCAGGTGGACTGTCATGAAGGTCCTGAAATGCAGAGCAGGTGTTGTCGTTCTGCTGTCAGTCCACTAGCTGTCCTCAATAATCCAACCTTCACTTTGGTGAGGTCCGTGAAAGGGCATGCTATTTTCTGATATGAGGTACTGTTTTGTCAGTTGAAGCTTAAACAGGAGACCAGCGCAGAAGGAGAAAAATGCAGCTTTTCTCCACATTTCTGTCTGCCTTTACCTACAGCGCAGCGGTTGTCACTATCAACAATCTCACGTTGCCGTGGTAACCTATGTGGCTCAGCTCAACGCTCGTTAAAGCACCTGGTGCTCGTTAACATTTTTAAACACAGACGTATATTACGCCTGTTAACCAGGAATAAGTTTGTGCATAAATATCTGAAAAGAAATCTGTTGTAGGTGTGCCCCTTGTATGTAATATAATGAATCTCTGTAGAAGCTCAACATAATGTACCCATGCCACCAGTGTTAGATTTTCTTATTTGCTTTAATGTGTCATTTAAACACAAAAAATTGGACAAGACATCAACCATGAGTGACATTCACTTTGCTGTGAATCAGATTCATATTTCACAGTCTGTCAAGTTAAGACTATACTTTCAGGGATCATTTCTATAGTTTCTGACTTGAGAAATGTGTTTCTAAAGTGTCTAGTCTCGCTAACCACGATGATGAATTGTGATATTCTCTTCTGAGCATGAAGCTGACAGAGAATAATGATTCAACTCATACGTTCTCTGTCATTGATGATTGTTCTTTGCTTCCATGTGGAGCTTTGATGGAGAGAATATGGTCAGAGTGGTTTAATGTTGTTAATGTGAAAATATTGAATGGACTATTATACCAATTCTGAATCCATTTACCTGTTTTGTTGTCCTTATCTGTAGCAGAAAAACAACATAGACATTACATTTGAGGTGTTGTTGCTTTTCTGACCAATTGTAGTGGAGCATCTTATTAGCAAACAATGGTTACCTGCAGGTGGAATTTCAGGAGGGTCCTGAACCACAGAGAAGCTGGTGTAGTTCTCCTGTCAGTCCACTAGCTGTACTCAATAATTCAACCTTCACTTTGGTGAGGTCCATGATGGTCCATGCTATTTTCTGATATGAGGTACTATTTTGTCAGTTGTAGCTTAAACAGGAGACCAGCGCAGAAGGAGAAAAATGCAGCTTTTCTCCACATTTCTCTCTGCCTCTATCTACAGGGCAGCAGTTGTCATTGTCAACCATCTCACGTTGCCGTGGTAACCTTTGTGGCTCAGCTCACCGCTCGTTAAGGCACCTGGTGCTCGTTAGCATTGTTAAACACTGACATATCTTACACCTGATGAAGAGACATGAGTTTGTAAATAAATATCTGAAAAGACGTCTGTTGTAGGTGTGCCCCTTGTATGTTATACAATGAATCTCTGTAGAAGCTCAACATAATGTACACATGCCACCAGTATTGGATTTTCTAGTTATTTGCTATACTCTGTCATTTAAACAGGAACGTTTGGACAAGACATCAACCATGAGTGACAATCACTCTGCTGTGAATCAGATTCATTTTTCACACTCAGTCAAGTTAAGACTATACTTTCAGGGATCATTTCTATAGTTTCTGACTTGAGAAATGTGTTTCTAAAGTGTCTGGTCTCGCTAACCACGATGATGAATTGTGATATTCTCTTCTGAGCATGAAGCTGACGGAGAATAATGATTCAACTCATACGTTCTCTGTCATTGATGATTGTTCTTTGCTTCCATGTGGAGCTTTGATGGAGAGAATATGGTCAGAGTGGTTTAATGTTGTTAATGTGAAAATGTTAAATGGACTATTGTGGCATTTCAGAATCAATTTACCTGTTTTGTTGTCCTGATCTGTAGCAGAAAATCAACATAGACATTAAAATTGAGGTGGTGTTGCTTTTCTGACCAGTTGTAGTGAAGCGTCTTATTAGCAAACAATGGTCACCTGCAGGTGGACTGTCATGAAGGTCCTGAAATGCAGAGCAGGTGTTGTCGTTCTGCTGTCAGTCCACTAGCTGTCCTCAATAATCCAACCTTCACTTTGGTGAGGTCCGTGAAGGGGCATGCTATTTTCTGATATGAGGTACTGTTTTGTCAGTTGAAGCTTCAATGGGAGACCAGCGCAGACGGAGAAAAATGCAGCTTTTCTCCACATTTCTGTCTGCCTTTACCTACAGCGCAGCGGTTGTCACTATCAACAATCCCACGTTGCCGTGGTAACCTATGTGGCTCAGCTCAACGCTCGTTAAAGCACCTGGTGCTCGTTAACATGTTTAAACACAGACGTATATTACGCCTGTTAACCAGGAATAAGTTTGTGCATAAATATCTGAAAAGAAATCTGTTGTAGGTGTGCCCCATGTATGTAATATAATTAATCTCTGTAGAAGCTCAACATAATGTACACATGCCACCAGTGTTAGATTTTCTTATTTGCTTTAATGTGTCATTTAAACACAAAAAATTGGACAAGACATCAACCATGAGTGACAATCACTTTGCTGTGAATCAGATTCATATTTCACACTCTGTCAAGTTAAGACTATACTTTCAGGGATCATTTCTATAGTTTCTGACTTGAGAAATGTGTTTCTAAAGTGTCTAGTCTCGCTAACCATGATGATGAATTGTGATATTCTCTTCTGAGCATGAAGCTGAAAGAGAATAATGATTCAACTCATACGTTCTCTGTCATTGATGATTGTTCTTTGCTTCCATGTGGAGCTATGATGGAGAGAATATGGTCAGAGTGGTTTAATGTTGTTATTGTGAAAATATTGACTGGACTATTATACCAATTCTGAATCCATTTACCTGTTTTGTTGTCCTTATCTGTAGCAGAAAAACAACATAGACATTAAATTTGAGCTGTTGTTGCTTTTCTGACCAGTTGTAGTGGAGCATCTTATTAGCAAACAATGGTCACCTGCAGGTGGAATTTCAGGAGGGTCCTGAACCACAGAGAAGCTGGTGTAGTTCTCCTGTCAGTCCACTAGCTGTACTCAATAATTCAACCTTCACTTTGGTGAGGTCCATGATGGTCCATGCTATTTTCTGATATGAGGTACTATTTTGTCAGTTGAAGCTTAAAAAGAAGACCAGCGCAGAAGGAGATAAATGCAGCTTTTCTCCACATTTCTCTCTGCCTCTATCTACAGGGCAGCAGTTGTCATTGTCAACCATCTCACGTTGCCGTGGTAACCTTTGTGGCTCAGCTCACCGCTCGTTAAGGCACCTGGTGCTCGTTAGCATTGTTAAACACTGACATATCTTACACCTGATGAAGAGACATGAGTTTGTAAATAAATATCTGAAAAGACGTCTGTTGTAGCTGTGCCCCTTGTATGTTATATAATGAATCTCTGTAGAAGCTCAACATAATGTACACATGCCACCAGTATTGGATTTTCTAGTTATTTGCTATACTCTGTCATTTAAACAGGAACGTTTGGACAAGACATCAACCATGAGTGACAATCACTCTGCTGTGAATCAGATTCATTTTTCACACTCAGTCAAGTTAAGACTATACTTTCAGGGATCATTTCTATAGTTTCTGACTTGAGAAATGTGTTTCTAAAGTGTCTGGTCTCGCTAACCACGATGATGAATTGTGATATTCTCTTCTGAGCATGAAGCTGACGGATAATAATGATTCAACTCATACGTTCTCTGTCATTGATGATTGTTCTTTGCTTCCATGTGGAGCTTTGATGGAGAGAATATGGTCAGAGTGGTTTAATGTTGTTAATGTGAAAATGTTAAATGGACTATTGTGGCATTTCAGAATCAATTTACCTGTTTTGTTGTCCTGATCTGTAGCAGAAAATCAACATAGACATTAAAATTGAGGTGGTGTTGCTTTTCTGACCAGTTGTAGTGAAGCGTCTTATTGGCAAACAATGGTCACCTGCAGGTGGACTGTCATGAAGGTCCTGAAATGCAGAGCAGGTGTTGTCGTTCTGCTGTCAGTCCACTAGCTGTCCTCAATAATCCAACCTTCACTTTGGTGAGGTCCGTGAAGGGGCATGCTATTTTCTGATATGAGGTACTGTTTTGTCAGTTGAAGCTTCAATGGGAGACCAGCGCAGACGGAGAAAAATGCAGCTTTTCTCCACATTTCTGTCTGCCTTTACCTACAGCGCAGCGGTTGTCACTATCAACAATCTCACGTTGCCGTGGTAACCTATGTGGCTCAGCTCAACGCTCGTTAAAGCACCTGGTGCTCGTTAACATGTTTAAACACAGACGTATATTACGCCTGTTAACCAGGAATAAGTTTGTGCATAAATATCTGAAAAGAAATCTGTTGTAGGTGTGCCCCTTGTATGTAATATAATGAATCTCTGTAGAAGCTCAACATAATGTACACATGCCACCAGTGTTAGATTTTCTTATTTGCTTTAATGTGTCATTTAAACACAAAAAATTGGACAAGACATCAACCATGAGTGACAATCACTTTGCTGTGAATCAGATTCATATTTCACACTCTGTCAATTAAGACTATACTTTCAGGGATCATTTCTATAGTTTCTGACTTGAGAAATGTGTTTCTAAAGTGTCTAGTCTCGCTAACCACGATGATGAATTGTGATATTCTCTTCTGAGCATGAAGCTGACAGAGAATAATGATTCAACTCATACGTTCTCTGTCATTGATGATTGTTCTTTGCTTCCATGTGGAGCTTTGATGGAGAGAATATGGTCAGAGTGGTTTAATGTTGTTAATGTGAAAATACTGAATGGACTATTATACCAATTCTGAATCCATTTACCTATTTTGTTGTCCTTATCTGTAGCAGAAAAACAACATAGACATTAAATTTGAGGTGTTGTTGCTTTTCTGACCAGTTGTAGTGGAGCATCTTATTAGCAAACAATGGTCACCTGAGGGTGGAATTTCAGGAGGGTCCTGAACCACAGAGAAGCTGGTGTAGTTCTCCTGTCAGTCCACTAGCTGTACTCAATAATTCAACCTTCACTTTGGTGAGGTCCATGATGGTCCATGCTATTTTTTGATATGAGGTACTATTTTGTCAGTTGAAGCTTAAACAGGAGACCAGCGCAGAAGGAGAAAAATGCAGCTTTTCTCCACATTTCTCTCTGCCTCTATCTACAGGGCAGCAGTTGTCATTGTCAACCATCTCACGTTGCCGTGGTAACCTTTGTGGCTCAGCTCACCGCTCGTTAAGGCACCTGGTGCTCGTTAGCATTGTTAAACACTGACATATCTTACACCTGATGAAGAGACATGAGTTTGTAAATAAATATCTGAAAAGACGTCTGTTGTAGGTGTGCCCCTTGTATGTTATATAATGAATCTCTGTAGAAGCTCAACATAATGTACACATGCCACCAGTATTGGATTTTCTAGTTATTTGCTATACTCTGTCATTTAAACAGGAACGTTTGGACAAGACATCAACCATGAGTGACAATCACTCTGCTGTGAATCAGATTCATTTTTCACACTCAGTCAAGTTAAGACTATACTTTCAGGGATCATTTCTATAGTTTCTGACTTGAGAAATGTGTTTCTAAAGTGTCTGGTCTCGCTAACCACGATGATGAAATGTGATATTCTCTTCTGAGCATGAAGCTGACGGAGAATAATGATTCAACTCATACGTTCTCTGTCATTGATGATTGTTCTTTGCTTCCATGTGGAGCTTTGATGGAGAGAATATGGTCAGAGTGGTTTAATGTTGTTAATGTGAAAATGTTAAATGGACTATTGTGGCATTTCAGAATCAATTTACCTGTTTTGTTGTTCTGATCTGTAGCAGAAAATCAACATAGACATTAAACTTGAGGTGGTGTTGCTTTTCTGACCAGTTGTAGTGAAGCGTCTTATTGGCAAACAATGGTCACCTGCAGGTGGACTGTCATGAAGGTCCTGAAATGCAGAGCAGGTGTTGTCGTTCTGCTGTCAGTCCACTAGCTGTCCTCAATAATCCAACCTTCACTTTGGTGAGGTCCGTGAAGGGGCATGCTATTTTCTGATATGAGGTACTGTTTTGTCAGTTGAAGCTTCAATGGGAGACCAGCGCAGACGGAGAAAAATGCAGCTTTTCTCCACATTTCTGTCTGCCTTTACCTACAGCGCAGCGGTTGTCACTATCAACAATCTCACGTTGCCCTGGTAACCTATGTGGCTCAGCTCAACGCTCGTTAAAGCACCTGGTGCTCGTTAACATGTTTAAACACAGACGTATATTACGCCTGTTAACCAGGAATAAGTTTGTGCATAAATATCTGAAAAGAAATCTGTTGTAGGTGTGCCCCATGTATGTAATATAATTAATCTCTGTAGAAGCTCAACATAATGTACACATGCCACCAGTGTTAGATTTTCTTATTTGCTTTAATGTGTCATTTAAACACAAAAAATTGGACAAGACATCAACCATGAGTGACAATCACTTTGCTGTGAATCAGATTCATATTTCACACTCTGTCAAGTTAAGACTATACTTTCAGGGATCATTTCTATAGTTTCTGACTTGAGAAATGTGTTTCTAAAGTGTCTAGTCTCGCTAACCATGATGATGAATTGTGATATTCTCTTCTGAGCATGAAGCTGAAAGAGAATAATGATTCAACTCATACGTTCTCTGTCATTGATGATTGTTCTTTGCTTCCATGTGGAGCTATGATGGAGAGAACATGGTCAGAGTGGTTTAATGTTGTTATTGTGAAAATATTGACTGGACTATTATACCAATTCTGAATCCATTTACCTGTTTTGTTGTCCTTATCTGTAGCAGAAAAACAACATAGACATTAAATTTGAGCTGTTGTTGCTTTTCTGACCAGTTGTAGTGGAGCATCTTATTAGCAAACAATGGTCACCTGCAGGTGGAATTTCAGGAGGGTCCTGAACCACAGAGAAGCTGGTGTAGTTCTCCTGTCAGTCCACTAGCTGTACTCAATAATTCAACCTTCACTTTGGTGAGGTCCATGATGGTCCATGCTATTTTCTGATATGAGGTACTATTTTGTCAGTTGAAGCTTAAAAAGAAGACCAGCGCAGAAGGAGATAAATGCAGCTTTTCTCCACATTTCTCTCTGCCTCTATCTACAGGGCAGCAGTTGTCATTGTCAACCATCTCACGTTGCCGTGGTAACCTTTGTGGCTCAGCTCACCGCTCGTTAAGGCACCTGGTGCTCGTTAGCATTGTTAAACACTGACATATCTTACACCTGATGAAGAGACATGAGTTTGTAAATAAATATCTGAAAAGACGTCTGTTGTAGCTGTGCCCCTTGTATGTTATATAATGAATCTCTGTAGAAGCTCAACATAATGTACACATGCCACCAGTATTGGATTTTCTAGTTATTTGCTATACTCTGTCATTTAAACAGGAACGTTTGGACAAGACATCAACCATGAGTGACAATCACTCTGCTGTGAATCAGATTCATTTTTCACACTCAGTCAAGTTAAGACTATACTTTCAGGGATCATTTCTATAGTTTCTGACTTGAGAAATGTGTTTCTAAAGTGTCTGGTCTCGCTAACCACGATGATGAATTGTGATATTCTCTTCTGAGCATGAAGCTGACGGATAATAATGATTCAACTCATACGTTCTCTGTCATTGATGATTGTTCTTTGCTTCCATGTGGAGCTTTGATGGAGAGAATATGGTCAGAGTGGTTTAATGTTGTTAATGTGAAAATGTTAAATGGACTATTGTGGCATTTCAGAATCAATTTACCTGTTTTGTTGTCCTGATCTGTAGCAGAAAATCAACATAGACATTAAAATTGAGGTGGTGTTGCTTTTCTGACCAGTTGTAGTGAAGCGTCTTATTGGCAAACAATGGTCACCTGCAGGTGGACTGTCATGAAGGTCCTGAAATGCAGAGCAGGTGTTGTCGTTCTGCTGTCAGTCCACTAGCTGTCCTCAATAATCCAACCTTCACTTTGGTGAGGTCCGTGAAGGGGCATGCTATTTTCTGATATGAGGTACTGTTTTGTCAGTTGAAGCTTCAATGGGAGACCAGCGCAGACGGAGAAAAATGCAGCTTTTCTCCACATTTCTGTCTGCCTTTACCTACAGCGCAGCGGTTGTCACTATCAACAATCTCACGTTGCCGTGGTAACCTATGTGGCTCAGCTCAACGCTCGTTAAAGCACCTGGTGCTCGTTAACATGTTTAAACACAGACGTATATTACGCCTGTTAACCAGGAATAAGTTTGTGCATAAATATCTGAAAAGAAATCTGTTGTAGGTGTGCCCCTTGTATGTAATATAATGAATCTCTGTAGAAGCTCAACATAATGTACACATGCCACCAGTGTTAGATTTTCTTATTTGCTTTAATGTGTCATTTAAACACAAAAAATTGGACAAGACATCAACCATGAGTGACAATCACTTTGCTGTGAATCAGATTCATATTTCACACTCTGTCAATTAAGACTATACTTTCAGGGATCATTTCTATAGTTTCTCACTTGAGAAATGTGTTTCTAAAGTGTCTAGTCTCGCTAACCACGATGATGAATTGTGATATTCTCTTCTGAGCATGAAGCTGACAGAGAATAATGATTCAACTCATACGTTCTCTGTCATTGATGATTGTTCTTTGCTTCCATGTGGAGCTTTGATGGAGAGAATATGGTCAGAGTGGTTTAATGTTGTTAATGTGAAAATACTGAATGGACTATTATACCAATTCTGAATCCATTTACCTATTTTGTTGTCCTTATCTGTAGCAGAAAAACAACATAGACATTAAATTTGAGGTGTTGTTGCTTTTCTGACCAGTTGTAGTGGAGCATCTTATTAGCAAACAATGGTCACCTGAGGGTGGAATTTCAGGAGGGTCCTGAACCACAGAGAAGCTGGTGTAGTTCTCCTGTCAGTCCACTAGCTGTACTCAATAATTCAACCTTCACTTTGGTGAGGTCCATGATGGTCCATGCTATTTTTTGATATGAGGTACTATTTTGTCAGTTGAAGCTTAAACAGGAGACCAGCGCAGAAGGAGAAAAATGCAGCTTTTCTCCACATTTCTCTCTGCCTCTATCTACAGGGCAGCAGTTGTCATTGTCAACCATCTCACGTTGCCGTGGTAACCTTTGTGGCTCAGCTCACCGCTCGTTAAGGCACCTGGTGCTCGTTAGCATTGTTAAACACTGACATATCTTACACCTGATGAAGAGACATGAGTTTGTAAATAAATATCTGAAAAGACGTCTGTTGTAGGTGTGCCCCTTGTATGTTATATAATGAATCTCTGTAGAAGCTCAACATAATGTACACATGCCACCAGTATTGGATTTTCTAGTTATTTGCTATACTCTGTCATTTAAACAGGAACGTTTGGACAAGACATCAACCATGAGTGACAATCACTCTGCTGTGAATCAGATTCATTTTTCACACTCAGTCAAGTTAAGACTATACTTTCAGGGATCATTTCTATAGTTTCTGACTTGAGAAATGTGTTTCTAAAGTGTCTGGTCTCGCTAACCACGATGATGAATTGTGATATTCTCTTCTGAGCATGAAGCTGACGGAGAATAATGATTCAACTCATACGTTCTCTGTCATTGATGATTGTTCTTTGCTTCCATGTGGAGCTTTGATGGAGAGAATATGGTCAGAGTGGTTTAATGTTGTTAATGTGAAAATGTTAAATGGACTATTGTGGCATTTCAGAATCAATTTACCTGTTTTGTTGTCCTGATCTGTAGCAGAAAATCAACATAGACATTAAAATTGAGGTGGTGTTGCTTTTCTGACCAGTTGTAGTGAAGCGTCTTATTGGCAAACAATGGTCACCTGCAGGTGGACTGTCATGAAGGTCCTGAAATGCAGAGCAGGTGTTGTCGTTCTGCTGTCAGTCCACTAGCTGTCCTCAATAATCCAACCTTCACTTTGGTGAGGTCCGTGAAGGGGCATGCTATTTTCTGATATGAGGTACTGTTTTGTCAGTTGAAGCTTCAATGGGAGACCAGCGCAGACGGAGAAAAATGCAGCTTTTCTCCACATTTCTGTCTGCCTTTACCTACAGCGCAGCGGTTGTCACTATTAACAATCTCACGTTGCCGTGGTAATCTATGTGGCTCAGCTCAACGCTCGTTAAAGCACCTGGTGCTCGTTAACATGTTTAAACACAGACGTATATTACGCCTGTTAACCAGGAATAAGTTTGTGCATAAATATCTGAAAAGAAATCTGTTGTAGGTGTGCCCCTTGTATGTAATATAATGAATCTCTGTAGAAGCTCAACATAATGTACACATGCCACCAGTGTTAGATTTTCTTATTTGCTTTAATGTGTCATTTAAACACAAAAAATTGGACAAGACATCAACCATGAGTGACAATCACTTTGCTGTGAATCAGATTCATATTTCACACTCTGTCAATTAAGACTATACTTTCAGGGATCATTTCTATAGTTTCTCACTTGAGAAATGTGTTTCTAAAGTGTCTAGTCTCGCTAACCACGATGATGAATTGTGATATTCTCTTCTGAGCATGAAGCTGACAGAGAATAATGATTCAACTCATACGTTCTCTGTCATTGATGATTGTTCTTTGCTTCCATGTGGAGCTTTGATGGGGAGAATATGGTCTGAGTGGTTTAATGTTGTTAATGTGAAAATACTGAATGGACTATTATACCAATTCTGAATCCATTTACCTATTTTGTTGTCCTTATCTGTAGCAGAAAAACAACATAGACATTAAATTTGAGGTGTTGTTGCTTTTCTGACCAGTTGTAGTGGAGCATCTTATTAGCAAACAATGGTCACCTGCAGGTGGAATTTCAGGAGGGTCCTGAACCACAGAGAAGCTGGTGTAGTTCTCCTGTCAGTCCACTAGCTGTACTCAATAATTCAACCATTGACTTTGGTGAGGTCCATGATGGTCCATGCTATTTTCTGATATGAGGTACTATTTTGTCAGTTGAAGCTTAAACAGGAGACCAGCGCAGAAGGAGAAAAATGCAGCTTTTCTCCACATTTCTCTCTGCCTCTATCTACAGGGCAGCAGTTGTCATTGTCAACCATCTCACGTTGCCGTGGTAACCTTTGTGGCTCAGCTCACCGCTCGTTAAGGCACCTGGTGCTCGTTAGCATTGTTAAACACTGACATATCTTACACCTGATGAAAAAACATGAGTTTGTAAATAAATATCTGAAAAGACGTCTGTTGTAGGTGTGCCCCTTGTATGTTATATAATGAATCTCTGTAGAAGCTCAACATAATGTACACATGCCACCAGTATTGGATTTTCTAGTTATTTGCTATACTCTGTCATTTAAACAGGAACGTTTGGACAAGACATCAACCATGAGTGACAATCACTCTGCTGTGAATCAGATTCATTTTTCACACTCAGTCAAGTTAAGACTATACTTTCAGGGATCATTTCTATAGTTTCTGACTTGAGAAATGTGTTTCTAAAGTGTCTGGTCTCGCTAACCACGATGATGAATTGTGATATTCTCTTCTGAGCATGAAGCTGACGGAGAATAATGATTCAACTCATACGTTCTCTGTCATTGATGATTGTTCTTTGCTTCCATGTGGAGCTTTGATGGAGAGAATATGGTCAGAGTGGTTTAATGTGAAAATGTTAAATGGACTATTGTGGCATTTCAGAATCAATTTACCTGTTTTGTTGTTCTGATCTGTAGCAGAAAATCAACATAGACATTAAACTTGAGGTGGTGTTGCTTTTCTGACCAGTTGTAGTGAAGCGTCTTATTGGCAAACAATGGTCACCTGCAGGTGGACTGTCATGAAGGTCCTGAAATGCAGAGCAGGTGTTGTCGTTCTGCTGTCAGTCCACTAGCTGTCCTCAATAATCCAACCTTCACTTTGGTGAGGTCCGTGAAGGGGCATGCTATTTTCTGATATGAGGTACTGTTTTGTCAGTTGAAGCTTCAATGGGAGACCAGCGCAGACGGAGAAAAATGCAGCTTTTCTCCACATTTCTGTCTGCCTTTACCTACAGCGCAGCGGTTGTCACTATCAACAATCTCACGTTGCCCTGGTAACCTATGTGGCTCAGCTCAACGCTCGTTAAAGCACCTGGTGCTCGTTAACATGTTTAAACACAGACGTATATTACGCCTGTTAACCAGGAATAAGTTTGTGCATAAATATCTGAAAAGAAATCTGTTGTAGGTGTGCCCCTTGTATGTAATATAATGAATCTCTGTAGAAGCTCAACATAATGTACACGTGCCACCAGTGTTAGATTTTCTTATTTGCTTTAATGTGTCATTTAAACACAAAAAATTGGACAAGACATCAACCATGAGTGACAATCACTTTGCTGTGAATCAGATTCATATTTCACACTCTGTCAAGTTAAGACTATACTTTCAGGGATCATTTCTATAGTTTCTGACTTGAGAAATGTGTTTCTAAAGTGTCTAGTCTCGCTAACCACGATGATGAATTGTGATATTCTCTTCTGAGCATGAAGCTGACAGAGAATAATGATTCAACTCATATGTTCTCTGTCATTGATGATTGTTCTTTGCTTCCATGTGGAGCTTTGATGGAGAGAATATGGTCAGAGTGGTTTAATGTTGTTAATGTGAAAATATTGAATGGACTATTATACCAATTCTGAATCAATTTACCTGTTTTGTTGTCCTTATCTGTAGCAGAAAAACAACATAGACATTAAATTTGAGGTGTTGTTGCTTTTCTGACCAGTTGTAGTGGAGCATCTTATTAGCAAACAATGGTCACCTGCAGGTGGAATTTCAGGAGGGTCCTGAACCACAGAGAAGCTGGTGTAGTTCTCCTGTCAGTCCACTAGCTGTACTCAATAATTCAACCTTCACTTTGGTGAGGTCCATGATGGTCCATGCTATTTTCTGATATGAGGTACTATTTTGTCAGTTGAAGCTTAAACAGGAGACCAGCGCAGAAGGAGAAAAATGCAGCTTTTCTCCACATTTCTATCTGCCTCTATCTACAGGGCAGCAGTTGTCATTGTCAACCATCTCACGTTGCCGTGGTAACCTTTGTGGCTCAGCTCACCGCTCGTTAAGGCACCTGGTGCTCGTTAGCATTGTTAAACACTGACATATCTTACACCTGATGAAGAGACATGAGTTTGTAAATAAATATCTGAAAAGACGTCTGTTGTAGGTGTGCCCCTTGTATGTTATACAATGAATCTCTGTAGAAGCTCAACATAATGTACACATGCCACCAGTATTGGATTTTCTAGTTATTTGCTATACTCTGTCATTTAAACAGGAACGTTTGGACAAGACATCAACCATGAGTGACAATCACTCTGCTGTGAATCAGATTCATTTTTCACACTCAGTCAAGTTAAGACTATACTTTCAGGGATCATTTCTATAGTTTCTGACTTGAGAAATGTGTTTCTAAAGTGTCTGGTCTCGCTAACCACGATGATGAATTGTGATATTCTCTTCTGAGCATGAAGCTGACGGAGAATAATGATTCAACTCATACGTTCTCTGTCATTGATGATTGTTCTTTGCTTCCATGTGGAGCTTTGATGGAGAGAATATGGTCAGAGTGGTTTAATGTTGTTAATGTGAAAATGTTAAATGGACTATTGTGGCATTTCAGAATCAATTTACCTGTTTTGTTGTCCTGATCTGTAGCAGAAAATCAACATAGACATTAAAATTGAGGTGGTGTTGCTTTTCTGACCAGTTGTAGTGAAGCGTCTTATTGGCAAACAATGGTCACCTGCAGGTGGACTGTCATGAAGGTCCTGAAATGCAGAGCAGGTGTTGTCGTTCTGCTGTCAGTCCACTAGCTGTCCTCAATAATCCAACCTTCACTTTGGTGAGGTCCGTGAAGGGGCATGCTATTTTCTGATATGAGGTACTGTTTTGTCAGTTGAAGCTTCAATGGGAGACCAGCGCAGACGGAGAAAAATGCAGCTTTTCTCCACATTTCTGTCTGCCTTTACCTACAGCGCAGCGGTTGTCACTATTAACAATCTCACGTTGCCGTGGTAATCTATGTGGCTCAGCTCAACGCTCGTTAAAGCACCTGGTGCTCGTTAACATGTTTAAACACAGACGTATATTACGCCTGTTAACCAGGAATAAGTTTGTGCATAAATATCTGAAAAGAAATCTGTTGTAGGTGTGCCCCTTGTATGTAATATAATGAATCTCTGTAGAAGCTCAACATAATGTACACATGCCACCAGTGTTAGATTTTCTTATTTGCTTTAATGTGTCATTTAAACACAAAAAATTGGACAAGACATCAACCATGAGTGACAATCACTTTGCTGTGAATCAGATTCATATTTCACACTCTGTCAAGTTAAGACTATACTTTCAGGGATCATTTCTATAGTTTCTCACTTGAGAAATGTGTTTCTAAAGTGTCTAGTCTCGCTAACCACGATGATGAATTGTGATATTCTCTTCTGAGCATGAAGCTGACAGAGAATAATGATTCAACTCATATGTTCTCTGTCATTGATGATTGTTCTTTGCTTCCATGTGGAGCTTTGATGGAGAGAATATGGTCAGAGTGGTTTAATGTTGTTAATGTGAAAATATTGAATGGACTATTATACCAATTCTGAATCCATTTACCTGTTTTGTTGTCCTTATCTGTAGCAGAAAAACAACATAGATAATAAATTTGAGGTGTTGTTGCTTTTCTGACCAATTGTAGTGGAGCATCTTATTAGCAAACAATGGTCACCTGCAGGTGGAATTTCAGGAGGGTCCTGAACCACAGAGAAGCTGGTGTAGTTCTCCTGTCAGACAACTAGCTGTACTCAATAATTCAACCTTCACTTTGGTGAGGTCCATGATGGTCCATGCTATTTTCTGATATGAGGTACTATTTTGTCAGTTGTAGCTTAAACAGGAGACCAGCGCAGAAGGAGAAAAATGCAGCTTTTCTCCACATTTCTCTCTGCCTCTATCTACAGGGCAGCAGTTGTCATTGTCAACCATCTCACGTTGCCGTGGTAACCTTTGTGGCTCAGCTCACCGCTCGTTAAGGCACCTGGTGCTCGTTAGCATTGTTAAACACTGACATATCTTACACCTGATGAAGAGACATGAGTTTGTAAATAAATATCTGAAAAGACGTCTGTTGTAGGTGTGCCCCTTGTATGTTATATAATGAATCTCTGTAGAAGCTCAACATAATGTACACATGCCACCAGTATTGGATTTTCTAGTTATTTGCTATACTCTGTCATTTAGACAGGAACGTTTGGACAAGACATCAACCATGAGTGACAATCACTCTGCTGTGAATCAGATTCATTTTTCACACTCAGTCAAGTTAAGACTATACTTTCAGGGATCATTTCTATAGTTTCTGACTTGAGAAATGTGTTTCTAAAGTGTCTGGTCTCGCTAACCACGATGATGAATTGTGATATTCTCTTCTGAGCATGAAGCTGACGGAGAATAATGATTCAACTCATACGTTCTCTGTCATTGATGATTGTTCTTTGCTTCCATGTGGAGCTTTGATGGAGAGAATATGGTCAGAGTGGTTTAATGTTGTTAATGTGAAAATGTTAAATGGACTATTGTGGCATTTCAGAATCAATTTACCTGCTTTGTTGTCCTGATCTGTAGCAGAAAATCAACATAGACATTAAAATTGAGGTGGTGTTGCTTTTCTGACCAGTTGTAGTGAAGCTTCTTATTGGCAAACAATGGTCACCTGCAGGTGGACTGTCATGAAGGTCCTGAAATGCAGAGCAGGTGTTGTCGTTCTGCTGTCAGTCCACTAGCTGTCCTCAATAATCCAACCTTCACTTTGGTGAGGTCCGTGAAGGGGCATGCTATTTTCTGATATGAGGTACTGTTTTGTCAGTTGAAGCTTCAATGGGAGACCAGCGCAGACGGAGAAAAATGCAGCTTTTCTCCACATTTCTGTCTGCCTTTACCTACAGCGCAGCGGTTGTCACTATCAACAATCTCACGTTGCCGTGGTAACCTATGTGGCTCAGCTCAACGCTCGTTAAAGCACCTGGTGCTCGTTAACATGTTTAAACACAGACGTATATTACGCCTGTTAACCAGGAATAAGTTTGTGCATAAATATCTGAAAAGAAATCTGTTGTAGGTGTGCCCCTTGTATGTAATATAATGAATCTCTGTAGAAGCTCAACATAATGTACACATGCCACCAGTGTTAGATTTTCTTATTTGCTTTAATGTGTCATTTAAACACAAAAAATTGGACAAGACATCAACCATGAGTGACAATCACTTTGCTGTGAATCAGATTCATATTTCACACTCTGTCAAGTTAAGACTATACTTTTAGGGATTATTTCTATAGTTTCTGACTTGAGAAATGTGTTTCTAAAGTGTCTAGTCTCGCTAACCACGATGATGAATTGTGATATTCTCTTCTGAGCATGAAGCTGACAGAGAATAATGATTCAACTCATACGTTCTCTGTCATCGATGATTGTTCTTTGCTTCCATGTGGAGCTTTGATGGAGAGAATATGGTCAGAGTGGTTTAATGTTGTTAATGTGAAAATATTGAATGGACTATTATACCAATTCTGAATCCATTTACCTGTTTTGTTGTCCTTATCTGTAGCAGAAAAACAACAGACATTAAATTTGAGGTGTTGTTGCTTTTCTGACCAATTGTAGTGGAGCATCTTATTAGCAAACAATGGTCACCTGCAGGTGGAATTTCAGGAGGGTCCTGAACCACAGAAAAGCTGGTGTAGTTCTCCTGTCAGTCCACTAGCTGTACTCAATAATTCAACCTTCACTTTGGTGAGGTCCATGATGGTCCATGCTATTTTCTGATATGAGGTACTATTTTGTCAGTTGAAGCTTAAACAGGAGACCAGCGCAGAAGGAGAAAAATGCAGCTTTTCTCCACATTTCTCTCTGCCTTTATCTACAGGGCAGCAGTTGTCATTGTCAACCATCTCACGTTGCCGTGGTAACCTTTGTGGCTCAGCTCACCGCTCGTTAAGGCACCTGGTGCTCGTTAGCATTGTTAAACACTGACATATCTTACACCTGATGAAGAGACATGAGTTTGTAAATAAATATCTGAAAAGACGTCTGTTGTAGGTGTGCCCCTTGTATGTTATATAATGAATCTCTGTAGAAGCTCAACATAATGTACACATGCCACCAGTATTGGATTTTCTAGTTATTTGCTATACTCTGTCATTTAAACAGGAACGTTTGGACAAGACATCAACCATGAGTGACAATCACTCTGCTGTGAAACAGATTCATTTTTCAGACTCAGTCAAGTTAAGACTATACTTTCAGGGATCATTTCTATAGTTTCTGACTTGAGAAATGTGTTTCTAAAGTGTCTGGTCTCGCTAACCATGATGATGAATTGTGATATTCTCTTCTGAGCATGAAGCTGATGGAGAATAATGATTCAACTCATACGTTCTCTGTCATTGATGATTGTTCTTTGCTTCCATGTGGAGCTTTGATGGAGAGAATATGGTCAGAGTGGTTTAATGTTGATAATGTGAAAATGTTAAATGGACTATTGTGGCATTTCAGAATCAATTTACCTGCTTTGTTGTCATGATCTGTAGCAGAAAATCAACATAGACATTAAAATTGAGGTGGTGTTGCTTTTCTGACCAGTTGTAGTGAAGCGTCTTATTGGCAAACAATGGTCACCTGCAGGTGGACTGTCATGAAGGTCCTGAAATGCAGAGCAGGTGTTGTCGTTCTGCTGTCAGTCCACTAGCTGTCCTCAATAATCCAACCTTCACTTTGGTGAGGTCCGTGAAGGGGCATGCTATTTTCTGATATGAGGTACTGTTTTGTCAGTTGAAGCTTCAATGGGAGACCAGCGCAGACGGAGAAAAATGCAGCTTTTCTCCACATTTCTGTCTGCCTTTACCTACAGCGCAGCGGTTGTCACTATCAACAATCTCACGTTGCCCTGGTAACCTATGTGGCTCAGCTCAACGCTCGTTAAAGCACCTGGTGCTCGTTAACATGTTTAAACACAGACGTATATTACGCCTGTTAACCAGGAATAAGTTTGTGCATAAATATCTGAAAAGAAATCTGTTGTAGGTGTGCCCCTTGTATGTAATATAATGAATCTCTGTAGAAGCTCAACATAATGTACACATGCCACCAGTGTTAGATTTTCTTATTTGCTTTAATGTGTCATTTAAACACAAAAAATTGGACAAGACATCAACCATGAGTGACAATCACTTTGCTGTGAATCAGATTCATATTTCACACTCTGTCAAGTTAAGACTATACTTTCAGGGATCATTTCTATAGTTTCTGACTTGAGAAATGTGTTTCTAAAGTGTTTGCTCTCGCTAACCACGATGATGAGTTATGATATTCTCTTCTGAGCATGAAGCTGACAGAGAATAATGATTCAACTCATACGTTCTCTGTCATTGATGATTGTTCTTTGCTTCCATGTGGAGCTTTGATGGAGAGAATATGGTCAGAGTGGTTTAATGTTGTTAATGTGAAAATATTGAATGGACTATTATACCAATTCTGAATCAATTTACCTGTTTTGTTGTCCTTATCTGTAGCAGAAAAACAACATAGACATTAAATTTGAGGTGTTGTTGCTTTTCTGACCAGTTGTAGTGGAGCATCTTATTAGCAAACAATGGTCACCTGCAGGTGGAATTTCAGGAGGGTCCTGAACCACAGAGAAGCTGGTGTAGTTCTCCTGTCAGTCCACTAGCTGTACTCAATAATTCAACCTTCACTTTGGTCAGGTCCATGATGGTCCATGCTATTTTCTGATATGAGGTACTATTTTATCAGTTGAAGCTTAAACAGGAGACCAGCGCAGAAGGAGAAAAATGCAGCTTTTCTCCACATTTCTATCTGCCTCTATCTACAGGGCAGCAGTTGTCATTGTCAACCATCTCACGTTGCCGTGGTAACCTTTGTGGCTCAGCTCACCGCTCGTTAAGGCACCTGGTGCTCGTTAGCATTGTTAAACACTGACATATCTTACACCTGATGAAGAGACATGAGTTTGTAAATAAATATCTGAAAAGACGTCTGTTGTAGGTGTGCCCCTTGTATGTTATACAATGAATCTCTGTAGAAGCTCAACATAATGTACACATGCCACCAGTATTGGATTTTCTAGTTATTTGCTATACTCTGTCATTTAAACAGGAACGTTTGGACAAGACATCAACCATGAGTGACAATCACTCTGCTGTGAATCAGATTCATTTTTCACACTCAGTCAAGTTAAGACTATACTTTCAGGGATCATTTCTATAGTTTCTGACTTGAGAAATGTGTTTCTAAAGTGTCTGGTCTCGCTAACCACGATGATGAATTGTGATATTTTCTTCTGAGCATGAAGCTGACGGAGAATAATGATTCAACTCATACGTTCTCTGTCATTGATGATTGTTCTTTGCTTCCATGTGGAGCTTTGATGGAGAGAATATGGTCAGAGTGGTTTAATGTTGTTAATGTGCAAAGGTAAATGGACTATTGTGGCATTTCAGAATCAATTTACCTGTTTTGTTGTCCTGATCTGTAGCAGAAAATCAACATAGACATTAAAATTGAGGTGGTGTTGCTTTTCTGACCAGTTGTAGTGAAGCGTCTTATTAGCAAACAATGGTCACCTGCAGGTGGACTGTCATGAAGGTCCTGAAATGCAGAGCAGGTGTTGTCGTTCTGCTGTCAGTCCACTAGCTGTCCTCAATAATCCAACCTTCACTTTGGTGAGGTCCGTGAAGGGGCATGCTATTTTCTGATATGAGGTACTGTTTTGTCAGTTGAAGCTTCAATGGGAGACCAGCGCAGACGGAGAAAAATGCAGCTTTTCTCCACATTTCTGTCTGCCTTTACCTACAGCGCAGCGGTTGTCACTATCAACAATCTCACGTTGCCGTGGTAACCTATGTGGCTCAGCTCAACGCTCGTTAAAGCACCTGGTGCTCGTTAACATTTTTAAACACAGACGTATATTACGCCTGTTAACCAGGAATAAGTTTGTGCATAAATATCTGAAAAGAAATCTGTTGTAGGTGTGCCCCTTGTATGTAATATAATGAATCTCTGTAGAAGCTCAACATAATGTACACATGCCACCAGTGTTAGATTTTCTTATTTGCTTTAATGTGTCATTTAAACACAAAAAATTGGACAAGACATCAACCATGAGTGACAATCACTTTGCTGTGAATCAGATTCATATTTCACACTCTGTCAAGTTAAGACTATACTTTCAGGGATCATTTCTATAGTTTCTGCCTTGAGAAATGTGTTTCTAAAGTGTCTAGTCTCGCTAACCACGATGATGAATTGTGATATTCTCTTCTGAGCATGAAGCTGACAGAGAATAATGATTCAACTCATACGTTCTCTGTCATTGATGATTGTTCTTTGCTTCCATGTGGAGCTTTGATGGAGAGAATATGGTCAGAGTGGTTTAATGTTGTTAATGTGAAAATATTGAATGGACTATTATACCAATTCTGAATCAATTTACCTGTTTTGTTGTCCTTATCCGTAGCAGAAAAACAACATAGACATTAAATTTGAGGTGTTGTTGCTTTTCTGACCAGTTGTAGTGGAGCATCTTATTAGCAAACAATGGTCACCTGCAGGTGGAATTTCAGGAGGGTCCTGAACCACAGAGAAGCTGGTGTAGTTCTCCTGTCAGTCCACTAGCTGTACTCAATAATTCAACCTTCACTTTGGTGAGGTCCATGATGGTCCATGCTATTTTCTGATATGAGGTACTATTTTGTCAGTTGAAGCTTAAACAGGAGACCAGCGCAGAAGAAGAAAAATGCAGCTTTTCTCCATATTTCTATGGAAATATATGATCATGATGATGATGATGATGAATTGTGATATTCTCTTCTCACCATGAAGCTGACAGAGAATAATGATTCAACTCATATGTTCTCTGTGATTGATGATTGTTCTTTGCTTCCATGTGGAGCTTTGACGGAGAGAGTATGGTGGGAGTGGTTCCTTAGAAACTGTTATAAAATTGTTCAATCTTGAATGTGTGATGATGAGCGAGCACATTTAATAACAACTTGCAATTGAGTAATATGCTTCAGATTTCCAAATGAAGCAGAACATTGAATTATATATATAAATTTTATACTATTTTTAAAACTATCTATATGTACAAAATTTCGCCCAAAGTGACACCAGTTAATGTAAATATTAATTATATTAATTATTAAAATATTATTCTGCAGCCTTAAGGAATTGTTACCCTAAAAAAACGAAACAGGAAGTTGCGCCGTACGCGTATTTGCCGTGTGACGTAATACGTAAATAAGTTGCTCGAGCTCTGCTGCTTTATACTCGGCTTGTTGTCTTCCTTTAGCTTTGATTATCGCTCGTTTTCATGACATTGTTGTCACTGTCACAATTCCAGTCGAGTTCGCGAAGGTAAAGCGGAATCGACCTTTTATCCGACACGTGAGGAAATGTTCTCTTGACTTCGTAACTCCAAAGTAAAGCCGCGTGCGGACAGCTGCCCGAGTCCGGCTGCTAACGGCGGCTAGCGACACGGATCTGTACACCGTGTGCGGCTCATTCACACTTTCTCTCCCGTTTCGTTTTCGTCTGTAGTCGGCCTTTTTTTAGCTCCTGTGGCCTGAGTTCAGTCTGTGGCGTCGCCAGGAGAGGATGAACTGGCTTTTCCCCCTTTCCAAAGGCTCCGGACCTCTCCCTCCCCTCAACAGCCTCCAGCAACAAAGACAGCGGCAGATCGAGTCTCTGAAAGCCGCTCACCCCAGGTAGAGTCAACGGCGACCCGGCCGCCCGGCACCGGAACACCGCTGCTACTCATGAGCTGCTCCGCGTTGTTGTTCATGTTCCGCAACGGGTCAAGTAAAGTTAATTACTGGGAACATATCAACTCATCTGACATTAACAACATATGTTTACCTGTCCTCATGAGATTCTCCAGGCTCTGGAGAGTCTCGGTTTCATCGCCTAAATATGGGGAGCGAGCGCGTGACATTTCGCACAGACGTTTTGGTACATGTACACTTATAAAAGAGTAATGCTTGCTAGGAATCCAATATTGTTGTCAGATACACCGGTGTATTCGCTTTCTTTAGTATTGCGTGATTTACTGTAAAAAGGGTGTTGTACCTCGCGTGTCCCTCAAAAACATGTTTCGTGTGTGTAATTCTTGGTTTTGCCTGAACCACAGTGAACCGGAGGTGGGGGCGCTGTTGAGTAACAATCCCACAGTCGAAACAGGACCTTTTGTTGGAAATTGATGCACGCGCGAGCTGAAACGACTTTTTTATGAAAGAATACGTAAAATTGAATAGAGTCAACACGCCGATACTTCGGGAAAACTACATTGGCTTTCCGATAAACTCTGTTTTTTATAACTGGTACATATAGAACAAACATAGAGACGAATTGTGAAACACCCGTTGCTCAAATTTAGGGATGAGACTGAGAGTCTTCAGAGCGAAGAGCCTGGGGGCTAATGTTTACCTAGCTTAGCTAGCCGCCCGGCTAACACTTAACATAAGGAGTAGTTTACAACCTCGCTGTTCACATTTTTCGCCGATTGTGTCGTAAATATGTTGAGAAGCTGATAGATGAAGCTTTCGCGCGAGCTGTCTTCACCGTGGACACCGAGCGGCTAATGTTTGCTAACCTCGCTGTTTGCTAGCGAGCGGTGGCTAATTTAATCCAAGTCGGTGACAGGTAACGTTACAAGCGGCTATTTTTAGAGCCGAGGACACACACTTTGTGGCCGGCAGGCCGCGTCCTGTGATCGGTCCGAGTGTGTGTCACGTCGTCTGTAGTTTTAGGCGGAGCCGGCTAATTAGATGTGGAGATTAAAGTATTAGCCTTTGTTTACCGAGGAGCTCCGTCCTCAAGGGGACAAACTGTTCGTCTGGATGCATCAGGCATGTCTAAATCATGAAGATTTCCGGAAATCATTGACACCATTTATTTAAGGTTTACATCGAAAATGCTGTGTGTTTAATAACCCTCAGGTGGCCATGTAATAATTTGCTTAGGTGTCTTCTCTTGTAGAAATACTGTGTGTACTATTCATTCTGTTAGTGATGGTACAGCCAGATGATGCACTTTATTGCATCTAATTTCCTTTTAGTAATAAGTCTCAATATTGTAGTAATGCATATTATATTTAATTTAAATCTTTTTTATTGCAGAAATGCATGAGTAGTAGAAATGGTGAACTTGATTACCAGTCAGCTGTTAAATGCACATCTGAGAGACAGTGTGAAAGCTGTTGATGTAAATATCATATAAATTGATGCTTTCCTGGTGTGCATTGGATTTTCCTTCAACTTATTTTTTCCATCAGATCTGCACAGAAGTATGCATTCAGTCACCCCCCCCTCCTGACAGTATTCTGTCAGTGCGTGACAGTCGAATGGGATTACACACCCGGGTAGTTCCAAGCGTTTTTCTTAGGGAGATGTCGCCATGGAGGGTTTACGCTGATGAATAAAGTGGGTGGTTAAAGGAGAATCTGAAGTATGCATGCAGGACTCGATGAAATGTCGGGACGGCTCGATGCGAAGATATTGACAGTTTCGCCTCAAAGATTTGTTGGTGTACATCAGGGGTCTATGTACAGATTGTTTAGAAAAAAAAACAAGGGTTTTGGGACAAATATCGTTATAGACTGCACATGTAAATAGAATAGCTTAACAAACAGGTTTTCCTATTGGGGATATTCCTTTATACTCGTGTTTTCTTACAAGTTCAGATATAAATACTGAAACACATACTATTCTGCCATAATACTGACATAGTATTATCATATTAAATGTTATTGTAAAGAGGAAAGAGCATATATTAAACTTGTACATTGTACAGTATAACCCATTGTCATAGTCAACCATCAGCTGCTAATCAACCATTAATCATCCTACTCATCATCTCTTGTGTTCTGTTTCATGACTCTACAAATGCATGTTAACCTCTTAACCCCAACATTTACTAATCATTTTCCATCACACGAATATTTGTTCAGGACAACAGTCAAAGACATAACCTCTTTTATACCATTTTCATGAACCTTTAGACATTAAATACATTTTTTAAATGTGCAGAACATGATTACAGATGTGAGCTTACAGATGATGACATTTCCTTTTGGTTTTTTTTGTCTCAACAGCCTTGCAGAGATCCAGAAGGATGTTGAGTACAGGATACCGTTCACAGTCAACAACTCCACCATTAGTGTTAACATGTGAGTTTGCCTTTCCACATGCAGTCACAGTCGGTACATTTACATGGCACTTGGGTAAAAAATATAACTGGACAACTAAAGTGCATATTAAAGGTGTTGGTCTAACTCCAATTTAGACCCCTAGATATGGCTAACGACTGGAATTTGATTTCAATGCATTTTAACACAGTGTGACCATATACTACTTTATAAAGGTCTGAGAACTAAACCTCTGTTAAATTAAAATGATTGATTTGCTAGTGTGAAACCAGCAGGTCTGATTAATAAAAAAACATGTGTTCTATTCTCAGTGTGGATCTGTGGATCTGATCCGTAGCCAAAGTTGAGAAATTATTAGGCTTATTAATTTATAAAAATCAACAGATAAACACATGTTTATATCAATGGCCGTATGAACCCGCTGAAACTACAAGTGACGATGCATGAGGGGGATTTTTTTTTATTAGATTTTCTTAGTTGCATTTAAACTGAGATGAGGACAGAAGTCTGCATAGATGCAAAAATAGAATTTTGAGCATAGCCTGACTAAACTCTGCTGGTAAATGCACCAAGTTTCACACCGTTGGTTTTCTAACTGTCAGTGAATTCGTGTTGTTCATATATTTTATATGTGGGTCAGTGACAAATCATGGTTGCAAGATCATAAGGTCAAAAAAATGTTAAAATGCAGCTTTAAGAGGCATTCATCAGGTTTCTGAAAATGTACATTTTGTGTTTATGTTGGGTCATTTAAAAGGCTATTTGTACCTTCTTTTTGACCCCAATGGTAAATGTAACTGAAAAAGAAAGATAAACTTTAAATATTGAATCCACCTAGAATTAACACTAGTTGATAGCATGCATTTTTCATTTTTTTAACCTTTTTTGAACTATCTGGTACCAAGTTTTTTAGGGTTGCGCCACATTCCATTTGTTTTGTAATTTCACACAACATTTACCTGCTTATTTATGTGGGTTAAAGTTTCATTGACTTTTGATCTTTTTTGTGACTACAGATGTAATCACAGGCTGAAAAAAAGGAGCAGACGACATGATTTAATATCAATGAGCACTGTCTCCTTCTCTCAGTGCCGCGCACGGCACATAAAAGCCCATTCAGCACAACAGAAACACGATTCTGCTGCTGTACAGTACAGTACAAACCAGGTTTCAGAGCTTGTATTTTCACAGGGTGAATTGCCATTCAGGGACTAACACAATAATGGTCTTTTATCTCCACTAGCTCATTCCACCCAGCAGTGGCGAAACCTTCCATTTTTATTACGTGTGAACCACGTCATAATATCACTCATACTGTATCCTGTTGTATGTTCTCTCGTCTTTCTTCTAGCCTGCTGCCTCCTCAGTTCCCTCAGGAGAAGCCGGTGGTCAGCGTCTACCCCCCTGTTGGTCATCATTTAGTCGACAGCAACAATGGAACCATGATCACAAGCCCCCTCATCAGTAATGTGAGTCGCTGCCCAGTCCATCAGTCAAGCTGCTGATGGCATTTCATCAAATTTTTATTCAATTTTTATTAGTGATGCACGATATATCTGCCAACCGATCGGCGTGTCTCTCGGCGACGCGCTAAGCTAGCTGGTCCTAGCGGGCTCCTCCGTCACATCGCATTCCCCGAAAAGACAAAAAAAATGCGCGGAACGTTGTTCCGGGGTGTCGGACGCCGTCCTGCCGCCTCCTCCGCCTCCGCCGCGGCCGCCGACGTCGCCGCCTTCGCGGAGCTCCATCGGGTCCGCTCCGCCGTACTTCCTCTAACCAGCCGCCGACATATACATATATATATATATATATATATATATATATATATATATATACACACGTGTTCATGTTGGTTTCTGTTCATTTAAAAGTCCATTCGTATCATTTGTTTTTACAAAAAGCACAACTCTGTGATATTTTTTATTAAATGTTAAATAATCCACCTAGAATAAAAAATAGTGTTTTTTTATTTTTCTAAATCTTTTTAAGAAAGTTAAACTATCTGGTGCCAAGTTTTTCAGATTACACCACATGACAGAGTTTTACAGTGAGCCTTCCTTTAAATAAAGAGCACTGTTGTGCTTTTCAAATGTACAGTGTTTTTTCTGGTCTGTACTAAATTTGTGACACTACAGAAAACTTTTTTTTCTCTACATATATCGATATCGGCAAATATCGATATCGGCAGTGACTGCCGATATGTATATCGGATATCGATATCGGCTGAAATTTTCACATCGGTGCATCCCTAATTTTTATGTATTTTCATGTTGTAAAATGATAAAGTAAATGTTAATATTATGGTTATTCAACAGCAACATCCGGCTTCCTCCTAAAAAGGTTCAAAAAGCGTTAAATTCATGAATTTGGAAATAATCCCTTAAAAAGACTTGGAAACAGTCTTTAATTTATATGTCTGACTTGCAAAATTTGTGCAGTAGGTAACTTCTCCGTATTGCATTCTCCTCAAACGTTCTATTTGTCAATCACTATTATTTTGATTAAATAAACTAAATTTAAAAAAAATGATGGGACTGTCATGACCCAAAAGCTCTGTCTGACCTGAAGTCGTTGTAGAATCTTTATGTCGCTGTGCTAAATCTGTGGTGAAGTTGGTTCATATTTAGATATTGTCTTAATGTTTGGTTTTATCTGAGCTTTTAATCAGAGACCAAAGCAGCGTCCATGTATATGAAGAGTGTAGAATACAACGGCAACATCATACTCTGATATACTAGAATATTACTCGACATTTTACATTTTACCAGAAAACAGCGTCTTCACGTCACCAATCTGTTCGTGTTAGGGACCGTCTGCAAATTACATGTTTCAGTATGAACTGATTGATGAAAAATAAAAAAAATAAAATACTTTTTCCTACTATGTTTGCTGTAGTTCATATTCACAATGAACTAACTACGTAGTATGTGTTTATTACATCCAATAAATAGAGTTTTTATTACTCTGTTTGCTGTAGTACATCATATTGATAATGCCTGGAATACTACATGCAAGGTTTTAGTTAAAAACATGTTTTATATGGTTGTAGTAATAATTGGCTGTGAGATGGGTTTTAAGTTTCATATAAATGGTTCTTAAAGATTTATATTTAACTTGAAGAAACCTGTAGGAACCCTGAGCATGTTAGAGGTGGGCTGGCGTATTTTTGACAGAACATAAATTCCTCGGTAAATAAAACACGGAACAAGGTGTCGAATGCAGGGTGACGGCGTGAAAGGAGCTTTGTTGTTCTTCTGAGCTTCTGTGTAAGAAGAAAAATGCTTCGTTCTTTTTTCCCCATCTCCCTGCACAATTCCATCCTCATGCTGCTGATCTCCTTTGTCTGTCAAACAATCGTTTGGATAATAAGGGTTTATCCAGGTTTCTGAAACAAAGATTCTGGTGTGCCTGTTAAAACAGCCTTTGTTCAAAATGCTGAAATCAACTGATTATCCACATTTCTTATTGCTAACTTTAGCAGTATGAACTGTACTTTTATCGGTGAAGTTATTCTTACTTTCTGTGTGTGTCTCCTGCTGTGTATTTTTTGCAGTTTGGGATGCACTCGGATCTGGGTAAGGTGATCCAGAGTCTGCTGGACGAGTTCTGGAAGAGTCCTCCTGCCCTGATGTCTACTGGTCCCTCCGGCTTTCCATAGTGAGGCTTCTCTCATTTCCCACAGCTTCCATAGTACACAACTCAGAACCAATTCGGAGTTTATTAAAGTAAAGTATAAGTAGCATGGCAAAAACTGGAATCTTAACAGGTTTGCCAAATCAGGAATAAATCAGGAAAAATAAAACTTGAAATAAGCTCAATTATCTGCCAGTAGAATGAGATAATTCTACTCAATATTGGAGCAAAAAGATATTTTCACCTGTTAATATTTTAATAGTTTTTGCAGTGTGGTGTTATTACGTCTGACTGGAGACCAGGACATGCCCCCCCCCGTCCCCAGTTATTAATTTACATTGAAATGAACAATGAAACCATAACTTGGTTTTATACAGTGAACACAGTCAGGTTAACACACTATTAGTAATGTTATCGTGTCTTATTATGTGGGTTTTTACAGAAATTTTAGTAATACTGTGTCACTCTAAGACTTATCTGAGGCCTATGTATGATTTCCCTGATAGTTAATGAACAGTTATGTCAAACCGTGTCATAATTTCATCACAATGGAGATTAATAATAATTGTGAATAAAACTATTAATGCAACAACAAATACACATTTTCTGTCAGTGATTTTCTCTAAAATCTCATTTCCTCCCCTTTTTTTGTGAACGCAGCAGTATGTACAAACCATCGGGCCTCGCCCCCTACCCCACCCAGGCCTTCCACTACGGTCCTCGCCACGTGGGCCCGAGTCAGACGCCGCCTCCGGCTCCTTCCCAAGCTCCCGTGTCTCATCCCAGAGCTCCGGCTCCGTACGGGCTCATCACCGACCTGCCACTGCCCGTCCCCACCGGAGACCCACAGGTAGGAGGAGGAGGATGATGGGGGGTAACACGCACAAGTACGAACATCTGGTCTGTGCATGGACCCATAAAAAGATGTAGCTGCCCCCAACGCATCGACTGATGTTTGATGAGAGTGAAGTTTTATTTCCTCCAATAATCAACCAAACAATGTGCAAAACTGAAATGAAATAAATAATATTATCTTAACATTGGCCCCCAGGATTATATACATTTATTATTAGAACAACTGCACGCCAGCAGCATCCAGGTACTTTACGCGCACTAACGCACTACATTTCCCACAATTCAACGGTATCAGCCACAGCTTCAAAAAAACATTACTGTGCAACGTATTCAGAGTTTTTACTCAGTTAAAGTTTAGAAGTGAAACTTGTTTTCACAACACATGTGACTTTTCCTTTTCCTCATGTTTATAGCTTTTTGCACTTTATTATTGTATTTCAATACAATTTGTTTTGAAAATATTTCAATCGAGTGATTTATAGAAAATTGCTGATATTATGTATTTATCTGAAGTAAATTTAGGCCATTTCTGCTATTTCCCTGAGAAGTAATACTGATGCTGCCTTGAATAATACGCTTCATTCATTTAATGTTCATGTTTTGGGGATTTTTACACAAAGCTTTTGTCTCTGTTGAAAATTAAAATGTACTAACAGAGCCATAAGAAATTATTTATTTGATCATATAGTAATTATTAATATGTTATAGGTATTATTTTTAGGGTTTCAGTCTGTTTAATGGGGATCACTAGACTATATGCGTCATTTTATTATTTTTTTTCAATGAACGTTCGATCAGTCCGGCCCTTGGCTTGTTCCTAAATTTTTTTATTTGGCCCCCATGTCCATTCGACTTTTTGCTTTACAGTCTGTGAACGTCCATGTGGCCTTCATGAAACCTAAATATAAAATCTTAGAAGGTATTTAAGAAATAAACATACAATGCACCTAAAACACAGACAAACTCTTGAACACGTTTTGCTCCATGAGCGCCGCATGTCCAAAAGAAAGAAAACGCGTCTTCCTGAATTACTCATTACGTTAATCACATGACTTCCGGTCATTACGTCATTATACACATACACATTATATACGTCAACATTTAAATTCACATTTGAACCATTTACATAAGAAATATAGAGAAAATACAAACATAAGAAATGTATTAAACCAAATATTGTATGAAAATATAAATGCAGCACAAAAACTGGAACACTTTTCCCAGCTTTCCCACAGACCACGTCGCATTGTGAACTTTAGAATCAAGGAATGAATTACAAAAAAAAAAGCCACTAAATCTTGAGGTTTTTATTCCAAATATTGACCTTGTATTTAACACAAAAACTGTATAATGTTACACCTGAATAAAACAATAAATCAAGCGTCTGTGAGTCATCAAAAGCATTTCGATGACATTCGTTTGGTTAATGTAAAGATGCTAAATACACTTTTTGTAGGTAAATCTATCATTGCATGAATGATTTGTGCAGATCTTATCAGGCTAACTGTTCAGTTCTTATTCATTATAAATGTAAAGCTTGGCTGTTACTAGCTTTTAACGGGAATGCTGGTGGGACAGAATGAGCCTCGTGTTAAGTGCAAGAGATGTCAGTTCTACACAAGCCAATAAGGCCGTGGTTGAACTATTCAAAAACATGAGCTGCACCTTTTTTTTTTTTTTTTTTAAAGTGGGTAGAGAGGCAGATCTGGTTTCTTATTTTAATATTAACCTGAGGTCTGGGTTGTGTTTGGGTTGGTTTAAAACGTCGAGGCCGGTGCAAATGTTCCCCTTTGACGTGCATGTGTGTGTGTGTGTGTGTGTGTGTGTGTGTGCAGGAATGACAGAATTACATTAGGGGAGAAAAGGTGGAATCAATTTGCGGTGCTCTGTTTTCATTGTGTGGCACCACGCCCCTCACTGTGTGGGAGCACACGCTTGCTTTTCTTTTAAAATATCCCTTTTAAACATGGGGTCAGTCAAGTTCAGAGTGTTTATATGAAAAATAAATTGAAGAATGTGACTCAATAACTCTCTTTTCTCAGGCTGGACTGAATGGACATATGTACAAGATGCCTGAGATTCCTGAGTCTTTTCCTGAACTCTGTGACTTAAAGTAAAGTATTTCAAGATATGGATTCTAATGTATGTTTGAGATAAGGGAAACACACTTTTATATGTGTAATTAAGGCTTTTCTTCTCTTGTTTGTTCTCCTCAGTTTGACCCAGTTGTCAGAAATGTCCGACAACGAAGACGTGTTGCTGGAGTTCTTTGTGAGTTTGCCGCAACTCAAGCAGGTCACCAATGACAAAGAGGATCTGGTCACCAACATAGTGGACATGGCCAGTAAGTTCTTGATCCTACACGATGCAGCGATTATTGGAAGAGGAGCTTCGATTGAGTTCACATTTACAAAGACCTGAACTCCTTTTTTTTTTCTCTCTCCACGATTTGCAGAGAAAAACCTTCACATGGAACCACAGCTGGAGGGAAAAAGACAAGAAATGCTTTACAAAGTCAGTCACGGCTCACTGCCTCACACACACACACACACACACACACACACACACACACACCTACCTGATTCGTGCTGACGTGTGTTTCCGTCCTGTCGACAGTACGAGCAGCTGACTCAGATGAAGTCGGCCTTCGAGACAAAGATGCAAAGACAACACGAGCTCAGCGAGGTAAGAGGCTCCTCTCAGCACATTCGTTTCAGCCGTGGCGCGGCGGCATGAACGGACACGTTCCTGCAAGTCGGAAATGTTGGGACTTCTCATCAACAAAACCAGACTGCAGGATAGTAGTAGAAGGAACTGGCCTTTTTTTTTTTTTGCTGAGATCTGTGGTTATCATTATCCCAATAAATAGAGTAATGGTGAAAAATGCAACTACATATTGTCTCAGTAGTCAATAACCCAAAGATATTCACTTTATTATTATAGAAGCCATTACAGAAAACCAAAGGTATGATTTTTAATACCAGGCAATCTTCTTTATATTATCTGAAATGGAGATGCTGTATTGAGGTGACTCGCTTTTATTACCCAATGATGTTTTATTCAGACCCTAGGAAATTATATCCAGTGAAACAGAAATAATGCTACCAAAAATTGTAATTTCCTCCAAAGTGAGTTTAAACAGAAACACAGCGGATGCTTTCATTTTGTTTTTTTGTTGGAGATGTTGGGTAAAGTTCCTCAAACCTGAACTTCCTCAGATCACAGCTGACAGTCAGCAGCGATTCTTGTGATGCAGGATTCAGCAACGAGTTCCTTTAGCATCAGTAAAAGTCACTGATGACTGGTCACATGGGATTCTAAGGGAAATTCACATCCGCATTTGAGCAGCTTTATTAAAAGCCTGAGTTCAAGTTCATCTACCCATAAAAATACCAACGTATCTATACATAAATATCAGATTTAAAATGTGCTGCATTGCATTGACTGTATAATCCTTTAGATCAGGACACTAGAAAATAAAATAAGTAATATTATTACAACACTTCCAATAAGATTAACACCATAAAGGGAAAATAAGACAATTATTTGAGGATTTGAGACTGTGAGAAGGTGAAACATCGCTGCCTTTAAGTTGAAATATCTTCACATAAACTACAGTATAGAGGAAAAATGTTTTCATCAGAAAGAACGTTTGGGATGTGGCTTCGGGAAAAGTTTTAGTGTAAAATTCTTCTTCTTCTATGGAGTATGTGGCTGTATACTTCAGTGTGAACGGTCTATGAATAACAGCGTTCTTTAGTTTTATTAGTAGGAAGTACAGAAGTACAGACCGGTTTATTTGTGTAGTACATTGCACGGACAAGGTAATTCAAAGTGGTTTACATAAAACATAAGAAACATCAAGATAATTAATTAAAAAATGGTTGTTTGAAAGGGGGAAACCAAACATTTAACATAAAAAAACAAGATATTTAATTCGAATAAATTAGATTAAATTTAAAGAATTTTGTTAAAAGTAGTAACAAAGTTATACAGTAAAAAAAAAAGTTGTGTAAAGGGAAAAAAAATTTAAAAGTAAAACAAGAACAAGACAAGGCAATAAAAAAAGATATATGGCATTAATAATAGGCAGCAGCAAACAGAAACCTCTAATTAACAAACAATAAAATCTGCAGCAGATCTGCAGTTCTCAGGGTTTTTTTTTCCAGATCTGTGGGAGATAGAAACTGAACAGTACTTCTCCATGTTTGAAGGATCAGCAGATCAGAGATAAATACCATTCAGTGCTTTATAAACCAGTGAAAGTATTTTAAAGTTAATTCCCAGAATGCACTCTGTTGTGTTCTGTTCCCCCTGCAGAGCTGCAGTCTCAGCACTCTACAGGCTCGGCTGAAGGTGGCAGCGCACCAGGCCGAGGAGGAGTCGGAGGAGACGGCCGAAAACTTCCTGGAGGGACGCACGGACATCGACGAATTCCTGACCAGCTTCATGGAGAAGAGAACGGTGAGACAAGTCTCTCTGTGGAGACCGTTTTCATAAATGCTCTCAGGCTGCAGCTAACAATTAATATGAAAGTACGCGACCCTTTAAAGGTTGGGGGGAACATAGAACGTTTTTCAATTAAGATAACATTAAAGTAATCAGAAATATACTCTATATTGTAATGTGGCAAATGACTATTCCAGCTGCAAAAAAGCTGATTTTAATGCAATGTCTCTATAGGTGTATAGAGGCCCATTTCTCCAGTGTTCTAATAGTACATTGTGTTTGATAGTTGCTTTAGAAGCTAATGGATGAGTAGAAAACGCTCTCTCTCTTCATAGTTTGACTGGGGGGTGCGACTTATACTCTGGTGCGACTTATGTGAGAAATTATTAACACATTATTATATCATTTCACATGTTGTTTTCACACTAAACCGCAAGAGGGCGCTCTAGGCCTGTGTTGATAATTTCAACATTGCCCGTATTTTCTAAAAACACTGAGAAGGGCTGAACAGAAATGTCACCGAAAAGAAAATCATATTCTGCCGATTACAAGCTGCAAGTCAATTATATACTATAATTGTTATTTCAAATAAAAATCAATATTTCTTACCTTGTTAACATCTTGACTATATTTTGCAGCTCATTTGATAAATAAAATTGTGACCTTTTTGTGAAAAACACAAAAAATATGTCTGTGTGACCCCAAACCTTTGAACGGACAAGTAATTTAATCTATTGATTACTGACAAGATTAATCAATTCGTTTTTTGGAACATAAAAATCTTGTGAAATGTCAATCACAGTCTTTAGCTTGTGTCCAGACTAACAGTTCACAACCACAAGATTACTCTGGTTCTATGGTAGCTTACTAATATAGAAGAATAAAGAAATCTGATAACAATTAGATATAAGAAGTTAGACATTTTCTTAATAAAAAATGGCTTAAATTGATTGATTGATTATCAAATTGGCTGTTAATGTAATAGTTGGTAAATAGTGAATCATTTTCAGCTTTAAAATTGTCTTTATTAGGTCTGAATGTCATCAGTGATTCATTATGAGGAGATACCTGACTTTTTGTTGTTCCACAGCTTTGCCACAGCCGAAGGGCCAAAGAAGAGAAGTTGCAGCAGTCCATTAACACACATGAACAGTTTCCTGCCAGCCACTAGAACACAAGGTACAAGCACGCCGTGTTTAGGTTATAAATACTGATCAAAAAACATACGCCTCAAACACTGAAGTCCTAACGGGTGAAATTTGGGTAAAAAAAAACAACTACAAAATATTAAATTGACTAAAATCAAAACAAAAATGATAAGTTGAATTATCTTCCATAGTAATAAGATAATTCTACTCAATATTGAAATAATTGTACCAAAAAGAAGCTTTTAAGATTAATTTTTTTTGCATTATGGGTCTGAAGTCATCAGTGTTGGGAGTAATGCATTACAAAAGTAATGGATTACTGTAATGAATTACAGAAAAAAGGTAATATTTTATAATAATATTTTAAATTTTTTAATATTTTATATTTTGGATCATCAATGATGAACATTTTGACGTTTGACTGCTGCTGATCTCGCTGTAATTTTAGTGAATTTGTATGAAGAAAAACAAAAAATCACCACTTCAATCCATGTTAAAAAGCCATTTTATCACGATTTGTACAGAGTAAAATATTACCTTTATTACTTTTGTAATGCATTACTCCCAACACTGGAAGTCATTAACATATCCCTCCACTTTAACCCACACAATTATATTCCCACTTACAATAACCTCTTCTTATTAATTCTGGGATTTTATTTGTATTCTCAGCGGTAAAAAACGCCAATAAAAGAAAACCCGCTCTACTAGTGGAATAAGATAATTCTACTCAATGTTGGACTCATTGTACCAAAAAACAAGATATTTTCACCCTTTAAGATTCCAGTTTTTGCAGTTTAAAACTATGGAGGGAAGTTCTTCTTACCAGAGTTGTCTGTTCTTCTTCTCCCTCCACGTTTTGGGCCCTCAGGTTTGGTGTTTTCTCAGCCGACTGCTGCCAACTACAAAAGGTTGAAGACGGCAGAAGGGACGAAAAGCACAGAGTCAACAATGGGCACTTGGGAGAAATGGTGTGAAAGACGGTGATGGTCGTGGTAGGCTGGAAAAATGAGAAAAAAAAAAAGATGAAGAAGCCTTTCGTGCCCAGATGTGGGCTAAAAAAAAAACAGTTGGATCGTGTGAGTCGGATGGAGAAGCTGTTGAATCACCACGTGATGGTGGGAAAGCGAGTGGCTGCACGCGCCACGTCACTGAGGATCGATCACTTGTGGATAATTTCTATTGCACATGCTGTTTGTCCAGTTTTCGACCATGAAAGAGTTCTGTTTTCTTTCCAGGATTCGTCTGGCGTAGACAGGCCTTTGAGTGGTGGGTGATGTGAACACATTTGGAAGAAAATACGAATCATTAAAAAAAAAAGGCAGTATTCCCAAATCTTCAAGTAAATATCACGTTGAGGTTACTGTTAAAACGCTAATGTTGGTTTCTGTGCCCGTCTCTGCGACCTCCTCGTCCCTTGTCCTTGTTTTTGTTGTCCCAGAAATCTAAATTATTGCACTGCTCCTTTAATCCGCTCTGTTCACTTATGAATCAAAATGCTCAAGGTATTTTACATTATCCAATAAAAATGAAATATTTGGGCTTTAACAAAAATAAAAACAAGGACAGGACATTAGGTTTAGAGACTGCTTTAAATCCTGCAGAATTGTCAAGTTGGTGGGTCTCCCCTCATAGTCTAAATATCAGTGTATTTGCCTCAACATGAATAATTAGTTTAAACACTTTAACGCAGCACTCTGATAACACCGTAACCTTCTTTTCTTTTTCTTTTTTTAAATTCTCTACGATTAGTGTATTACTACAGAAAACACACCAATGATGTCCCTTCATTTTTCCTATTTGATTTCGTGGGACTCAGGTTTCAGCTCTCGAACGCTGACCAGTCAAACAGATAAAGTTGTGTAAACTCAGGTTACTCAGAGTACTGTAAAACCATGATAACGGTTTATTAACACTATCTATACAGTGTTTTACATTCAAGTTATTCATGTGCACGTGAACATGCTGATCTCCACTTTGCCCCGATGAGCGCCGTGATATTAACTGACACCCTCTTAACTTTAAATTATTGAGAAGACGTGGGATTGTGTTGAGGAATATTTGGTTAAATGCTGCAGTACAACTTGATGACATTGGATACTGTATTTAAATAATGTTAATAATAGGCTATATTGTAATCAAAGACTCAGACACCTTGTATTATATGTTCTTATTTAATTTGTTAGGGTAATAAAGCATTTAGAATAAATCCTTGTGGTTTTATGTGCTACTTGACATGAATCACTATTAACACATTGGTTTCATAACAACTGCATCATAACAAGCAGGAAACTATACTTTTTTTACACTGAGCAACTGAACACTACTGGACAACCTTATCCTCTTAAACACACATAGACATACATGTAACATCAATTGTTATTTTGGTTTTGCATTGGAGTCTTTTTGAGGCCCAGAATTCTACACTTCTCTTTAAAAGATGAAATGACATTTTTCAGGTCTGTCCTAAACCAACAATCGGATGCTCATTCTTGTAATTTTTCTTCTTGTTCATACTGGTCTTCAGAAGAGCCCTTCACTGAGCATTTATAATGTAATTGATGAGGGTGAACTCCACAAGCCTCCTGTACAAAAATTGTGTTTTAACATTTTATCTTAAGCTATTTTAAAGCTTCACTCATTCAAATTAGTCAGAAAAAATGCATATCTTTCAATTTTAGTCTTTTTTAATTCTGCATTTTGTTACTATAACATCTCTGTGGCTCAACTACAAACCACTGTAAGAGGAATTTGCCTTTTTCATACATAGTGTCTAATAATTTCTGACCACTGATGCCTTCTTTTGCCTTTTCTTATGTGTTATTGTGTCATACTGTATGTTTATTGTACTGTATTTGTACTTTGCCAACTCCATATTCTTGCTTGGAGACTCTGCCTTGTTATTGTTGTACATGTGATTTATCAATCAATTTGACCTATTTAGGTAAAGGTAGGAAAAATAAGTATGGTAAAAAAAAAAGACTGCACACATGGCAGATACCCACCTAATATGACTTTTTCAGCCTCTTATTAGCTTCACATACACTTAGACTTGGTGTAAAATAACTTCCTGATGTTTTCGTTTCCAGTATCACGCTGCGATGTTGAATCCTCATTCTGATTGGTCAATTTCTGGGGATCAGCCCGTTGTCAAGGAGATCGTATCGTTGCTAGGGACGCTGACTCTGAAAGACCGGGACATATCATATCAATACGCAGAAATAAGTCCGGTAAAACATTATGAATATTTTTTGACGTAGAATGAAATTTAAAAGATGCAAAAACAAACTATATGACAGACAAATGTACCAAATTGGAGAAATAACACCTTCACGTTGCTATGACGAATTTCCAACCGTTATAACGGACTATTTTTTAAAGCGGAAGTAATATCAACATTTTAAATTCAATGAAATCCGTTCTAAATTAATATTTTGTCTCAAACTGACGATGAATTGAGTAAGTAGCTGTAGTTCTGAGACAGACTTGATTATGGTGAACTTGTCCTTTAACGCAAACAGGCTCCGGAGCGGCAGGCGGCGGTGATGCGTCGCGAATCTCAGACCCTACGGTGGCCGAGAAAGAGGAGAAAACGCGCCAGAGAAGCGGAAACGAAACAACGCGGAAGACGCGCGCAGCACAAAAAAGCTCAAGTAACGTCACAGCTGGTAAAACTGTGTATTTATGTTTCACTTCAGATGTGTGTTCTTGTAAAGTATTTAAAATGCGAATAAACGTACATGTAAACGTCTAAAGTCAAAGAAGAGTAACGATGTAAACTTAACGGTTAATGAACGGTTATATATTATAAATTATATGAGTTGAAGAAATAGAAGAGTTAGCGTTAGCATGTTTAGCCATCGCAGTTTTGCAGTATTAAGCTCTAAAGCCTGTGATATGTTCAGAAAAAAAGGTAAATAGTATTAGTACGTAGTGTTTAGGACACACTTTGATAACCAGCACCATTATTAGTGCCAACCTATTGGTTGAAAGATGCAGAATACTTAAAAAAAATGTTTAAATCACATTTACAAATCTAAAATGAAATAGCAAATGCTTTAAAGACAATATTCTTTTACCGAAACCGTATAGAATCAAATGTATAAAGAAAATGAAGCATCTCCTCTTTTCAGTGCAGTTAAAATATAAATACAACACAATATAATATAATATAAGACTCAAAACAATATGTATTAATTACAAAAAAAATGGAAAAGGAAAAATATGTATAAAAATACATTTAAAATAGGTGGGGTGTCATCACTATATACATATATACAAAGGTTGGGAGAATGTATGTGTATTATTTCATTTATATTGCACATGATTGTGAAATATTGCACAGGACACCTTGTCCAGCACCATTCTTAATATAATATTCACCCTATTTATTTAACATTGCTTTACTTGAGTATCAGTTTCTTCATATTGTTTTTTTCTGTGTTTTTTAGGTGTTTTAGGTGCAGCCATGTCACGACAGATGGGAGACAGCCATCGAAGATTCCTACAAACCATGATGGTCAACGGGATTGTTGACGAACAAGGGGCGAAGGCCATCTATCATCACTGCTGCGAAACACACAACAGTGAGTGGTTCCATGTCTTGTGTGTGTATCGCTGACGTCACTAATCCAGCAAAAACACTCCTCTTCCCAACATACTGCATGCAAATCATCCACTTACAATCTTATGCCTTTTTTCTTGCAGCGCAGCACTCTGCCGACAAACTGGACGACTTCATCGACGTCATCAACGCGAAGCTGCAGCCCATGTTCATGCAGATTAGAAAAGGGACGTGTGAGGACAAGGGTCAGCAGCACTACGCTTTGGTGGGTGATCTTTAATGCAGTCTGATTTGGCAAATTAGCGACTGAGGCACAATTATTCCACAAAAAATAAATCTTCTCTCTGTCAAATTCTATAAATGACTTTCATGTGACAGGCTGATTTATGAATATAATTCAAGAGGAAGGTTGTCTGGTATTAAATCCATGATTGTCTTTTAATGCTTGTCCAGGTCAACATGGCGGAGACTGACATCACCAGAATGTCGTCTGATTATGCCGACAACGAGCTGGAGCTGTTCAGGAAGACGGTGAGTTAAATTAGAACGTAGACGACAAGTCAACGTCATCACACTTGGCTGAAGTGTTTTATAAAATCATGTCAGACAGGTGTTGAGTCTCTGCTTTTTAGTCTTTACAGTTCATTTTCTCATTGTTATTAAATTCTTCTATTTCTTCTGAACATATCACACCCACAATAATCAAGTTTATTTATTCAGGAAATACTACAATGTGATCTGGGCTGCTGAGCTGCTTCAAACCCTGTGTTTTATGGCGCAGTTGGACCTGATCGTGAGCTCTGAGAGCGGCAGGGCCTGCTCCACTGACATTCTGAACAGTGCCGACACCCTGACGTCCAAAAAGCTGAAGAAGAGCGAGGCGGAGCATCTGTTGAACCGACTGGTGCAGGACAAGTGGCTCAACGAGGTAAAGTGCAGCGCCTCTGTCAATAAACGGGCTCCGCGATGCAGGTTCTGCATTATAGGAGAAATATTTGAGCATATTACTGAGCAGAGGAAACATCAACAGTTCAGGGGGAAATTCTTTATTACTTTTATCACCACTGGGAATGTTGGTCACTGGAGTAAAAAAAAACCTATTGGATGAAAGCTGCAGGATATTAAAAATGTTTAAATCACATTCACAAATTCAAAATAAAGTAATAATAATAATAGAAAAATAATAAATTAATCAATCAGAACAATTAATCAGATGCTGCAAGGACAATTATTCTTTTACCAAAACAATTTAGAATAGAACAGAATGTCTTTTAATGTCAAGAAATTGAAGAAATCTTCCTGTTTCAGTGCAGTTCAAATATAAATATAATATAATACAAGACTCAAAATAGTATAAATCAATTAAAAAATATATATATATATAAAATACATTTAAAATAGAAGCTGTGGTGTCACTAGATACACATATACAAAGGGTATGAGAATGTATGTGTATTATTTCATTTATATTGCACATGATTGTGAAATATTGCACAGGACAGAACATTCATGAATCTTCTAATCAGGTTAAATCCACCCTCTCCCTGTGCTCCTGTGCTGGCGCGGCCAGTAACTTGCTCTGTGGTTGACTCTGTTGATTCGTGCAGAAACAGGGTGAATACACCTTGTCCACCAGGTGCATCATAGAGATGGAGCCGTACATCAGAAGCATGTATCAGGACCAGGTCAAAGTCTGCCACATCTGCTGCGACATCGCGTTCCAGGTAAATGTTCATCTGGTCTGTGTCACTCACCAGGTAAAAACACCTGAACGAATAAGCTGCTTCTCATTTTATTCAATCTAAAAAATTAGAAAAGCCACGTTTTGCCTCTGAGATTCTGACATTCAGTTCTGTAGTTTAAATACAGTCATTGTTTGTTTTGTGTTTTAAAAGAATCGCCTTTTTTGTGTGGATTTTTTTTACACAAAATGTCAAATGAAAAAGAATGATAAATTTTTATACAGTCAATTATGATTATTGTAGTATTTATTTCCTATAACTTGTGTATTATTTTCCCTTTGAACATAAATTTATTTATTTCAAATTGTATTTTTCTAAACTATTTATAGATTATATTCCATATTTGGGTGAAAATGGATGGAGGGGAGCATATACATAAATAAATACATTGAATAAATTGATGAATAAAATGGAAAATAAAATTAATGGGGGAAAAGTACACAAAACATATCATTATATTAATTTATTTTGTAAATTTTGAATTAAATGGAAAATTTGGTAAATAAAAAAATGGAGATTTACTTGTATATTTATGTACTAAGTCATCTATTTATTTTTTATTATGGCAGTTTTATTACTCCATATTTTGCTTTTGGTTTCCTACATTTTCAGTTTCTGAAACATTTTAAAGCACAAAACCTTTTATAAAATATTAATTTGAAGTTTTGCTTTAGTCCAGCTAATGTGTGAAAAGTATCTATTCTAAATGCTTGCAGTGTTGTTCTGATCTAATTCATATCTTCTTTCTCTTTTAGTGCCAAATATGTGAGAATCCAACGTGTGGCATAAAGATTCACAACCCGTGCGTGGCCAGATACTTTAAAGGAAGGTCAGAGCCACGCTGTCCTGCGTGTGATGACTTTTGGCCCCATGAAATCCCCGGTAAATTATTGTTTATTACACTTATTCTGCACACTGTCTGTTTCATACGTGCATTATATAACAAGTCTCACCATCCAGCTTCATTCTAATGAGTTTTTATTACCAATATATTGATACAGATTCCTTATGCATGAATGAAGATTTGATCATTAGCATTTATATTAAATATTTGAAGTGACATTAACAAGAAAAGAAGCTCGTTTAAGTCACTAATTATTGTTTCTGTTGATTCCAGAAGTCAGACAGCCCAGATCTCAGTCCAGAAGGTGAAGACTTCAGTAACTCGTGTGTTTTTCATTGTTGAAACAGAGTATTGTTTAACATTGAATTTGTAATAAACATGTTAATATATGTTTCTTTATAAATATTTTTATAAATAATTTTACAAAAATAAATGAGCACTGATGCACTGAAATGTCTTTGGCATTTTTATTTATACACAGGACGTGTATAACTGGTGCACAGGTGTGTGTGTGTGTGTGTGTGTGTGTGTGTGTGTGTGTGTGTGTGTGTGTGTGTGTGTGTGTGTGTGTGTGTGTGTGTGGACACGTGTCACCATGTGTTTTTTCATTAATGACAGTTGCTTAAAGAAAAGAAGAAAGAACTCGGGCATTCTTTTATTTTGAAATGACCCATTTAAAAAAATAATAATAATCCTATCAGAATCAGATTATTTCTGAACTGTTGTGTGTTTAATGAAACACTAGGTGGCGCTGTTGTTAAACAGGTCTACTCTGATCTATAATATCTGATGACTTGGTGCACTAATGATTCTAGAAATCATTTTTCTAAGATCACTTTTCTATAATGCATAGGAAATCATTTCATTCCATCACTGAATTTTACTTGTTTTATTTTGAAAATCTTCTATAATCTCATGTTTCTTGTGACACCTCTGACTTGGACTGTCCCCTAATAACTCACTGTTGTGGTTATATTTGTAGAAATTAAATCTGTTATTACTGTTCAAGTTTAGTCATTAGAAAAGAAGTTCCAATTTAATTATTTATATAGTGTATTGTCTATTACTTCAAAGTTTGACAATTAAGATCCATAAAACCAAAATGTAGTAATTAAATGAATGCAAACTAATCTTGAATTCCCTCATAAAACTTGAATACTTGTGTTGCTTATCATGGAAACTTTACCAATAGATAACATGGAAATAAAAAACTAACAAGTGACTATGATAATAACATTACATCCAATATACATTTGATTTAACACATGTGTTTTTTATTGATTTATGTTAATGGCTTAACCTTTAATTCTAATAAAGACAACTCAGAAGTGCTCTGCTGTTTTTTATTGCAATGTTATTCTATCGTAAGCCTTCACTGATGTTTTTTACATTACGGCTGCTGCAAAATAACCTTAATTCCCTTACCACAAAACAAATAATAAAAAAAAAGACCAAAGACCTTTTTATTTTTACCTTTTTAACCTGTAATTCATTGGTAGCTAAGGTTTAGATGGAAATATTGGTCTGAGTTAAACTATATTCGATTATGGTTAAAAAAGTCATGAGGAATGACATAAATGTATTAGGTCAGCCTTCTCATACTGAAAATCTGTAATTATTCATTTAAAACATCAAATTAAGCTAAAACTTATATAAAATCTCATGGTTGTTTGATTTTGTCTCAGAGTTTTATCTCAGATATTTATCAACCAAATTGACTGGTCCTGAGAAGCCGTCGATGCACAAAGACAAACATGCTGCTGCCGTTTATTACTTCAACCACAGCGTCGCTGCTCAAATAAAAGCTGCGAATCCACAGTCCAGTTCTGGTGTGAACATTTCAAACTTGGTTTTATGCTTCTGGTTGAATTAATCTCACACTTGGGATTCACTTTGAAAAAAAACTTTATTACACACACACCATGTTGAGCGGAGTCAACTTTATTTTTTTTCTTTTCATGCATAGTTCAGGTTCTCGCATCCTTCAAATGTCATGAATATATTTGCTTAGTTTATCTCAATGAACTTTCTAGGATTTAAATTTTAAAGCTAGAAGAAAGAATCTAAAAAAAAACATGAATGACGTTGTCTGAAGTGGTTGTACTCTCCACTCAACTTTATTTATAAAGCAATGTACACACAAAAACTGACTAAAGAGTCAGAGACAAATCATGTTTGACAAGATGAGAAAATCACTTTAAATAAGCATTCATCAGGTCTTACAAAATGTAGATTCTTTTTTAATCAATTTTAGTTTCTTGTCATTTTAAAGTCCATTTGTGTCATTTTATTTCATGAGATTTTTCTTTGACACAAAAAAAAAAAAAATATTATTACTTATAATTATTATTTAGTCCACCTCCAATATAAAAGTAGTTAGGTAGGAGGAGGAGGTAAAAAAAAACACAGATCTTCTATGTATAATGTTTAAAATAACAGATTATAGAACCCAACCACCACTTTATACTTTTACATTTCCTGCAGTCAGAGACATTTAATTCCAATCATGGTTGAGATTTTAGTTTCTCGATGTTGAATCATTGGATGTTAAAATCATGTCACAGCAACAGGTTGTTTTTTTTCAAATAAAAGCTGATTCTGCAGAGTGAAACATCATGTTTTTATTTATTTGTGTATATATATATATATATATAATAATGAGGTAAACATTTCGATTATAGAATTGAGAGTTAAAAAAAATGTTATACGCTGCCAAACACACACACACACACACACACAGGGACACACATGGATGGACACACATTAACACGCCACATTTCACCCAGTTTCTCGTCCACTCACCGCGTCCTAATTGATTCTCATTTTAATTCTGCTGAGCCAGACTCCGTCTCCCTGCTCACACTGAGAGGATGACACCTCGTCTCCGTACGGGGGGGGCGGGATGGGGGGGGGGGGGGACCGAGGATCCACTTTGATGTCACTCCCCCGCCAGAGGAAAGGTCAAAATAATAAATGTAGGCCCAATTGATGGGTTGGCAGGGGGGCTTTGGAGTGGTTTTGGTGCTGATTTTTGGACGAGTGCTCTCCTAAAGGCGTGAATTCATACAGTCAGGCGTGGCCAAAGAAAAACCAGCGTGGGGCCTCTGTCCATGAAAAGGTTGATCTAAATCTGCAGATGAGCCTGGCTCCTTCTTTCTGAGACACTTTTTTTCCCCTCTCTCTCACACACACACACACACACACACACACATCATCTCCTCCCTTCACCTTTAGCACAGCAGCAACACACCTGTGATTCAAGAGAAAACAAACTCAGGAAAACACAAATGTTTGAATATGGTTTCAAAGATTCCTTCAGGTTTTACAGGATTTCTGTGACCTTTGACCTTGTGTCCATCTTCACAGACTTTTCCTTTACAGCCACAAACCTAGCTAGTGGTGGACATTCTAACTGTTAATAACACATAATGTTTGTAGAATGATAAAAAAAACATCAAGAATTCTTCCAGGTTTTACTTCTAACATCTTGGCAGCAAACTCCGTTTCTAGCGTTTCTATACTTCAAAAACAAAAACTCTCGTAGGAATTCCATAGCAGAAAAAGTATTTAAGGTATCAACATTATTAATACTTAATGTGCAGAATGGGCCCATTTGGAGATTTTTATTATATTTTTAGATTATTTCTATTAATGCATTTATGTGTGAATTTAAAATAACCACTTAATCGCTTTTTGGTAGATTTGTGTTTACTATTCTATCATATTTTACATGTCAAAAATCTCACAATATTGGGATTTTGTAAAATAAAATGATTTCTTTTTAACATAACATTTTTTTTTTACATTTTAAGCGACCTGATCAACGATCTGACTTCATCTTGTCAACCATGATCTGTTTGTTGTGTATAAATAAAGTTGAGTGGCGGGTACAACCACTTGTTTTCTCATTGTGGGTATAGATTCTTCTCTCAACTTTCTTCTAGCTTTAGAATTCACATTCTAGGAACAAAATCTACAATCTGAATGTATTTATGAGACCTGATGAATGTGTCTTTTTATAATCATTTTTTTAAAATTATTTTTAGTATAGTACATCACACACACACACACACGTTATTCTCTATACATCTCTCTAATCTCCTGTGTCAGTTACTGTCACGTTATTTTACCATTAGAAAAATATAATAATATTAATAAACGTATAAGGTAAGGTATTGGAAATATCGCAGTTTAAGCTTTATTTAAAAAATGCCCCTGAAAGTTTCACAACATGCATTAAATGACTGTAAAAGTAGAATAAATCGTATTTAATTGTGTCTTTGCATGGATTTAATTCTCTGGTTTCGTCTTTTTCTTCCCACTAAACTAAACGTGTGATTCCGACAGGAAAAAAAAAACACGCGGACGAGCACGAGACGCGGTGACGCGCCGCTTCCGGCCGGAGCCGCAGCTTCCTGCTCGCGCGCGGCGTCACGTGCGCGGCGCTGTCGTGAATCACGCGTCACCACGGCAACGGAGAGCCGTCAGCAGCATCAGTGGGTCCGATCCCGTCTGCAGCCGCCGAACCTGCGGTAAGTTCCTCCGCTTCTGCCTCCCTGTGTGTTTTTATTTTTATTTGCGTGATTTTTCTTCTGCGTGATGCGTTTGCGGGTAAACAGAATTCCGAGCGCTGCTCTGCGGAATGTCAGGTTTCCTCACGTGTGATTTGTGGAGCGGCTCATTTATCATAATTAAAATCTGCCGCTGAGGGATAATGCGTCTCTATTTCTAGATGCTGGATGGTATTTATCTGGGATAATGTTCAACCTCCAAGCATTAATTGTCAGATAATATACAGCAACTACAACTCATTCATAAATAGGGTAGATGGTCATTTTTAAGGAATTTAAGGTCATTTACAACTATGAGAAAACAGATCATTCTGATATTTAATTCCATACAGACATACATATACTCTGTTATTGGATGATTGTTTCCCTGGACAGGCTGTTACTGTGGATGTGTGTGTGTGTGTGTGTGTGTGTGTGTGAGCCCGTGTGGCTTGTCGCAGCAGTGTGTTCGATGCAGCAAGTTCAGCTCTGCATGAGCAGCGAAGCCTGAAGAACTTGAGAGGAACAGGCAGATGTCCCGCTCTGAAACCCCTCCATAATGCTGCTCATTTTCACCTTTTTTTTAGGGGGAAAATGTAGGAAACCTGTCCTCTGTTGATATTCACAGCTGGAAACGTGTTAAACCACACCTGTCATTCTGATGATTTGCAGGATTGCATCTACTCTTCTACTCCTGTTTTTCTTTAAATGTCAGCGTGCATTTAAAGGGTGCCATTTGCTCTGCGTTTTTCTTTTTCTTTTTTTTACTCTCCACTCGGCTCATTTGTTAATCACAGATTGGGGATGATTCATCTCACCCACACTTTCCCTCCAACTGTGTGGGGATGAAAAATAAGAAACTCCCTCTAGATCCTTGGAATAACCTGACAGACGCTTTTTTCAGATTCCGTGCCTGAACACACATTTACGCATCTTTTTTGGTGATTAATTGACAGGTGGTGTGTTGCAGCAGAAACTCTTATTTACTAGTGCTCTCCATTATCTGAAACACATTTCCTGTGGCTTGTCCCTGGATCATAGCAACCTCACCACCCCCCCCCCCCCGTCCACCCCCTCCACCCCCCAGCGTGTCTCATCATTGTGAGTCAGTGGCGTCAGTGGGCCCGTGGGGTCCTTGGCTGGGGGAAGGTGTTGTGTTGCACCGTGTGAATGACATAAGTGGCTCCTCACCTCTTTCTCTCTCTCTCTGCATCGCAAAAAATTAAAATCACCAGCGAGTTCGCAATTGTTGGAGGTAAGAGAAGAGTCTGAAGGAAAAGGGATGGATCATACACTGCTGTTATGAAACGTGTTTACTAGACGGACGAGAAATGCAGCTTTACATATGAGGACCATTCCAAACACACACACACACACACACACACACACTGCAAGAAATGAAGTCTTAACAACTGTAAATGTCTTGTTTTTCAGCTCATTTAGTCCAATATTGAGTAGAATTATCACAGGCAGGTAATTTACCTTATCACATGTTTTCTTCCAATGTAATAAGATATTTCTACTCAATATTGTAGAATACTTGTATGAAAACCAAGCTGTTAAGATAGGGTGACCATTTTTTGGGTAGTTGAAAAAGAGGACACCTTTTTTTGTTCTGCACTGCAAAAGAAGGGAATCTTTTCCAAATGCATTGCATTTACTAAATGGGGATGTGTGTGAGCCCAAATCTGGTTAAGATTGAATTTTTTTTTTGCATTGCGGGTCTGAAGTCATTAACATATAATAACCCACATAATAATATTTTCCACTTACAATCACCTCTTTAATTAACTCGGGGATTAATGAGTGATTATATTATTTATGTTTCTCACTGTTATTTATCTGCATTGTGTCATCAGACAGTTAAAAAATCATAAATATGTGTTCATCAGTGGTCATCAGATCCTGTTGTATAAAGCCAGGCTAGCAGTTTCCATTTGTTTCCAGTCTTTATGCTAAGCTAAGCTAACAAGCTGCTGCTGGAGCTTCACATCGATGTCGAATCAAACAAGTGCACCTCCCTTTGCTCAAGCCTAAAAATTCAATTGCTTCATTCTTTAACAAGATTTTAGCATCAAATTGCACACATTTTAAATATAAAAAGCACAATTATAAAGGAGCATGGACATAACTAAATGTGCGATAGGAGAGAGAAAATAGAAGTTTTACTACTAAGACAACAATATTCCAATTCCAGTTTATTTCCATGTGAGTCCATGTTAAGTTCTGGGCTTTAGTGTATTTATTGAATTCTTAGTGTGAGACAAAAGTTGATCTGACTTATTCCTGTGGTCATCAGGTATTTTTACTCCAAAGCAGACATTAGTGTCAGAACTTGCAGAACTATAAGAACAGTAAGTAGAATAACCAACTTAAATTTTATTTAAAAAGACATAAATCAACACAATAAATTATTCCTAACATCCATTTTTATTCCCTTCATCAGATCTGACTCACATTATATTGTGTTAAATCGTAAAAGGCTAAATATGAAATAGTCTGACCCGAGCTCATCCTTTCCCAGACTTCCCAGACCCCTGAATTCCGGCCGTGTTTCCAGGCGTTCCGAGCAGCCATGGTGAAGCTGGGCACTTCCCTGTCTGACAAACCGGAGAAGCAGCCGGCGGCGGACGACGGCTTCGACAACATCCCCCTCATCACGCCGCTGGAGGTCAACCAGCTCCAGAGGCCGTTCGCTGACAGGGTGAGTATCGTGACCCCCCCCCTAGCTAAATATAAAACTGTTAAAAAATGATGCCCCCCCCCCCTTTATTCTTCAAAGTGGTTTGGTCCAGATGCTGTTTGACAGCTAGAAGCTCAATAGAAGAAACCAATAGGACGAATATGTAGGAGCCTGTAACAGTCTGCAGGTTAAAATCAGAATAATAATCGTTAATGAGCTTTAATGATATTAATTATTGGAAGAAGAAGGACGAGTAAAGAGCGATTTGGGACGAGGGGTGTCCTCCACCAAAGGTTTCATAGTGTCCCCCTCCTTGATTTATAATCTCATTTTCCTTATTTATAAATATAAATACATATGGAACTGTAACCACTATGACTTTTAATAATATAGTTTAAACACATTTAAGGATGCAACAGATAGAGACAGATAGGGACAGATTATTATGATAGTATTCTGCTTTTTTATTTTAATTTTATTTTTCATGTCCCCTCCAGAACTTCTCTGAAAATTAACTCTGAAATGTTCAAGGGAATTTTCACCCCTGCTGCCCACACATACACTTGTTTTTTTCCCACGTAGTTACGTGTTGTGCAAGTAGTTGAAACCTAATACATTTGCCTTATTTATAATAATAAATATATATGGAACAAGACTTATAATAATATTGTTTAAACACATTTAAGGATGCAAATTATTATTATTTATATATATATACAGTATATATATATACTATTTTTTTCATGTCCCTTCCAGAACTTATTCTCTGAAACTTGACTTTTTATTGTCCCTCTCCCATCAATGGAATGGGATTTCCCCCCCTGCTGCACACACATTCTTGTCTTTTTCCTCTGAAATCCAGAGTTTTCTAAAGTAGTTGTAGAATTCATGATTTTATTTGTCCTATTTATAATAACCATATGAATGAAACATTGCTATAACTACTATTACTTTTAATAATATTGTTTAAAAACATTTTAGGATCCAAAGGAGTGTTAGAGAGAGAGAATAAGATAGGGACAGATTATTATGGTAGAAAGGTGTTTTTTCACCAACGCTATTATATTCATGTGGTCGTACCGTACCTTCCCTCACCTGGCGGCCTGGGGTGAACCTTGCTGCATGCGTAACGCAAGCAGAACAAAACATAAGCCCTTCAGAATCACGTGGCGGTGGCGTGAGCAGCACAGGACGATCAGATGAGAGGATGCTCAAACAGGTTTTTTTCTGTGCGCTGCAGGTCATCGTGAAGACGTCCACGCAGTATCAGCTGCAGCAGCAGCAGAAGAAGAACAAGCTGCACGTGCCCGGCATCAAGAAGCTCAACATCAACTTCTACAGCGACGTGTCAGACAAAGTGAAGGTACAAGCAGGGATGAATCACGTGATATTCTACGATTGTTAAACTGGGATCGTGGTGTCGAGAAAGTGAGAGATGGAAAGTTTCATTGGATTTTAAATAAAGTTATTTGAACTTTAAATGTTCAAATAGTTGCCTAAGATCTTTTCATTGTTTTTTGGAAAACACCATTTTATTTTAGAAATGACATTGGTATTTTATTTAATGATATTACAACAAAAGAACAATTATGAATAAAGAAATAGCCCCATCACTGTCTAAGAAATAAAAAGATGCCTTGACTTTGCCGTTGAATAAATGTGAATAATAATTATCCATTTTGATTGACTTAAATTACAGTTAGTGTCTAGAAAACTGAAGAAATGTACAGTAGATGCTGCCACTTTGCTTGTATCTAAACTGCCTATAAGTCAGATAAACGGCTTAGACAGATAGTGTTTTTATTCTAATAAGTGTTGTGCAGGGTGGTGCAGCAGTGGTAGGAGATTAAACGTGTAATATTTGCTCGAATGTGTTTTTTGCGTCAGATCACAGGCCTGATCCTCATCACCCTGGCCTTCCTCACCAGCCTGCTGCTGCTGCTCATGTATAAAGCCATGTGGTACGACCAGCTCACCTGCCCGGAGGGCTTCGTGCTCAAGGTGAAAACACACACACACACACTGCACAGAAAAACTGCACATGCACATATGCACATAAAGCTGCATCAACACGTGGATTTACATGACTTATCTGCAGAAACTGGAACCTCAACAGGTGAAGTTAGTCCAATATTAAGCAGAATTATCTCAATCCACTTGTAGATAATTAAGATTATTTCAGGGTGTTATTACAAGAAAACACACTGGAGGTCAGAACAAAGTGAGACTGTTGTATGTTTTCTGGCATTTGAGTTTTGAAGGTATTAACTCAGGTTAATGTTCTATTTAAAAGATGAAGCCTTCTAGATTTAGCTTTTGGTACAATTAGTCCAATATTTAGTAAAAATATATAAATAGTTTATCTTATTTTAGGCAACCGTACACTGGAGGTCAATAGGTCAAAAGTTTATGGCATTTGAGTTTTGAAGGTATAGACTGAGTTTAGTTTCTCACAGGGTCACATGCTTTAAATTCTATTTAAAAGATAATGCCTTGTAAATTAAGGGGGAAAATCTGGTGAAAATATCTTGTTTTTGGTAGAATTAGTCTCATCCAATTACATTTTTTTTCCACATTTGGGTCAATTTGATCCTGTTTTAAGAAAACACACTCTTTTATCTAAACAGTATTAGACTGTTTAATGGTCATGTGGTCTCGTGTTTGGATTTTTAAAGGTATAAACACAATAGTTTAATGCTGTATATTCTATGCCTTATAGTTTAGGTGAAGATCGGATGAAGAAATCTTGTTTTTGGTACAATTAGTCCAATATTGAGTAGAATTATCTTATTCCACAAGTTTTGTTTCCTGTCAATTTGGTCTTGTTTTAATAAATTCTTGATTATCTGCCAATGGAATTAGATAATTCTACTCAATACTGGGCTGTTTTCACCAGTTAAGGTGTTAGTTTTTGCAGTGTTAAACGGGCCTCACAGACTTCTTATTGCATTATCCCGTCCGGGGCGTTCTGTGCGACACCCACTCAATGGGCCGCTCATCTGCCACATTTTGTTTTTCCCGAACACGCCCCCCCGCATCCCTCAGTGGAGCGGGATCCCGGAAAACCCAAGCCCATTATCTCCCAACAACACCTTGGAGGCACGGTGCGTGGAGCCAGCGTTCGTCAAAGAGCCCGTCTCACACGGAGCGGCCGAAGCTGCTTTCTGCTCAGGCAGGGATCGGGACGCCCGCCTGTGAAATCGGAGGGGTCTTTAATTAGGGCCGAGCGTGACTAAACTGTGATTAAAGGCTTAACAGCGAGGGGGGGGGGGCGGAGGACGGGAAGGAGGCAGAGGAGGGGGCCTTTCGGGCGAAGGCTTTTGAAGTTTCTGCCGGTTACAGTCGCTTTCAGCGTTTTTTTTTTTCTCCTGTTAATGCGTTGTTGGAGGATGTAGGGCGGCGTAGTCACTGGGAGGGAAGGTCAGGTAGTGGAGGAAATAAAAGTCACACTGCTCCTCCCTGAACAGAACGTCAGGGTTTGAGTTCATTCACGCAGCTTTTCTCTTCTCTGAAAACACAGAGGATGCTCTTTGATAGGTGACATTTTCAGGAGGACGCACCCCCCCCTCACAATAAAAACATGGACAAAGCAGAAGACTTTTACTTTGGAAACCTTGAACATTTAAAACATCCAACCCCCCCTCACAACAAAAACGGGAAAAAAGCAGAAGACTTTTATTTTGAAAACCTTTAATATTTAGAACATCCCACCCCCATCACAATAAAAACATTGAAAAAGCAGAGGGCTTTTATTTTGAAAACCTTGAACATTTAAAACATCCCACCCCCCCCACAACAAAAATGTGAAAAAAGCAGAAGACTTTTATTTTGAAAACCTTGAACATTTAGAACATCCCACCCCCCTCACAATAAAAACATGGAAAAAGCAGAAGACTTTTATTTTGAAAACCTATTACATTTAGAACACCCCCCCCCCACAAGAAAATGTGAAACAAGCAGAGGACTTTTATTTTGAAAACCTTTAACATTTAGAACATCCCACCCCCCTCACAATAAAAACATGGAAAAAGCAGAAGACTTTTATTTTGAAAACCTATTACATTTAGAACACCCCCCCCCCACAAGAAAATGTGAAACAAGCAGAGGACTTTTATTTTGAAAACCTTTAACATTTAGAACATCCCACCCCCCTCACAATAAAAACATTGAAAAAGCAGAGGGCTTTTATTTTGAAAACCTTGAACATTTAAAACATCCCACCCCCCCCACAACAAAAATGTGAAAAAAGCAGAAGACTTTTATTTTGAAAACCTTGAACATTTAGAGGCGACACGGTGGTGCGGTGGGTAGCACTGTTGCCTCACAGCAAGAAGGTCGCAGGTTCAAGACCGCCTTGGGCCTGGGTCTGGGACCTTTCTGTGTGGAGTTTGCATGTTCTCCCCGTGTCTGCGTGGGTTTTCCCCGGGTACTCCGGTTTCCTCCCACAATACAAAAAACATGCTCAGGTTAATTGGTAAACTCTAAATTGCCCATAGGTGTGAGTGTGAGAGTGAATGGTGTGTGAATGGTGTGTGTGCCCCACGATTGGCTGGCGACCATCTGGGGTGTATCCCTGCCTCTCGCCTTAACGCGCTGGGATAGGCTCCAGCAGACCCCTGCGACCCCGAAAGGGAATAAGCGGGATAGACAATGGATGGATGGATGGATGGATGAACATTTAGAACATCCCACCCCCCCTCACAATAATAACATGGAAAAAGCAGAAGACTTTTATTTTGAAAACCTATTACATTTAGAACACCCCCCCCCACAAGAAAATGTGAAACAAGCAGAGGACTTTTATTTTGAAAACCTTTAACATTTAGAACACCCCCCCCCCACACACACACACAACAAAATGTGAAACAAGCAGAGGACTTTTATTTTGAAAACCTGCCATAACATCACTCATAGAGGCAACAATTAATGGATCATTTTATTTATTTTAAACCATCTTATTTTTGGGAATGGTCAAAAATGTGGTACTAGATAGTTTAAAAATTAAAAGCATATACTCATACTACTATTTTAGGTGGATTAAATACTTAAAATGTATTTTTCTTTCTCAGTTACACCATTTGACATTTCGTGCCAAAAAATCACACAATGTCATGATTTTTGTAAAACGACACAAATGGACTTTTTAAACGTCAAGAAACCAACATGAACACAAAATGATGAACGCTTCTTAAAACTGTATTTTGGACTTTCTCTTCTTACCAAACACGATTTGTCTCTGACTCTTGTTGATTATTCACTGTGTGTGAAGCACTTTCACACTTTTTGTACCTGTGATCTGTACTAAAGATAATGTGTCAGGTTGTTAGAGCACTGAAGATCTTTGGGAAAACATCCTGGTGAAATCCAGGGTGGAATTGGACCGTTCCAAGTTGACTTAGAGAAAAAAGTCACCCAGTGAGTTAATCTCCTGACCTTTCCGTTTTTTTATACAGAGTGTAATCATTGACGTTAACAGGTGTCAAATGCACTTTCAAAGAGGTCATTTCCTCGAACAAAAGACGACAGGAGAGTGACTGACTCAGCAAGTTACAGTAGAATAAATAATTGTAAGCATTGAAGAAAGCCTGAGAACCTGAATGTGTTACATTCCCTTATATTTTAAATCAGCATCTGGTGCCTGATTGTTTTTGAACCCCTTTATATAAATAAAAATGGCCAGAATACTAGAAATAAAGTGTCTGATGCGGAATTGTCTTTGGTTCTTTGACCTGAACCTGTGAATCTTTGAATAAATCAGACATTAAGAAGAGTGTGATACCTCAGGAGGCATTTTTTACAGCCTTGATTTGATTTGTAGAAACATTTACTGAGCATATTAGCAAAGGTCCATTACCATTTATTCTCTGTGTGTTTCTCATCCTTCACTTATTAGTAGACGTGTCCAGATCAATGCTGGTGTTTAGACAGCATTTACCTAAAGGGAAAACATGTTACACCCATGCCAGTTTTTCAATTGCAAGGAAATGCATCTAACACTTGATTGCACAATCCTTTAGGTTTATATTATACCTAATTATATTATTATATTATACCCGCATTCCTAAAGTTTTCCAAACCCTGCATTAACTCTGTTGCCAAAAAAATGGAAGATTATTTTGTTAAATAAGTGAATTAGTTGAAGCCACTTCTGAGCCAACAGCTGTCGTTGCGCGTGCTGCAGCCGACGGCTTTTCCTGTTTCAGTAGAAACGTGGATTTAGACCAGGGGGTCACCAAGCCTGGTCCTGGAGGGCTACAACCAGGCAGTGACACCTGATTCTACTCATCTCCTGCTAAGGACCTTCATTAGTAGAATCAGGTGTTGCTGCCTGGTTGGAACAAAAACCTGCACCAACAGTAGCCTCTAGGACCAGGGTTTGTGACCCCTGAATTAAGAATCACCTCGTTCTATGGGGGGTGTTTCCTGTACATGTGCATGGATATTCTGGATAAGATCTTGGAGGATTCTGGTTTCATAAAACCTGAATCCAGCAGAAGCAATAAGCAAAGCCAAACTGTGTTTATCCTCAATCATCGAGGAAACTCAAATACACAGCAGACCTTCAGCAGCCAAAATCATGCAGGGTTAAAACATGTAAAAAAGGAACGAGCAGCAATGTTTAGAAGAAGCTACGACTTATGGAATCACTTTTAACCCATGAATTTGTGCCAATGTGCATTATTAATTTATTAAAAATCTCACAGTGCATTAAAAGAATAAAAGCACAATCCGCTTTTTTTTATTACTAAGAGGAAATCCATTGTTCTTTGTGTCCTAACAGCAGAAACACTGCACCCCAGCAGCTCTGGAGATGTACTACACAGAGCAGCAGCAGGACCAGGACCAGGACCAGGACCAGGACCAGGACCAGGACCAGGACCAGGACCAGGACCAGGACCGGGCCCTCCACGACGCCACCAACGTCGGCCTGTACGCCGCCCTCAGCCGCCTGAACCAGGTCAAGAGGACCGGGCCGGAGCTGCCGTCGCCGTGGTTACCGGTCATCAGCGCCCTGAAGGAGGCCGAGGTCGCCGAGCGAGGCGGCGAGGGAGAGGAGTGAGGGGGCTGATGGGAAATCAGGACGGGAGGTAGCATAGGGTGTGTGTGTGTGTGTGTGTGTGTGTGTGTGTGTGTGTGTGTGGTTACCCGATGCGGTCAGAGGCAGGAATGTTATTAAAGTGTTGGGGAATGTGCTTGACTTTTACAGTGTTACCGACTCATGACTCTGCCATCTGCATATGTGAATATATATAAAACCAAACACTTACACACAAATTAATTACATATATATATATATATATGCATAAATATATATATATATGTGTGTGTGTGTGTCGTGTACTTGTCTGAGAAAGTCTGAGGTGAGAGCAGAGGAGTGAGAGGTGAAGATGACACGTTTTAATGAGATTTCCCCTCATCACTGCACCTCGGTATCACACCGGCTCCGCTTGGTCTGAGGAGGTTATTTATGAAATCATTGCGCACAACTTCACCATTAAGGCGAAAGGAAAGAATACGACAGGTTCGTTAAGAGAAGTTGATTTCACGTCTGCTTACAGATTCACATGTTGTCTGCCTCATCATTATGAATTACTATGAGCAGAATTCCCCCAGAAGCAAAATAAGTCACTTTTTAAATGAACCTTAAATCTAAAATTAAGTGTTTGAATAGTTTCCCACGCCACTTTAAACCTCCTCATTTAAGACTTTTTTTTTTTACGTATGATGTGAGCTACTTACTGTAATTATGCATAAAACCTGACATCGTTTAATATGTGACTTCATTTTAATGACGCTGTCTGTTCATATGTGCAAACTTGACTGTAAAACTCACCACTAATGTTCCGTTCAAGTTTTACTGCTTACATTCTGTTTCTGATTCCATGTCACTGGAAGTATCCATGTACAGTAGAACCACAGGATGCTGATCCTCATCTGAATGTGTGTAGAGTTAGTGCCTAAGTCATGTTTTTATTTAATTAACATATTTATCTCATGTTATTAGTGTTTCAAATGAAAAAGCTGTGTTTGCTTTTATGTCATATGTTCATTTTAAAGGAAGCAATACATCTTATTCACAATTTTCTGACGCGTTTTGTAATTTGTGGACGTGCCTTTTCCTCTTTATTGTTGCTCGGGTTACTTTTTTTTTTTGCCTAATTATGGAACGAAACTCCTCGTGCACGGAGGCAGGAGGTGAGATCACAGCACAGCTTGTCCTCCGGGTCCCGGCGCCAAAACCTTCACATCAGACCCATCTGCTGTGATGTCAGCGGCGGAACCGAAATAATAAGAACGACCAAAGTGTCGCGTCGTCTCGTCTCGGATTCCATCGCCACCTGAGTTCTCAGTTTGCTGAGAATGATGACACTTTGCTGGTTAGAGTCATTGGTTTTGTCTCCAGGAGGATGCATTAATTCAAGTTTGAGGTATTACAATACAAGAGTGTTTGATTTTACTTCATCAGGAAGGTATGAACTGATATTATCAACTGCTAACATGCAGGCATTATTGTTCCATATTGCATATTGCATGAAAATGCATTCAAAAATATTTTATTTAAACGCTTCTTGCTAATTTTTACATCAATAATAATAATCAGACACTACGTCATTTAATAATATAAATAAAATGACTAGATAAAAGTATAAAAATACTGATTTTTAACCTGTTAAATTGTGACCACATGTTGTTTTTCCTTCCTAAGTGTGTTTGGGCAAGAATTTCATCTTTTACATTAAGAAAAAAAAATCCATTCATGTCATGTGACTAGTGTGAAAGGTCACATGACCAGAGCAGTTTACTTCCTGTTTGTGCCTCTGGAAGGAGAGATGGTTTTCTACCAGCCTCTACAGAAAGTAAGTAAAACCAGGTGAGTTTCCACTATTACAGGAACCAAAGTAATAAAGTTATGAAGTAAATTCTAACCATATCTCATTCTTATTATACTATTTAATATTTTTAATCTTTGAATAGGTCTAATTGTAAAATTTGTATAATTGTCTTCCCATCAGTCACTATTGTTACCTAATATAAACCTAATATTTCACTAAATAAATTGTAGGAGTTCCTATCGAGAAAAAAAATATGTATTTAAATTATAAGTAAAAATGTGTTAATAAATACGAACAATTAAAAAATGTCTAATAAGTTCCTAAATACTCTAAACTGTGTCACATATACTAGTTATTTACTTTATTTTTTTGCTATGACAAACCAGAAGCAGCAGGAATCCTCATCATCAGTTCATGATTTATACAGACACAGGATTTTTTTTTGCACGTAATCTAAATAACAATAGCAGCTTTTCTGCAAAATGATTATTTGTATATTAAGTACAGAGAACTTTTCCACACAATCTAGTCTTGCTTGGATTTGAGCTGTCATATGTGCGTTTTTATTCTAATTAATACATTTATCCCACACATTTGTTATTCTAACAGCCTAAAATATCTACACTCTGCTGCACAAAAATCCCAAATATGATACTTCTTCTTCCCCCGTCTCCTTGAAACTTGTTGGTTTTTGCCAAATCAAAAGGCGAACCACATCCTCTGTGCGTCGGGTTCACTGCTGTGAGCCTGTCTGCATCTCATTTACACTCACATAGTTTCACACCAGCGCCCTGAACCACGGATGTGTGGCTTGAAGGAGTGGAGTGTGTGTGTGTGTGTGTGTGTGTGTGTGTGTGTGTGTGTGTGTGTGTGTGTGTGTGTGTGTGTGTGTGTGTGTGTGTGTGTGTGTGTGTGTGTGTGTGTGAATATGAAATCATTAACTTACAGTTATATATGTGTGTGTGTGTGTGTGTGTGTTTCATACCTTTTTGTGTGTGAGCCTGCTAATTAAATCTACATTAGGCCCTGTTTAGCCTTCAGCGTTTTCTTTTTTTCCTCTTTTCTCTCTGTTGCTGGCTGACTTACTTTTAGATGCTGTTGGCTCAGGGCATGGAACTAAATAAATTTATTAGGGTATTTACAGAGAGCTCATGCTTGGTCAATGCTCGACACGTCATGCCAAAAAAAAAAAAAAAGGCCTAAGATTCAGAACCGGTGGAAAAACCATGTAAAATCAGGGCGAGGAGTCGCGTAAATAAGAGTCTGCCAGGCCTGTTTCCTGTTTACAGCATCAACAGATCAACAGTAAAAGAGCAGGTTGGCAGATTGTGAGGAGGAGACGAGACGCGCTCAGAGTCATTCAGGCGTTAACATTTCCCCCCTCCCAGAATGGAACTCCTCTGAGTCCTTATGTCACTCAAATAGTCGTTTTCATGCATTTGCACTGCGTCGTTGATATAAGATTTCATTGATGAATCGCATCTAAAAGCAGCAAAATCTAATTTAATTGTGATTTAATCAAAGATTCTGGTCTTGACCCAAAACTTAATTCTTTAACTTCATACTAATAAATTTCTTAACACTTTAGGTACTGAACTGATAACATTAAGTCAAGCCAACCTAATGTTTTTACTTTTAACTGACCAGTTAATTAGTTTACATATAACAAAACTATATTTTAAACACAAATTCAAACAGTAAAGATATGTTTTCTATACGAGTCCCATAAAAAATGACACGTTTACTCCTACAGAGAATAAAAGAGACTAATGGAGTTTCATACGAGTTAAAGGAGTTTTGAAATCTTAGATTTCAGAGATCTGTGTGCGGTTGCTTCAGCCTGGCCGAGCGAACGCGACTCCTGAGGCGTCTGTGCCGGCAGACATGATGCGTTTTATGGTGTTTTTTTTTTTTTTACGTTCACCATTCAGCTCTGTTTCTGCTTTCATGGGGAACGTAAAGACAGGCGAGAAAAACGTTGTTTCCATGCATTTGCACTCTGTGGATGTGTGGTTTAAAAATAAATAAAATAAAATGAAAATCCTCATGTGTGAAATTGTTTGTTTGTTTTTCATTTTTATATATATATATATATATATATATATATATATATATATATATATATATATATATATATACACACACACACACAATGTATATATAATACACACACAATTATATTAAATTATATCACATTTTTATAACATTTTTCATATTTATATAAAATTTTCTATAAAATATTTTAGATATATAAGAAATAAAAAAAGACAGGTTAAGATATTGATACTGTATGAAACTATAATAAACTTGTAGGATTATAAGTATAATCCTGCTAAATGTAAATAACAATGGTGTCCAGATAACACATCTAAATATTTGATTTTACAGAATCTAAAATTGACTTGATTACTAGTTATGACCAGAAGTATTGATTTAATCAATTATTCCAGACTTAATCCAAAACGTAATTCTTTGACTTGACCCTATAAAATACTTTAGTTACTTAACTACTGACATTAAGTGAATCCAACCTAATGTTTTTACTTTTACCTGAATTACTGTTTGCATTGATGCCATCTAACTAATTTACATATAACCAAAGTATATTTTTCATATATATTTTTTTAATTTTTAAATATTTTTTATTTTTGTATTTCCCATCTTATAAAGTCTATCTATAAAAAAGTCACTTGGCCAGATTACAGATTAATTAAAATATATAGAATAGAATAGAATAGATAAACTTTATTGATCCCACAACGGGGAAATTTGTGTGTTACTGCAGCGTTACAGATAAAGAAAAAGAAAAATAAAGTTGAAGAAGATAAAAAAAAATAATAATAATAAATAAATAAATAAATAAAAACTTAAAAAAAAGAAAAAAACACACAACACAATGTACAAATTCGCAGAATTTGTTAATCCGCATACACAGTATGCATTATCGACAGAATTGAGAGAAAATGCTAATAAATAGTAGGAAAAAAAAAAATATATATATATATATATATAGTTTATAACTGAATGTTATCCCAACTAGATTAGTGATGTCTTTTGGTTGGCTTATGTTACCGATACTTGTAAAAGCGCATTATAAATAAATAAATAAAATTATTTCTGGTCATAACGTTAGCAGTAAATGCTAGCTAGTCAGCTAATGCTAGTTAACTAGCCACCTACTGCTAGCTACAATCATGCTAGCTATGGTCCTATTTAAGGTGGCGAGCTAACATTGGGTTTTCTTTGTAATTTTTAGGAGCTAAAACATAAAAACTTAAATAATTTATATTTGGGTAAAATCCACCCCATATAATATGTTCAATAGCAGGACAACTACAGGATTTAACATGTGCTCTGAGTGTGTGTAACTACTGTCGCATTTTAATGAAAACCTGCAGCTTGGGTTCGATATTTAGTTCAGTATAAATCAACCATGATGTCTTTAAATGCAAAAAAGAACGAGTTTCACACTCAAATCAATAATTTTATCATGTTTTAAATGGCAAATATTAGTTAGAAAGAACCACTGCATGAAATATCATTGAGTCCAAACTAATATAACTGTTTTTAATATTTTTTATAGCCATGTAAGACTTATACTGTCGGTTTCTGTGCACAGAAAATCAGATCCATCACGTCTCATTGTTCACAGTTTGTGGAACTTTAAGAGTCAAGTTTATTGTCGATTACCTTACATGAAATGAACATGCAAAGAATTGAAATTTAGTTTCTTGCTTATTCCCCTGCAGACATGCACGGTAGAACATATAGACATATGCATTGTAGCATATGAAATACAACAGTTTTAAAATCTGTGCTTTAAAACGTCGTCATAGTTGCAGCGTGAGATAATAAATACCATTATCTGATAATCAGTAAAAAAACAATAGAGGTGTATTTTAGGGCATCCTAGTTTGAGCAATATGAGCCTGGACACAACAGAGAGTGAAGGAAAAGCAAAGAAAGAAAAGGGATGAGCACAAGAGAGAGCAGATGAGAGGCGGCCGAGGCCTGGGAAGGGAAGGCTGTGGGGTGTGTGTGTGTGTGTGTGTGTGTGTGTGTGTGTGTGTGTGTGTGTGTGTGTGGGGTGTGGGGGGGGCAGGAGGCCTGGAGGAGGATCCAGGCTGACCCCCGTGTCTGTGTGTGTTGTTGTGTGTCTCAGTGGGTTTCCTCTGCCCTGGCGCCAGCTGGAAATGCCTCGGCGAGGCTGAGCGGCAGCACACACATCATCCTCCATTCACCCCCGTTCAGGCCCCCCCCTCCTACCCCCCCCCCCCCCCCCCCCCCCCCCTTTTGATGAGGGTAACACTATACACGCCCGGCGGATCCTATCGAGCTGCTGTTTAAAGGGCTCTGGGCAGCTGATCATAACTTATCGGCTGTTTTTTTTTGTTCGCTGCCCGCAGAGCTAAAGCGAATGAAAACCCAGCGCCACATCGAGGAGGTTTTTTTTTTTTTTGTGTAATTACAGTGATGTGGTTTGCAGGTTTTTTCCGAGGCTCACACCGCCACCTAGAGGTCATCTCCCACGGCTGCAGAAAGGAATGTGCAGCCTCCGCCTCCGCTTGCTTCAAAACCACGAGGTGGATAAACAGAATATAAGTGGATTAGGTTCCCGTTAAAAGTAACGAGAAATCTGATGTGCAGAGACATCGTATTGCTGCGGAAACAAAAACAAAAAAATTACACTTAAAACATGTGCAACGGGAGAAACGGTCTGCAAATCACAGAAATGAAGCAAGAACAACCACTTCAGACAAATGCATGAGGAAAATGCTGCAAAAAACCTGCAGGAAACGCTGTGTTAATGCAAACAGTAGAAATTAAACAAAAAGCGATCATTCAATATACAATGAAAATAATCATGTTTCTTTACATTTTTACACACACGATATTTGTAAATTTTTATTTCTACGTCTGCTTCATTTCTGTGATTGCAGCTTTTTGTGATATAGTGTGATATTGTAGCTTCAAACACTATGACAGGAACCATAGTAATAAAGTTATGAAGTTAATTCCAACCATATCTCATTATTATACTGCTTTATATTTTAGATCTGTAAATTGATCTAATTGTAAAAATTGTATAAGTTGCCATCAGCTAAATACAAATGTGCTAATGAGTAAAAATTCATGTATTTGAATTACAAGGAAAAATGTGATTAAACAGGAATATTTAATAAATGTCTAATCAGTTGCTGAATAGCTCTGAGCTGTGTCACATACACTAGATAATTGGTAAGTTACTTAAACTGAATTCAGATTTTTCTGTAATGGAACCTCATTTGATGATTGTTCATAGATTTGGTTGCACGGTTTGCAAGATGAGAAATTTAAAAACTTAACTTTAATTTTAACATTTTAACATTTCAATGCAGTTTTAGAAGATCTCTTCAGGTCTCTCAACAATGTTCATGTTGGTTTTATGTCATTTGAAAATTCATTTACCCCATTTTTTAATATAAATGTTTTTACAAAAATCCCACAGAATGACATAAAACATGAAATGGTATGAAAAAGAATGTACATTTTAAATAATAACAAAGAACAATATAAAACTAGTTGATAGCATGTGTTTTTATTTTTTTAAAGAACTTTCTAAGAGAGTTAAACTTTTTAACATGCAAAGAACAGTGAATGAATTAAGTTGTGATATCATCATTATTTAATGTCTCTGTCAATGTACCATAACTATTTAAACAAACTAATAAAGCACATCTGGTTAGATGCTATCTTAATTTTGTCGCTTTGTCCTTGTGACATATGCAGTGAAAATTCATTATTTTTACACTCCTTTGATATCTGCAAATTTGCATTTTTTGCAAGATAAGAAAGTTAAAAACGTTTTAAAATGCAGTTTCAGAAGCATTCATCAGGTCTCTCAAAAATTACACATTTGTGTTCATGTTGGTTTTATGTCATCTGCCACATTTTTTTTCCAAAATCTCACAGAATGGGACATGAAACCTCAAATGGTCTAAAAAAAAATTATAATTTTTTATGAGGCTTTTTAACGTGCAGGGAACAGTGAATGAATGAGTTTGTGGTATCATCAATATTTTATTTCTATTCACTATTTAAATTAACTAATGAAGCACATCTGGTACATATGTTGTGAAAATTATCATTTTTCTTAAATTTTTCTTTTGATATTTGCAAATTTGCATTTATCTTTTGCTCCTGCTTCATTTCTGTGATTGTTTTTTTTTTGGTTGCACTGTTTGCAAGATGAGAAAGTTAGAAACTTAACTTTAATTTTAACATTTTAACTTTAAAATACAGTTTTTTCTTCAGCTCTCTCAAAATGTTCATGTTGGTTTTATGTCATTTGAAAATCCATTTACCCCATTTTTTATTATTATTTTTTTTTATATAATTTTTATAAGAAATCCCACAGAATGTGACACACTCTTTTGGTATTTGCAAATTTGCATTATTTGCATGGTTTGCAAGATAAGAAAGTTAAAAACTTTTTAAAATGCAGTTTTAGAAGCATTCATCAGGTCTCTCAGAATTTACATATTTGTGTTTATCTTGGTTTTATGTCATCTGCCAAACAAAAATCCCACAGAATTTTTTATGAGGCTTTTTAATGTGCAGGGAACAGTGAATGAATTAAGTTGTGATATCACATCATTTTATTTTTCTTTGTCATTGTACCATAACTATTTAAATTAACTAATGAAGCACATCTGGTTAGATGCTATCTTAATTTTTTTGCTTTGTACTTGTGACATATGCAATGAAAATTCCTTTATTTTACACTCTTTTGGTATAATGCAAATTTGCATTTTTTGCATGGTTTGCAAGAAACTTTTTAAAATGCAGTTCCAGAAGTATTCATCAGGTCTCTCAAAATTTACATATTTGTGTTCATGTTGGTTTTATGTCTTTTTTTTTTTAATTTTTCACAAAAATCCCACAAAAAAACAGTGAATGAATGAGTTTGTGATATAATCATTATTTTATTTCTATTTACTATTGAAATGAACTTATGAAGCACATCTGGTTAAATGCTTTCTTAACTTTGTTGCTTTGTACTTGTCACATATGCAATAAAAATGATCATTTTTCTTTAATTTTTCTTCGCATATTTGCATTTTTCTTTTGCTCCTGCTTCATTTCTGTGATTGTCTTTTCTTTTTTTGGTTGCATGGTTTGCAAGATGAGAAAGTTAAAATGCAGTTTCAGAAGCATTCATCAGGTCTCTCAAAATGCATATTATTGTGTATATTTGTGTTCATGTCATTTAAAAATCCATTTACCCCATTTTTAAAAAAAAAAAATCACAAAAATCCCACAGAAACTATATAAAAACAATATATAACTAGTTAATAGCATGTGTTTTTTTAATATTTTTAAAAGAACTCTTTGCTCCTTGTCTGACCATACCTGGAAATACCTGCTATTGGATTAGTCACAGTTGTTTTTTAAAGCCAATCCTCGTGATTAGTTTAGATTTTTTTTTTAATGACTCAATGGCCATGAAATTAGTCATTAGTTTGTTATCCCGCCGCGATGTTGCTCCTCACGCAACAGAAAACCTCACCGGTAATACGCGAGGTAAAAGCTGCGGCCCAAACAAAAACAAAAAAAACAGCTTTGCTGCAGCTCGCTTCGTTCCGGCCGTTACGCAGCTGAAATATTGTCATTACTCACGGAACCAAATCATTTTACGACATCCTGCAATTAAACTTTGAGCTAATAGGTTAACGAGACAAATGGAGTTTGAACGCCGGGGGAAGTTGGTTTCTATTAGTTGGAAAGGGAGCGGCGCATGCACGCTCACGCTCACACACACACACACACACACACACACACACAGAACAGGCTGGTTTGATTTGGGCTTCTTTGCGGTCCCCCCCCCCCTCCCTCCTCCCGGTGAAGAGCACCAGAGAGCGGGACTGAACCCGGGTTCAGCCCCGGGCCCGGCTGTCTCTGCTCAGCCTCAAGTCCAAACCGTCCAAATTGGGTTTAATCTGTGTTTTGCTTTGGCCAATTATCGACCCGCAGGGCCGCATGGCAAATGGGGATGAATGGGCCCCGGTTGAGGGGGAGGTCACGGCGTGATTAATGGTGATCTATTGGATCGGTGACTCCGAGGAGGAGGGAGGTGGGGGGGGGCATGATGCAGCAGAAATGCGGCGATGCAACGACGGGAAAAAGTCCTGAGATCTGAGACTGAACACAGAGTACGAAACATAAATGAATGTCAAACAGCTCCTAAAAAAGCGAGCGGGGGTTTACCAAACGGCGCGCTTCGCCTCTCAATCAACGTGGCTTCTGAAAGTTTCCAGACAGGAGGTCTGGTTTCTGTGTCATGTAATACCAGCGCCGCGGCATCCAGACTCCGTATGAAGACGGATAAACTGCCCGTGAGCGACTCTTTCGTTATAATCGCCGGTAATTACATCGCGAAAATCACAATGACGTCTCATTTCTACAACTCTGAGGCCTCCGTACTAAAACCAACTATGAATTGATATTATTAGCATCCAAAGCTGAATTGGTAAAATTCAGAAAATACTGAGAGTGGCAGATATCAAGAATCATATTGAATATTTTGTTTAATTTTAACCTGATAAATTGAGTTTCATTCATAAATCTCATGTTAAACCTGAGCTCCAACACTAAATAAAGTATTTTATCTGTTCCTGTTACAGCATCAATATATATCATCAATATCCACATCATCAATACAATAAGAAAATAGTTTACTATAACATCAATTATCAATGATTGTTGTAGGGAAAAACAAATGTGATGGTATAAAACGGGGATATGTGCAAGAAGAGAAACACGGGATTTACAGAAAAACATCGGATAATGTTTAGGACTTCAAATTAAAAGTAGATCAGTCGATCTATAATTCAACTACTGGAGGTAAAATGTTTAGTTGAAATCCAAAAACCCTGTGATACAGAGGCAAGAATAAGTTTTATTCATAAATCTCATGTTAAACCTGAGCTCCAACACTAAATAAAGTATTTTACTGCAGTAAAACCCAATGTTCCTGTTACAGCATCAATATATATCATCAATATCCACATCATCAATACAATAATAAAATAGTTTAATATAATATCAGTAGTAGCTGCAACTAAACCACTATTTAGAGATTTATTTAGATTGGAGCTGTTTGTGTATGTTTTACATACACATGGCTTTATACCAAAAATCACTCTTTTGACTCTCTTGCTCCAACACTAAGCTAAATTATCTGCCAGTGTAATAAGACAATTTTATTAAATATTGGACGTCATCTGCATAGAAACAAGTCCATGCATTGCATTATATATAATATACATGACCTATAATAGCAGATCATTTGTCTTATTTCTAGTTTTAAGTCAATTTCATATTTTTTAAAGAAATTGTTAGCTTTGTTTTCTTAGATCAAGACCAAATTGACCCAAATCAGGAAAAAATGTTCCTGTTCCAGCATCAATATATATCATCAATATCCACATTATCAATACAATAATAAAATAGTTTAATATAATATCAGTAGTAGCTGCAACTAACCACTATTTAGAGATTTACTTTAGATTTATCTCATTTAGACTCCTTATAATCTCCTTTTTACAGAATACATTCTTCATGTTCTGGAATGTAATCCTTCGTGTGATTTCTAGTATTTTCTTATTCTCTTATTAATCAATAAGACTGGCAGTGCAGATAATTTAGCTTATTTCAAGTTTTTTTTTGTTCCTTATTTGGGTCACTTTGGTCTTGTTTTTAAGTTTTAAACTAAGTATTTTTAATTATAATTATTTTTTCGCATTATTCTCACATTCTAACACATAGATTGATTGACTCACATGTTGTAGTTTTCCTTCTTTATATTCATCAACCTTTTGCGGTTGCAGAGATATTCCATAATTAAAGATGACATGTATGGTTTTTGGATTTTATCAAATAAATGTCCCTAAAAATGCGACTTATACTCCAAAAATGGTGTGTGTGTATATATATATGTATATATATTTATGTTAAGCTTAAGTGATTAAATTCCCAATGATGGTGTCTAGCTTGCATCCCTCTGAATAACAGTAATAATGTAATGATAATGTTGATTAGATGCTGATGAGCTTTGACTTTTAACTTTTTCTGTGCAGCGTTGAAGCGTCTTTCTCTCAGTTCGAGGCGTTTCCTCCATCTCTCTCCTCTTTATTTGGAGATGTCCTCCCTGACCTGTCTCTCTCTCCCTCCGGGTGACTTCATCTCCGTCTCCACTGGGGTCGGCGTCGACACAAGAAGCACGTTTGGAATTCCCTCGTTTAATTAAAGGAACACAGTGTTCATATTGAGCTCTGAGCTGCAGCGTTCATTCCTCTTCCAGTCAATGAAATACGCCATAAAAACTTCCATTAAGTGCGCTATATTTTTACTTTCTTATGTTTTTATTTCAGTGTTTCTCAAAGTGGGGTCCGGGGACCCCCCAGGGGTCATTAAAAAGGCTGACAGCGGGTCCCCAGAATAAAGGGGAATCACTTATTTTCACTATGATTCCTTCCATTCTTAGGCAGTGATGGAATGCAGGAGCGTTCGTATGGAGGACTGAAACTGCCAGAATTAACAGTAGATAAATAACTTTATTTAATTTTCCCATTAACATATTTATTTCCCCTTTGCTGAGGAATTAATTTAATTTCCAATTTGATATTACATTTAATATATTGAGGTTTAAGGCAGAGATGTTTTGGGTATTAAATGTGTTTAAATATTAATAACTTAATTGAATTTACCTATTTGTGTATTATTTTCCCATGCCGCATTTAAATTAATTAAGTAATTACATTGGATAATTTAAAAAGTATGGGCATGTTCATACATGTAATGCGTCAGTCATTTTTCTTTTTTATCATGGCCAATTTCAATGTTATAAAACATCTAAAAGCAAATATCTATATATTTATATGGGGTCCTATGTAGTAATAATAATAATAATAATTAAAGAATTTGTCTTGGTCTGGATGACATCTGCATCTGGATCCGTATGTGGACCCCAGTCCACCAGATGATTAAGTCTGTTCTAGAGAAGACATCTGAATTATTATTATAGACAATGCCATATAAATAAATGCTTTTAATTCCATTGTGATAAGTTAACAAACCACAGATTTTTTTTTCTAAATAAAAAGTATTGTCACTCTAAAGCAGTGCTTCCTTTATTAACGTATAAGAGAATAAAAACAGAAAGAAATATGGACCAACTTACAGCAAAGAATAGCTTTATTAACTAACAGAAAAGATTTAAAGTGCTTCTGAAATTAAAAAATAAAATTAAATCCTTAATTAAACATTTTCTGACTGACCATGTCAAACCATATGATACTGAAAAATAAAACTACATAAATGGTCTTATCAGTGATTGTGGTGTAATGTCTTTAATGTCTTTGTCTCCAACATTTCAGACTCAGTAACACACCGGTCTTTCACAGTGAACCAAGCGCTACAGACGCTTCGTCATATTTCCTCGTCTTAGCTTTGGGAGACTTTCGTTTGTCTCTTTATCTCCGTCTCTCTCCGCCTGTCTTCTCATCCCTGTTAAATATGTTCTCATGGTGTCACTTGGTGTCTACACTTCATACTCATACTCTGTACTGTATGCTCCCTGCGAACACTCTGCTGCCCCCTAATGTAGTGGAGGTGCAATTGCACTCTATTCTAGGAGAGTAAAAAAATAAAATAAAATAAAAAAAATAAAAAAGCATGTTCCCCGAGGTCAAACGCGCCCCCCTTGACGGAGCCTCGTGCCCCCCCACCTCTAAAGCCTGTTCCAGCCAACCTGAAATAAGACTTATTGCCACCCTAATCTTTCAAATTTGTCCATTTATATTTGCAAAGCTCTAGTTCTACTGTCCGGGGAAGGTTTTGAGGCGTGTCACAGGGCCACAGCTCGGCATTCTGGGAACTCTGACAGCATCCTGGCCCCCCCCTTAAACGAGGTCCTTACACTTGACGTTTTTCCAGATTCTCTGGACTTCCCCAAAAAAGCCGACGCAGACTGAGATCATTAGAAAATGAGCTGCAAATGCAAAACGACATTTGTTTGTTCAACATTCTCGTATGTGCGCATCATTACATGATCAAAAAAGGCACGAATGGTAAAAATGTTTAGATATCGGACGACCAAAGACTTTTTATATGTGCTGGGTGACTGTTTCCTGCCTCTTTCTATCAATGTGTGTGTGTGTGTGTGTAGAAATTTATTGTCTTTTTTTATTTAAAAGTGGTCGAGTTTGCCAATTAACCAAACTTGAACCCAAGCTCCAGCCGGCTGACTCGCGTCATGGGGGACCAGCCCTGTATAAACTCACTGACCAAACCACTCAACAAACACCAGGGTCGGACTAAAACTCAAAAGACGTGTTCGAAAACCACAAAACAAATAAACACTCGGCAGTTTGTTTCAGACTCAATACAAACCATGCACAGGATAGATTTTTTTCTTTTTTCTGAATCAAACTCACAGAACGAGCTGCTAAAGTGTACAAACAAAAGCCTCGGTTGGTGTAGTCCAGGACCCACATGCTGGGGGTTCCGGAAGCAAACAGAGACTTTTAGAAAGTGGTGACGCGACAAACTGACTGACTGAGTCTCATTAACTCGTATTAATCACTGAGTTTACGTCCAAATGTGTTGAAGCTGTAGAGCGAATTTTGTGAAACGCGAAAGCTATTTAGGACTTTTTCCTGTGAGGGCCACATAACTTTTCCCCCTCTCTGATGAGGGGCCAGTTTGTAACAGGAAAAAGTCTGACGATTCCAGGAGTGATAAATGTGAAGAAAATATTGTTTTCCAGAAAGCCACAATCAAATAACCCTTTCTGGATTCTTCACAGAACAAAAGTCACAAAATAAATAATAACCAAATAAGTCATTACTGTATTTAACATACACATAAGACACCTAACTATAGGGGAGGGTTTATACACAGAAATAGAGAGGGAGCTAAACTGAGTTTGGTTGTTCTTTATTTAAGTATTGATTACAAAGTACTAACATTTATTAATCATGGTAAAACACACGGATAAAACAAGCATACAAGTGTGTGTATTTAAAAAAAGAGCAGCGTGATGTCATTAATCAAACCATCAAAGTCCTCATCCTCTGTTTCTGATTCCAACAGCAGCTAAATCTCCATCAAACATGCCAGCTTCACTTTCTTCACCATCAGAGTCACTTTCCTCTAAATGATGCGTTATAATCCGCTGGAAGTTGCTGAGCTACCGTAGTCCTGGTCTGGATGGAGAAATGGCACCGTTTTATGAAACGAAAGCACCAAGACGGAAATGTTCAATTTTCATTTCTTCTGCTGCTTTACTGCTTTATATCGAATGGTACCAGTCGAAACGCTTCTTCCACTCGTTCTTTGCTCAATGATTCACTGATTCAGTCTTTGCTCTGTGATCCACTGATCCGGTCTTTGCTCTGTGATCCGCTGATCCAGTCTTTGCTCTGTGATCCGCTGATCCAGTCTTTGCTCTGTGATCCATTGATCCAGTCTTTGCTCTGTGATCCACTGATCCAGTCTTTGCTCTGTGATCCACTGATCCAGTCTTTGCTCTGTGATCCACTGATCCAGTCTTTGCTCTGTGATCCACTGATCCAGTCTGTGCTCTGTGATCCCTTGATCCAGTCTTTGCTCTGTGATCCACTGATCCAGTCTTTGCTGAAAAATAAATCTCCCTTCAGGGATTAATATAGGCAACTGAACTGATCTATACCATACACCTGAAGAGAGGACCCCCCCCCCCCAATGTCATCTATAGTTCTGTAGTACGATGTTGATTCGCTCATGACCGATGTATTTGAAGCCATATTAAACGATGAGACCAATTAACTGGAGGGCCCAATTAATTTATTCATTAAAAAAAGAAAAAACCCTACCACACCCATGCTGAGAAGGTGCCCCCCCCCAAAGATCTCCCCTATTCTACTCCCATTACTTTTAGTCTGCTGATGTGGTCGTCACCACAGAATCCTGCAGAAAATCCCTCACATCCTCCATGCAGTAACCAGGAAGCGCGTGGCTCGTACCAACAGCTGTTCCATCGTCAGGCTCCGCCCCCTCCTCCGGCGTTCCCCCCAAACACGCCGCCGACGGATCCTCTGCTCCACGTTGTCACGCAGGACTTCACTTATACAGTACGTGCATGCAGCTACAGCGCAGATTTCTGCAGGATTTACTGAAAGAGACCCGCTGAGGTCCGGTTAGAGCTCACAGAACCAGCCTGAATCTATGAATATACGGTTTCACCTCTGGATTCTCGCGTCGTTTTAAGTTTGTTCTCCTTTTTAAATAAAACAAAAAGGGGATGAAAATGTGGATTTAAAGGTGGCATTTGAGTCTCTGAGGTTCTGTGGTTAGACAGTAAGACTGTCTTAAAATGAATAAATAATAAACAGGTTTTTTGATATTTAGAGGGTACTGCTTGAGCAAGATTCTTAGTAATATAAGAACCCCCCCACACCCCCACACCCCCCACCCCATCCGCTCACAGTGGCCTAACACTCGACATGTTTTCACCCTTCACTTCAATTGACAGCGGTCAGAACTGCAGAGAAAACAAGAGAAACGCTCTCGAGAAACGCACAGTAAATTTGGAAGTGATGATGAACAACTGTCAGAAAGTAATGACCGTCGCTATTAAAAAACACACACACACACACATAGCAACACACACACACACACACACACACCCTTTGCCACAAGCTTCTCTCGAGGGGCTCGGGGGCGAAGCCAAGAATAAATTGCCTGTCTGTAGTCATTTGAATGCAACATTTAGCCGTGATTTATGTGAAGGGAGAAAAGCATTATGAGAAAACATTTTCCAAGTGCAACAGCTTGCAGCAATTTACGTTATATGGGGGGAAAACCGCCGAAACAAATATTTGACCGGCCTCCATAATGAAATGGATATATTTATACACATCGAATTGAGTCAAAGGCTCCGTAATGAATGCATGGCTGCACCAAAGGAGCCCTCCGCGTTCCCGTAGTAAACATTTTACTGATGCTACGGGGGCCGGGGGAATGAAAGTTATTAGAGCCATAATTCTCCCAGCGGGCCAAGAGATACAGAGATAATCCACATGAAGAGGGAGAAGATACGCTGGGGGGGAGGGAGGGGAGGGGGGGTCAGAAAGAGGAGTCGCCGATTCAGGTCCAGTTAGCTTCAGTCGAAACGAGGAAAAGCTGAAATTCATTTCTCTCCGCTGACTTTGATTTGTGTGTTACTCTTAAATCTGCAGCTCCGGGACCTTTTCTTTTCTTTTCTTTTGTCTTCCCCTTCTTCTTCTTCTTCTTCTTCTTTTTCTTTCATTGAAAAAAAATGCAGACAAGGAAGAATGACTTTGCACCGTGCAGTACGTCGACACTAAATCAAATCCTCTGTACTTTTCTCTTTAAAACATTGAGAGATGCTTCAAATTTCTTCCCCTGACGTGCAACCACAGCATTATGCATCATAATAATAATCCCTGTTATTTCATAATAAAAAGATCATTTTTGTGCAGGTTTTGTTAAGATGATTTTTCATTTTTCTTTTTTTTAGTTTAGGTCATGATCGGTCTACAAAACTGAAACTCAACTTATGGTTGAAATCAGTTGCATCTTGTGTTAAATACGATTCGCTAACGAAGTGAAACCACAGAAACACATGCACCGACCTTCTGAGCAGCTTCCAGTCGCAACAGATTCCTCGATTTCGGACTCCAAAACCCAAAAACCGGCACAATGACCGATTTTTCTCTTCCTCCAACGGTTCCTTCCTTAATTTACAGTTTGTTTTTTCTTATCTGATCCTCTTTTTTTCATCCCGGAGCACAAGGGGGGGGATGTTTTGCGAGTTTTTATTTTTCCCATGTGAGGCTGTTGGACGTTTTTACATCGCCTGATTTATTCCTGTAAGTGAGAGATCCAGGACAGATCTTTAATCATCACTGGACAACGTGCCGTCTGTTGAGCTGGAGGTTTCCATTAGTTATGAGTTGAGCATATTTAATAATAATATTGGGAAAAAAAAAAGCTTAACGCTTTACACCAAAGAAGTAAAGCATCAAGTATTGATATCTATCTTATGGACACCATTAAACTAATAAATTACTTTCATTTATTAAAATTATTATGACGTATTTAATTCAGGAAAGAAACAATAAATAATTAACTAACTGAACAACGTGAAAAATAAAGATATTAGATCTTTTTCATTGTCATTTTTAAGCCTAAATTTAGCCTGGTTTAAATTTAACCTGTTAATTTAACCTAACACATTTTTTTTACTTCTTCTAGAAGCTCTCAAAGTGTTATGTTATAATTTTGGTGATAATCCAACTTTTAAATAAAAAAAAAAAAAATTAGCTATCTTTAATAAAAGCCATATCAATGTCATGTGACTAGTGTGAAAGGTCACATGACCAGATCACTTCCTCCTTCTGCGTCTGAAGATGTCTGCATCAAACCTCCACAAAAAGAAGTAAGAAAAATACGTTTATTAACAGATGGACTGCTCATATTTTCTACATTTATTCTTTAAAGGCTTCACTACTGATGTGTTGTTACAGGGAATTTAAATAATGAAGTCAATTGTAAATACATTTTATTCTTGTTTTACTGGTGTCTGTCTAATTATTGTCAAGCTGACACCTGCAGTTACTTTTTAAGATGAATATTTTAATATTTACCATGAATGAATATACTTTAATATTCTATACTCCCTGTTTTAAATTTGCACTTTTGTGTGTAATGTTCCAAATATTATAACGTTGTTCTGTTACTATTAATCTACCTAAAGTTTCTCAGATCAGCTTTGCTCTTATAAACTAATGAGCACTTTTACTACTAATACTTTAAATATATTTTCTGTGCTTTTAATTAACAATTAACATTTTTAATTGCTATTGAGTATTTTGAAAACATTATATTTTGCCTTCAGAGTCCTTCTCCTTTTTTGGGTTTTTTTTTAATCACTTAATTTTTTGCAGTCTTGTTCCGGTACATCATGTAGCATGAATACAACACACACACACACACACACACACACACACAGAACTTCAGCAGCAGCACAGGCGAGAAGACACAGAACGCAACGCCGGTGATTAATATGTCACAGAGAAAATATTTTAATGGCTTACAAATGGGGGCCGAGTGCGCGCTGCCCCGCGCCATTTATTTACAGTGAGGCTGAGACTTCCTGGCATGAGGCAGCACACACGGAGGATTCTTAGACGTCTAAATTAGAGGGGGGCCCGGAGTGTCGCGGCCTCCGATGCGTGTGTGTGTGTGTGTAACCCCCCCCACACCCTCACCCCCCTCCTTCAGATTTGCGTCTTCCCTAATCAGTGCCAAATGGAGAAAATGGAGATTTTTTTTTTTTTACTTCCTCCTTCTCCTCAAGTTTGGGCGACACCAACACGTCTTCATACCGAGAGAGAGAGAGAGGAAGGAAGTCGTCGTATTCAATGAGAGCCTTGCATTTATTTATTATTTTTTCAACACCCTCCCCTACACACACACACACACACACACACACACACATAAAGTGCAGCTCCAGTTCCCGGCGCTTTCATGTGTCCCAGCCAGTGGTCGGCAGGGAATTGCTTATAATTAAGAGGTATTTGTTTGAGAGCTACAGGGCGCTGAATTCTTCATCCACATGGCACTTTCTCAAAAAAAAAAAGTCTCCCTACAAATACAAATCAAAAGTCTTTGCTTTTCTCGTTGTGCGATTTCCGTGTTTCACGTCTTATCTGGACAAAGGACGAGCTGTCAGAGGAGCACGCTGAGGACAAACATGTTGCGTGGAGGCCGTTACTGCACTTCTAATCCCATTTGCACCTAATGCCACAGTAAAAGAATTCCACGCTTTGCGCAGCATATGCTAGTGATTATTAATTAGTGTTTGCCTGCGTTTTTTTTTTTTATTTTGGGGGGGGGGGGTAATAGGAGAGAGAACCAGTAAAATTGCAAACCCTCCTACCCAAGGCAAATGCCTACAATTAAAGTTTACTACGTGTTTGTTTTTCAATAGGCTTTTTTAAATGTCTGGCTGATGCAACGGGTTTGGCCGGCATTCCAGGGGCTCCGAGCCGCCGCCGCCGCCGTCGACGTTCCCGCCCACGAGACGAACGGAGCTGCAGCGAGGGAACGGGAGGAGATGGAGGGTCAGTGAACTGGTTAAAGGTGAAAATGCACCTTTATATAACTGTATGTTAGAGATGGGTGTGTTTACTATGGATGTTAATATTTCAGTATGTCTGCCATTGTAAAGAAGAATATATACTCACATATAGTTTCAGTTAATTCTGCATAATATATAAATATGATGGTATTGACTTGCTGGTTCTAAATCCAACAATGATCCACGACTAATTGCTGGTGGTGATAAATTTGTTCCCCCGTGACAAACAAGCTCCATTGTTCCAGAAACTATTAAAAACACACCAGCCAGACATGTTCTTCATTACAATGGAAACGGGCACTGCGGTTTATTTTTCAGAGCCGTTCCCACCGCCCCACCGTCCAGCTGTTGTTGTTGTTGTAAATACGCGCTGTAGGAGGCAGATTCGTGTTCATCCGCAGCTGAAAATAGTCCCCCAGCAGATAAACAGTGTTTATCCAGGTTTCAGCATTTGCTTGAAGAAATTATGGGATTTTTATTTTTTTTTAATTGATTTTTACAAAAACACTTTAGTGTTATCCTTTTCCTCTAAATAAAAATACTTTCATCAGACTAAACTCTTGGATTTACACCTGAAGCACAACATGTGCATGTAGAACACGGCAGCTTGTGATGGGACAAAACAGGAGGTCACTTCATCTCATTCAGCTGATCCACACAGAAGATGTGTGTGCGTGCGCGCGTGCGTGTGTGTGTGTGTGTGTGTGTGTGTGTGTGTGTGTGTGTGTGTGTGTGTGTGTGTGTGTGTGTGTGTGTGTGTGTGTGTGTGTGTGTGTGTGTGTGTGTGTGTGTGTGTGTGTGTGTGTGTGTGTGTGTGTGAGAGGGTATTACTACCACAGCACTGTCATTTGGTCCTGCTGACATGGCAGAAAACTGTCTGGGTCACAGAGTCAGCTGGCACCAGAGCTAATGGACCAGGCCTGTGTGTGTGTGTGTGTGTGTGTGTGAATGTGCATACACTAATGGTTTTGTTACGTGTGTGTGTGTGTGTGTGTGTGTGTGTGTGCGCGCCCCTGCCACCCCCCAGCTCTGCTCTCTGTCCACAATGAGCCGTGCTCTGAAACACGGAGCCGTGCGATGACAGGCCGATCGGCGGGGGACAATGCGCTGTAATTTGTGAGGGGCCTCGCGGCGAGAGGAATGATGGGTAATTAAGAGGAAGACACTGAGAGACATGACGGGGGGGTGGGGGCCTCGGTGACAGGCGGCTGGCCATTGGCTGTGTGCGCCGACAGGCTAAGAAACCCTCCCCTGGTTCTCCCATGACGGACCCGGGTCCCCCGCTCTGTTTCACACACGCACACACGCACACACACACACACACACACACACACACACACTTGACCCGCTGTCCCAACCACTTACCACATACTAATTCTACCCATGTTTAAAGTACTTTGCGTTTCAACACCAGGAAAATTAAAATAACCGACTTTAATTTATTTTAAATGTAACCGTAAATTCTCTAATATAGGCCCAGGCCTTTATTAGAACAAGGCCACAATTGGAGAGAGGCCCCCAGTGTATATCTGAGCAAAACAGATGAGATGAAACAAGCTTTTGTGTCTATTTGAACCTCAGAAATATGAGTTTCATTTGTTTAAAAAGTGCAGTTACCTTAACATTATGATACGAATACATAACTTTTACATCAAGAATCTGTAATTAATTGTTCAGGCTAATTTCTAGTGTAGAAATATGGTAGCAAAAACAGAGCAAACATACTCTATATTTCCAAAAGTACGCACCCATTCCTGCTCTGTAGGGTTCAATGTACATTGTTGGTTAAAGCAAATTTAACTGAGGGCTAGCGATGATAAAGTAATTCTGCTGCAATAAAAAAATAAAGAAATAACCTTTTGCAGAATTTAGAGGCCTTAACAATTTCAATTATTGTTAGGAACCTTTGTTAAGTTCAGTGTTGTACACTGACATGTTTCACGTGACGTTACTGGACAGAGTTGAGTGTTCCCTACACGCTAAAAGTTTAATAAAGTGTGTAACCCAGCAGGGTTAAAACAGCTAGCAGAGAGCAGGCTTTATATTTTAATGCTCCGGTGGCTTTTTTTATTTGTAATGAGCTAAACAGTCCCATCTGTATATTTTTGCATTTAATTTTAAGCATTTAAAAACATTGGTTTTCATAGCAGCCTGTATTTAAGACCTTAGATGCTTTTTCACACCGCCATCATGGCCTATATTAGATAATTTACGGTAAGCTATATTTCCAGTTAATCATAACTTATTTGGTTGGTTCAATCTAGTTTTTCTAAGACGCTTGATTTGGAGGTGAACACACATGATATAATAGTAATAATAACTCACTGCTGAAAACTAATCTGTTTTTGATTCACGTTGGTGCGTTCTGAGAGGTTTTAGCGATTTAAAGGAAAAGTTCAGCCATTTTTTTTCAGTCAGATAAGAATCCAGCTCGCCGCAGGTCTGTTTTAGACGTGCAGGGCTCTGACTGTTTATCTTGATAATGACAATCTTGACGTCCTCCTGTGTTTCGTCTCGGCTGGTTGCTAGGCAACCTCACCTTGACGACACGACTCAGGAAGTCACTGCTTCTCCCCAATTTTCCAGCAAATAGTTATTTATATATAAAAGCCCATTTGCACCGTTTTTACTGCAAACTCTTATTTATGCGTTTTTGCGTTTAAAGGAAGAGGACGTTTCTTTAAGGCAGATTTTCAATTCTTTTCTTATTATTTTTATCTAAACATCTCCTGGCTGTAGACAGTTAAGGCTGGCATTAATTTTCTTAAACTGTTCCTTTAATTAATAAAAGAAAGCAGTGTTACTTCATTAGTTTATTATTTTATTTTGTCTTTTCATAATTGCCTATTCGTGCAAAACGGTGCCAACATGTGTTTTTAACTTCACAGTATTAATCACTTAAGCCCCAGGCTTATATATTTTTAGTTTTTCTGCTATAAATGATAATAAAATATAATATCTCTTCAACCACAAAGGTTATGCTGTTAAACCTGGTTTAAAAAGAAATCTATAACATGTGAGGTGATTACAGAAGTGTTGGAATCATTTTGTGTTGCTATTGTAGAGCAAATATAGTTAGAATAATAGAAAACAAATCTAACGTTCTGTCCAAACTGACCCAAATCAGGGAAAAAAATTATCTGCAATTAAACGTTGAAGGATTATTAAGAGTTTAAAGATCAATTATTTATCCATAACATCATATAAATCACAATGAGGATCACTATAGATCATGAAGATATCCTATAACATTTTTAAAAGGGAGATTATAAAGGAGCCAATTAAATAATCCAATCTAAATAAATCTCTAAATAGTGGTTAGTTGCAGCTACTACTGATATTATATTAAACTATTTTATTATTGTATTGATGATGTGGATATTGATGATATATATTGATGCTGGAACAGGAACAGATAAAATACTTTAGTGTTGGAGCTCAGGTTTGATCATGTTATATATGAATAAAAACGTAATGCTGTATCCAGGGTTTTTTGGTTTTAAGAAGTTAAGTTGTTGATACTGATTTAATATAAGAACATTTATATTTTCTAACCCTGACTTTCAGAATTATTTTATTTTCATTGAAATGATAATGGTGCATGTTCACAGTTTCCATGACTAACAAAATACATTACAAAGTCAATTCTAGGACATGAAAAGATGCAAATTCTGACTTTTTTTTGGACAGCACGTCGTCTTTTATTTCTAATTTTGCACCATAAGCCACAAATAGTGGTTAGTAGCAGCTACTACTGATATTATATTAAACTATTTTATTATTGTATTGATGATGTGGATATTGATGATATATATTGATGCTGTAACAGGAACAGATAAAATACTTTATTTAGTGTTGGAGCTCAGGTTTAATGTGGGAATTATGGATAAAACTCAATTCTGCTCCTGTATCAGGGTTAAAATGCAGGCCAGCACCTTTCTCCACTTCTTTGTACGTGAATGTCAAACTGAAGCCTTTTGTGCAGCTGAATAAAGGACAGAGGAGGCACCGACGTGTTAATGATAAGAGGCCACATGCTCCCCTGAGCACTCCCATCGTTTCCCTTCATTTTAACGCGTCTCCAGGCACAGACGTCTGCAGGAAGGGCAACAAGTTCCACCTGTGAGCGTCAGAAGATCCCCTCTCTGTGCAACGTGTGCATGTGCACATTAATGCATGTTGATATGTGAACACGCGGAGCACATCCAGTGTCATTCTCACGATAGAGTTTATTTGGCAACGTGTAAAAAAAAAAATGCGAATGAAAGAATAAGTTATGCGTGCAAGGTGCAACCGCTGGCGTGTTGATGACAGGGTAATAAAAGATGACTTAGGAGACCTGCCAGAGAAGTTTTATTCCCGGCAGACACCGGCCTGTTGCATTTTAACAGCAGGCGGAGCAGACAAATCACTCATGACAGGGAAAGTTACAGGTTTCTGACCACGTCATGTGGCTTCGCTCTCCTCAGAATCTTGACATTGCTGTAAAGACACACACACACACACACACATACGATGTAAAATGTTGCTGAGCATCCACATAAACTGTGGTTGAATGTCCAGTGCAGCACAGCGATCAGGTTTCTCTTGTGTTGTTTTAAATCATTGGAAACCACAACATAATCAAAGATAAATAAAAGTTTGTAAGTTATGTTTAGGGTTAGATAAATGAACATAAATGACTGTATCACTAAAATACAACCTGTTTTAAATGAGACCCTGTTACGGCCAAAGAGGAGAAATTATTATTATATTACATTAGCCTCATAGCATATTTGCACACAATTTTAACACGTTTTTTCCAAATCACATTGATATTTTAACAGTACTTTCAACCATATGTGTGAACGAATATGCAAAAACATCATTGTCTCAGGAGATAAAAAATGAAAAATGCCTAAACTGCCTATAAGTCAAATTATTGACTTAGACAGTGTTTTTTTCAACTGTAATAAGTGTGATTGGTCAATGGTCAATGACACGGAGGCAGAAAAACAGGATGATGCAGCAATGGCGGGAGGAAAAAAAGTTATGCAATGACTTGCGTATTTATGCTATAAAGTTATATACATAAGTTGTTTTAACTTATTGAGCAATGCATTAGAAATAAACTCCATGTGACGTCACATGATCACATGACACGTGATAAGTGAGGGGAAAAACTAGTCCAAACAACAAAAACAAACCCCCAGAATGCAAAGGTCTATCACGTCCTCGGCGCTGTGGTGTTATACCTTCTGATCTCTGCCTTTAGCTTTTCCATAGCATATCACAAGAATGCGAGCAGGAAAAAACGGGCTGTGGTTGAAACCCAATGCGTACGAAAAGGGGCATTAGGCCCTGCAGAAAATCTCAAACATTTTCCTTCTGCATTTCTTCTCTTCCTCTGCAAAAAAAAAACCCTTTTCATCATATGGAGGGTTTTCACCACATTACTACGGGGACCTTAAACCACAGGGCCGAATCCTCACGGTACACAGGACATACAGGCCCCGGTTCCCACGGACTTTAAAGGAGAAGGCGTCTCGGCCCGCGTCGGCAGCCTGCAAATCACCAGAGCCGCTGACTAATTGATACCGTTACAACCTGGGGGAGGATGTTGGTAGTAAAGAGTTTAAGAGGAGGGAGGTAGAACATGAGGGAGGAGGGGATGGTGATAGAGAGGATGCCTATAGCAGGGAGAGAGGAAAAGGCTCCTAAAGGAGGAAGTTCAAGGAGGAAAGAGACGTGAGAGGAGGGGTGGGTAAGACACATGAAGCAGGAGCCTTAGACTAAGTTAAGGACCCAGCTACAATAGGCTAGAATTAGAAAAATTATATTTTAAAAAAATGCCTGCCACACACAAACCTGACAAATATCTCAAAACCTGCAATACCATGTCTGGTCAGTAGGGGCTGATGAGCGGAAATTTTAATATTTGCATGAAAGAACGTTTTGAACATTGCAGCATATACTGCGTACACTGCATTTACTTCCACACCACAAGTTTGATTGTTCGGTCCACACCAGGCTTTAAAATGTTAAATAATCAGTTTATAGTCTCCAGCGCCAATTCTGACTTATATATTTACTGTTATGTTCGTGTATTACATCGTCTTTATCGGTTGTTTTTTGGCAAAATATCCAACTCCAAAATGAGTGTGAAGAGCAATCTGTGGATGAAGGGGAGTAGATAAAGATGCAAAGCTCCTCATTTTAGGTAGAGCAGACCTGAGGTTATAAGGGATGAACATTGTTCCAGACCCACAAACTAGCTGTGAAATAATTAGTTTGGACCCGAGTTCACGTTCTCACCAGAGAAACCCCGCCAAAGTTTGTAATGGACCTAGACCACCTCTGTTCAGAGGGCCAGGTCTTGATTTAGTGACTGATGCTTTCACACGGTTAAAAAGGAACCGTTTGGTATGAAAACAGCCTTAAATTCAGCTGTAAAGCTGCAAATGTGCCTCAGAATCCCAAAGAACCTCAGATTAGGGGTCAATACAGGAATCTACCAGTGATTATTATTTTAAATCTCTCCACTCGTTTATTGAATTTCACTTATCGTAGCAGGAGGAGCGTTGAGTAGAAGCCTTAAAGATGTGTTTAATGAGCTGGAGTTGGACAAAACCTATGGTAATCTGAGATTTTTGTTGCCATCAAGTGTTTTACTGGACATTTTTTCCAATTATTGATCATTTTGGGGTGGCTGTAGCTCAGATGTAGAGCAGTCGTCCACAAGACAGAGGATTGGTGGTTCGATTCCCGGCTCCGAGTTGCATATCGTTGTGTCCTTGGGCAAAATACTTAACCCTGATTGGCCTCCAATTGCATGTGCCATCGATGTGTGAGTGAATTAGTTTCCATTTTAATCCAAACCATAATCTGATAAACCTAACCGAGCTTTTTTATGTGCCTAAACTTGACCTTAACCATTAAATTGTGAACAAAAAACAAGTGTCAAAAAACATTTATATGATCCATATCCAAACGTGAACTAGCTTCTTTCCCTTTCACACATATGAACATTTTCAGGAAAATCTTTACATATGATCGTTACGATTTTTTAATTATTTTTAATGTGCACCTCTACAAAAATTGCACCAAATAGGTATTAACTGCAAAAACTGAAACCTTACATCTCTTAAGTTTGTGTAAACTTGCATTGGGACATTTCTCAACAGGACACATTGAGACAATGGCCAGATGCTATAAAATCTATTTAGAAGATAATTCCTGGTAAATTAGGTGAAAATATATTGTTTTTTGGTAAGATAAGTCCAGTATTGAAGTCAATGATTTATCTTTTGAAACTCTTTTCTCTAGAATAGAGTGGTCTGGAATTTCAGATTTAAAAGTTATTGAAGTAGAAGAATATCTTGTTTTGGGTTTTTTTGGGTTATTTTGAGTAGAATTATCATTTTTCCACATTCTATTTAAGACGTACCCTCATTTATTTCTGGTTATATGAGTGAGATTTTCTTAAAAATAAATAAGACAACTCAATTGGACCAAAAACAACAAGACGCTTTCACCGGATCAGATTTCAGTTTTTTGCAGTCTTGTAATGTCAGCAGAATTTTCTCCTTTTTTACAGTCTTGACCGGGAAAATGCATTTCCTCAAGAGCGATGAATTTAATTTGCCTGCAAAGAAAAAAAAAAAAAGCGTGCATATACTCTTGCAGGAGGAGGAGGAGGAGGTTGGCTTTGATCTTTGCATGTCTGCCATGCTGTTTTCCTTCAAGGCTTCCTGGTATGTTTCAGTAGACACCAGCGGGGTTTGCTCCCGGGGCCGCGGACACTAATGGATCAGTTAAAGGGCTCTATTCTTTATGGCCTGGGCTAAGTGTTATCATCTGGGGTCAAAGACACTGACCACGGAGCAAACTCCTGCCAGATAGCCCCCCCCCCTTCTTCCTCTGGGGGATTACAGTAGTCCGTGGAGGGGAAAGTGCTTCTCCTTCTTTTGTTTGGCTTTGGTTCATTTATCACAGTTACCCCCCCCCCCCCCCCCCCCCTCCTCTATATCTAATTGTTTTCTGCTCCTTTCTCTGCACTTTCTGCAGACGCACGTCAGGGAATTACCTCTACACCCCCCCCCACAACCCCAGATCGCCCGTTTGAAACCATTTGTCAGTTGCGCGAGACGGGAAAGCTGACGATGGATTCCAGAGGCCGAGGTCGACCCCCCCCCCCACACACACACTTTCATACGGCGGTTTCTATCCGTGGGACCTGTCAGGGCCGACCGCTTCAAACATGACGTCCGATAAGCATCGCAGAGACAGAGACGTGCTCCCCTCCCCCCCCCTGCCGTCGCCGCCCCCCCGCCGCCTGTGTTTTTGTTTAACGAGCGCGGTCCCGGGGCCGGATCGACGGCTCGCGGGCTCCCTCTAATTGAATGTGAAGGATTCAGTCATTACGTTAATTGGCAGCTGGTTCTGATCACGACCCGTCACACTCGCTCAGGGGCTTTTATGGCATAATTTTTGAAGTCAACGGCGAAGGGCCTCGCTTTTTCTCTCGGTGAATACCAGCGCTGTGAGATCGCGCCGGGGCCTTTCACTCGCGTGTTTTCGTCACGTCATGTTAACAGCATGTGCCGGACCGACGTGTCACTGTTGATCCGAAGGTTAACACGGATGCAGACGATCAAAATCTGTGCTCGAAGATACAGACTAATTATGATGAGGCTGTTAATTCATTTGTTATTTCTGCAAATACTATGTAGTTTTTGCACTTTTCAATGCTCTAATTGGCACAAATCAATATATGTGTATGCATGTGTATATATATATATATATATATGTGTGTATGTGTATATATATATGTGTGTATATGCATATATATGTGTATAAATATATATGTATTTGTATATATATGTATATATATATATATGTTTATATGTATATATATGTGTATGTATATATATATATATATATATATATATATATATATATGCATTTTCTAATATAAGTACCAACTTACAATTCTTTTCATATATCCATCCAGTTGTTTTTGTTATTACTGTAGTATCCAAGTTGGTGTTTAACTCTACATTATTAGTTTATAATATTAAGAATCTAAATAAACAGGTGTCAAGTTCTGAATTTCAAACAGATTTTATCCAGAACAAGAAAAAACAAAAATTTTAACAAAAAACAAACGTTAAAATAAAATTTCAACAAAAAAATTCAAGAAAACTAGAGAATGTTTAATAATAAAATGAGTGAAATGATCAGTTTTATTGATTATCCAAATAATCTGATGAATTAATCAGCGTCAGGAGTCAATGTATTTTCAACTTTTTGATATGAAGAATCAAAACATGTCATCACCCTTTAAGCACTTGAATCTATTTTTCCAGTTTTTCCTGCATTAAATAAGCTGAAGATATGAACTTAAACCTGGAATCAAAAGAAATCTACAACATGCGAGGTGACTACAGACGTGTCACATTCAATTTATGTTCACTACAGGGAAAATGAAGCTAGGATATTAAAAAAACAAAAACTGAACATTGTGTTTTACTGCAGATAAAAATACTTTATTTAGTGCATTAAACTCAACGTTACCCCCGTATAAAGCTGCCTTGGATTTTAACAGGTTAAGATAAAAAGGAAAAACAACTAATAACTCTGAAAAGTGACTTTTTTTCCAACACTGATCTCAGTTCAAGTATGACGACACGCTGAAAATAAAACAAGTAAAAGGTTTTAACTCTCTCCACCACCGTGGTCGTAGCCACCATGTGAGGATACAGAGATCACGACCTTGGTATTTTAATTTTCCACCTCAGGCTACGTTTCAGCAAGTAAAAATGTTAACACAAAGCCATAAAAACAAGTATATGAAGCAGCTAATTATCATGACATCAACATGGTCTCACGTGACAGAGATCCTCATATTTTATTAATAAAAAGTGAAAATAAACACTATTGTGATGTTGGTAAAGAAATTCTATTTTTTAGGAGCATTTAAATGAATCAGAGGATGCAACGTAAGAAGCCGCATCATCAGTCAAAGTTCACATTTCTTCCAGCAAAAAAGACCAGAAAAAAGGAGAAAAGGTGAAAAACTATATTTTTCTAGAAAAAATGAGGGAAAAATAGTTAAGTTACATACAGATTCATATATATATATATATATACACATCATCAGTCAAAGTTCACATTTCTTCCAACAAAAAAGACAGAGGATGACCAGAAAAAGAGGAGAAAAAGTGTAATATTCTAAGAGAATAAGGGATAAATAATAAAGTAACATACAGATGCTTTAACAGATAACAAATATAGATGCTAACCTATAACCTGCTGTAAATGTAGCCTAGAATAAAGTGTGAAACATCATACAATAAATATGAATATTTTAAGGTCATGTGTAGCCAAAATATGAATTATCCATCAATAATAGGCTGTGATTTGGATGTTTTGGATGGAAATAATGTAGCTAAACATGGCATTAACATATAAGGTCATGCGTGTATACATTCAAGCCTTATTATGACTCAGTATGCTAGTATATGTATATATATTAAAGCAGCTAATCATCATGACATCAACATGGTCTCACGTGACAGAGATCTATTGTGATGTTGGTAAAGAAATTCTATTTTTTAGGAGCATTTAAATGAATCAGAGGATGCAACGTAAGAAGCCGCATCATCGGTCAAAGTTCACATTTCTTCCAACAAAAAAGACAGAGGATGACCAGGAAAAGAGGAGGAAAGCTGAAAATATATAATATTCTAGTAGAATAGAATAGAAAAATAGTGAAGTAACATGCAGATGCTTTAACAGGTAACAAATATAGATGCTAATCTATAACCTGCTATAAATGTAGCCTAGAATAAAGTGTGAAATGTACAATAAATATGAATATTTTAAGGTCATGTGTAGCCACAATTATCCATCAATAATAGGCTGTGATTTGGATGTTTTGGATGGAAATAATGTGACATAAACATGGTCTCACATGACAGAGATCCTCATATTTTACTTATTAAAAGTGAAAATAAACACTATTGTGATGTTAGTAAAGAAATTCTATTTTTTACCAGCATTTGAATGAATCAGAGGATGCAGCGTAAGAAGCCGCATCATCAGTCAAAATTCACATTTCTTCCAACAAAAAAGACAGAGGATCACCAAGAAAAGAGGAGGAAATGTGAAAAAATTCTAAAATTCTAAGAGAATATGGGAAAAATAGTAAAGTAACATACAAATGCTTTAACAGATAACAAATATAGCCTGGAATAAAGTATGAAAAGACATACATATATGAATTATCCATCAATAATAGGCTGTGGAATGGATGTTTTGGATGGAAATAATGCAACTAAACATGGCATTAACATATTAGATTATGCATATATACATTAAAGCCTTATTATATTATA